>OY856415.1:409125686-409593186 GCA_963693085.1 Alisma plantago-aquatica | reverse complement strand
ACGAATAAGGTAGCGGTGGCGGCTCTAAAAGTAACAAATAATGATGGCGGCATGGTGATCCATGTAGATCTAATAGCAACAACTTCAAGATGAACTTTTATCTTCTTGATGGAGACGCTCTATGGAGACGAATCCAAGAAGTAGTAGGAAGTCCCCACGGGCAGCCAAGCAATGCCTAGCGGCGGCGGCCGCGTGCAATGGAAGGCTTCTCTCCTTTGCGCTCTCTCTCTTAGGGTTAGAAGCGACATAGGAAAACCTGCTCTGCTACCATGTGAGAAAAATGATATGATGGGGAATTCCCCTTGTGTAGAGATTTTTCTTATTGATATAAGGGCGACCCCCTCTCCCATAAATAGGATAAGGGGGAAGCATACAGTCTCAAGACAAACCCTAATGAGCCAAGACACAATTGGACCCATATTACGGATAGACCCAACAACTTAATTAACTAATTAAATAGACTCTCTAGTTTCTAATAATGCTTATTGGAGCAAAATGACAACCATGTGCGATCATTTCTATGGAATAGAATGGGACCCCACTATAACTAAAGTTCCATTTTATTCTACTTCAAATGAGGTTTAGGATGCTCCCAAACGATACTACACATGAGAGAAATGCTCTTTGGATAACCATGGTTATCAGAACCGAACCGGACCGGCCGATTGGACCGGTTGAACCGGGAACAGTCACTCTACCGGGTCGGTTCCCTCCCAAAGATGGAAATGAAGTCAGACCGACATCAAAACGGTGAATCGACCAGTGGAACCGGTGAATTGGCGAGCCAGTCCGGTTTTAGCCCACCGGTCGATTTTCTATCTTAGCAAGTAAATGTATTTTTGTTAATTAAAATTGAATTCTATATAAATGTTGGTATATAACTGTCCATGAATAGAATAATATTTGTTATTTGGTTTGTTTATCAAGAAATTGTGAGCAGTTGTGCTATTATTCATGTTTCATAACTTTTGCAGGGATATTTTCTATGAGTATCAAAGACATTTATATATTTTAAAACTATTAGTGGCGTCATGCTAACGCCACCGGTTGAACCGGTTAGACCACTGGTTGAACCAGTGAACCGGGAACCAGAGGCCTCACCGGTTCGCTGACCGGTTCGAGTCTGACAACCTTGTATATAACAATAGCTCAACTATTATCAATAAAAAAGCACGTACACGTTTCTAGACATAGATACGAACATGGATACAAACATGGACATGGGACACAATGATTTTCTAAAATATAGCACATAAACATGATAACTAATGAGGAATCTACACACAAAACATACCTATATATACATATATATGTTTATACATATTGATTTATGTATATGTGTGTGTATCATAGTTTAAAATGTCAATTTCAATGCCATTTTGGATGGTCCAGAAACAAAAATTTACAGAAATTTCAACCAAAATTTTGACATTTCCGCTCCCGTCGACACAAGATTTCAACGACCAAATAAAGGAATTGTCATGAAATTTTACCATGATGATCTACATACATAAATACACCTAATTGTGTAATAATGTCATATGTTGGTATAGGGTCGGGAGCTCCTACATGTGAGTGAAAATAGTTTTGAACAAGATTTCTGTCATGCAATGTACACATGCATATATTCTTACGCAATAACATGTTATATTTTATGTGTTGGATTCAACTAGCTCAACCCCTATACCATGTTGTTAAAGATTTTTTGGATTTTTAAAATTTTTAATGAAATTGCATATTGGAATTTTCAACAATTTGGCATATTGATTTTGATGTCTGTTAGTGGTCAAAATCAAAATTTCAGTCAAAATTTCACAATTTCGGGCCATGATATACATACATATATATGATAAAGTTAATTTGCCTACACGAGTATTTTAGCTAAACAACATGTGCAACAATTAGGTGAGAAAAATAACTATTATACCTAAAAAGTAACTCTTAGTACAAAAAGTTACTATTTTATTGAACAAGTAACAACACTAAAATACACATAAAACAATAAAATGTAAGTTGTAATAATGTATCTGTTACAACTTACAACACTAGTACTCACGACATGCAATGCAACTATTACAAAGAAAAAGTAATTTCTTCAACGTGTATTGTAACTATTTGGCAAAAAAATTGTAATTTTAGAGGGACAGTTAGTGACGTTAGTCTACTCGCGCGGGTAATGGTGGAACTCCATATATATATATATATATATATATATATATATATATATATATATACAGACACACACACACATGTATATGCATATTTATACATATATACGCTGACAAGGAGTGACTCAAGTGGTCAAGCACGACGTCTCCTGACAATGAGACCCATGTTTGAATCCCAGTTGCCTCCTTGATTTACCACCCTCCCGGGCGTTCAGCCTCCGCCACGGGCGTGGGAGAGGGGGAGAGAATGGCTCTCTTAATCCCATATATATATATATATATATATATATATATATATATATATACCCATACATGCATATGTGTGCGTGTATGCACACATACACCATGTATCTATAGCATAAACATATGTATATATATACACACATACACCATGTATGCATATGTATAAACATATGTATATGTATGTGCATACCTATACACACCAACCCAACCACACCCACACACATGCACATATGTACGTGTGATGCAATGTGTATCTTCCTTTTCATCTACCACTCATGTTTATGTCCGCTTTATTTCCATCTCATGTTTATGTCTGTCTTATTCATGTCCTAGCTAGTCATGTGATTCTCCCATGTTCCAACTTGTGAGGGAGTGTTAGAAGTAAAATGATATATCAAGTCATGTAATATGATCCTGTGAATAAGCACAATCAAGTCAGACTCCATAAGTTATTCTGTCAAGTCTTGGATATGTTTAGGATTGTGTTCCATCTCTCCTATGGATTCTCTTGTATCAAACACATTGTCAACATTTTCTATATATTGTCTATTATTCGTTTTCTTTGTACACGGGTCTCAATCGAATGACCTTAAAAAAAGTATGGGCCATTAAACTCATCAGTCATCACTGTACCCCAAACAATTTCATACCCTCACAATATGAAAAGAAAGAACCACTCACATAATTGTTCATAACTTCATATGCATGCTGCCACATATATTTTTTTTTTGATAGAAGGTAAACCTCGCAAGTGATGAGAGAATGAACACTAATCTCCATGTGCGGTTACATATAATTAGATCTCAAGTGCTCATCACCATGTGAACGAAGTCTTGTTGAGTATAAGGTATATGGCACCAGTGTGTGCGAGTTGGCCACAACCTTGACCGAGAAGGTGCACTAGAAAAAGTGCAAAATCATCTTGTCCTTGATAAGCAGAGTGGGTAGGTTTTTGAACATTGGTTGCTAACCCAAAATTTGAGAGTGGTGTATAGAGCTTGATGGTGCATGCAATTGAGAATGGCATTTCAATGTGGCACATCATCCATACACTGAATATGTGTACCAACCAAGTAGGGTTGTGCATGGGAGCGCAATCAAACTGTTCAAAAACTTCATACTTCATACTGAACACTCCAATCATTGTCATTGCTAAGAGGACTATACATATATTATGTGTTTGTTTTAAGTGAGGATGGGCGAGAAACCAAATTAAATCACAGATGCTAACCAAACTGAACCAAACTCACCAATTTGGTATGGTCTTAGGAAGGTGAATGGTTTGGTTTGGTTTAAAATCGTTAAACAATTGTTCGGGTTGATTTGAGGGTGCAGTTTGACCAACCCAAACCAAACCAATAAATAATCTTTGTATTAATAATATATATTCTTGTCAGGGTACTCATCTCATCTTAATTGTGTAGTATTCAATAAGTTTATGTGTGCTATAGTGTTAAACTGATGCTAAATAAACAAACATAAGATTGCATCTATGAAGCACAAATGCTCCAAACAGGTACCATACCCGCACGGAATGTGTGTTGGACACCAATACTCTGTGGATACTCAAGGATACGTACCAGATACTCTTAAGCTGTATCCATGCCGTATCCACCTGGTAAAACTGAAAAAAATTTTGGGCATGTCACCTGACACCAGCTCCGGTCTCAACCCTCTCTGCTAAGTAGCAACTAGTAGCAAGGCTGTCACAATTGCTCCCTTGAAGTCTGTTCAAGGTTAGTCACCATTCCCCTTGCTAAATGCCATTTTCCTTCTTTTCATTGTTTCTACCTCCATTTTTGGGGATTTCTCTTTTGAAACGAATTCTCATCTCTAATCATGGATTTTTACTTGTTCTTTATTACAAATCACTTCATTCAGCTTTACATGGTACTTGTGGTTGTGGATGCTTTCCCTTGCTGAGGTGCAAGTCTTATGCACGTTGATGTCCTCCACATTATCTGAAAGCCTTCAATTTTGTATTGTTGGTTAACGTGCCTCTTTTTTTGATGACAAAATCCATTGTGGTTAATTCTGGATTTCTATCTAGACAATTTTTACTTCATCTCCTTTAAAGGTAAACATTGCAGCTCCAGCCTCTTGTCTCCCCCTATGAAGCACTGATACTCCAAAATAGTCCTACCAGTACATAATACATATATCATACCGATACTCCCTAGATACTCTCAAATAAGTACTATATACTTCTTAAGCCGTATCCAATCTTTTTATTAGCAAGATACAACCTCAATACAGCTCGGATACAACCAACCCATTTAGCAGCCCAGGGAGCACCCACTCACGTGATCCCTCAAAATGCCAAAGCCATGTGACTCCCCAACTCTAGACTCCTCTTGATATATTGTGATTTGAGAATAAAATTGAATTTGTCTTAATCTATTTTTTTTAAAAATTTAACATTGGTATTTTTTGCTAAAATTTTATTATAAAGATAAAAAAATCTTCGTATCCACACGCCATACCCGTATCCTATATTTGATAAAATTCCATATCCCCATACTGTACCCATACCCCTATCTGTATCCGTGCTTCATAGACTGCAATTAATTGGAAAAAAATAAGCAATACACTAAATATGTATTGAAACTTTGTTGGATTAAATTGATGCATAGTTTACGAATAAATTTAAGATTCCTCATTGCCAAACTATATTTATGAAGCTAGTTGCCCATTATCATATGGATAGACAAAGACAATGACAAATGGTAGGATTCTCCATGAAATCATTGAAATGTCTATAAGAAACTTGGTAGTTTTTTAAATATCATTTTGAATCCAAACAAAATCGAACCAAACTACAAAATAACTGTTTGGTTTTGGATTAGTTAATACTTAATAATTTTGTTTGAAAAAATTACAAACCAATATGTACATCGGATTTGTAGTTTTAGTGGTAAACCAAACAAAGCCGAACTATTCTCACCCCTTGTTTGAAGATATATTCTAAAACATTGGAATGGTAGCTGCAACTTTATAGTGTTTGCACGAATCTGTATGTACAAAACCTTATGGTTAACATGTGATGTCTATCCATTCGATTTAACAAGCAGCCACTTTGCCGCTTAAGCGGTCTGGTTCATGCACCTGAGGAATTTTGGCTCAGGCGGCTAGCGAAGCATTCTGCTGTTAACCAGGCACCTTTTTTCCGCTTTAGCCTGCTTAATCCCACTTCGTATTAGCTCAATGGCCTCTTAGAACCGCTTAATGAAAATAGGGTCTAATTTGGTCCAATATGTATAAAAATATAAAAACCTGATTGATCGGCGCCTTGTACATATTACATGCTATAATTGTACAAGAATCTAACACTACTATAACTTTCTTCTACAACCTATACAAAACTTGTATGCCAACATTATATGTATTATTGTGGCTCACCACCTGCTATAAACATATTATTTTATTGCTAACTTATACTATCACATAGGGTCTGTATTGATTTCACTATATAGTATTATGTTAGTATTGTGAATTTCTGTTGCGGCTTGTTCTAGAGATTGCTTATGTATTGTTGGATCAGTCATTCCTATCCTTATTGTAAAAAGTATCACATCTTCCATCTGTCCATGTAGTTGATGGATTGTTTATTTGAAATCTGAGTTCTCCCCAAAAGGTTGTGGGTTCCGCCAAACTAATACATCCAAGGTCAGCTTGAGCTGCAGAGTTCTACATTTTGGCTACTTTTAGTTCACTGTCCTCATAGTCATAGTAGGTGTCTAATTCTTCAAACCATGGTTGAACTCCTTGATATCTATAAATGGCTTTGCTTCCAGTTAGAAGGGCTCCTCGAGGAGGATTCTCTGGCCTCAGGGACAAGTTGATCTGCTTACATGAATTCCCCTGTAAGGATGCAAAGTTGCTTTTGATGATAAAACTTGTGGGTGTAAAACATCTTTTGTTTCACAAATACTTCCTTATGCAAATATCACCCGACGACGGCCTTCATCTCTTTCTCGAATGGCCCATATTTCGGGCTCGATATGTTGGATATGGAGTCAATCTCACTCCAATAAGAAAAGTAGAACTAGTAAGCTATAGTGATGGGGGCCTAGGAGACATCTAGGCACCAAGGTGCAGTATGGTGTTTTATTCTGATTTTTAGAATTCATAAGAAGCATGCTGTGAGAGTTATAGTAAGTAATGTTCATTCTGTAGTAAATCCTGTCAATAATAAAATGTAGCGCCTTGCTTTCCCAAGAGAAGTGTAGATTTGCTAAGTTTACTTTAATCACATATATTACAAGTCACATCTTTAGGCACCAGCGAACATATTTAGACTTATCATTAAAGTACCTGTGAGTGGCTGGCTAATTGGGTTACATTGATCTGGGTTTCCTCGTGTTTGTTATTTGACTGACGAACCAAGTTCCACAGACGCTATATACCCGGAATTATTGTGTTGTTGCACCTCACTATCACGATGGTTAATTTTTTTTGATCGAATTTATGAAATTTCAGTCGAAAATCCGGTTCCATTGAAGACCAGAAATATAAATGCATGTACTCAGAGACTGCTACGTGATGCTGCAAAAAAAATAAAAATTAAATTAAATTTCTGAAAGTTGGAACTGTTATGTATGATGTCAATTAGTTCAGATGCATCAAATTCCAAATATCATTTTGGGTTGGGCCGTTGCCCCACATGCTAAAAGGTGCCTCCCGCCTCTAAAAAACAGTACACATGATGAAGGCCTCCATCCCCAACATATTCAGTATAATTATAAGATAACATCACAAAAGCATATGAAATGCCTTTGAAAAGCATGATAATGTATAATTCTTCATTATGCCATTGAAAATTTGAATTCACATTGAACTTCCCATCAAAATAGTCTGTTTTCTTTTTTCCCCATCATTGAACTTCATTAGCATTGAAAATTTGAATTAGCATTGAACTTCCCATCGTTGAACTTGAAACCGTATGTCAACAAGAACTTATTATTCAATTTTTTTTTTTGACCATAGGAAAAGATGTTGAATACATTACAAACTACGACTTCCACACACTATGTAGGAAATTAACATGAATATTTGGGGTTTTGGGCTTTCATATGTAGGCTGGGATTGCGTTTCCTTGGATTCTCCATTTCTCGTATGGAATGAAGAAGCTCATCTCTCTACTCATCTTCAAACACGAGCCCCTCCTTGCTTCTTGTGAACCACATGCTTTAATGAAGTCTTCAAAGAAATTTTCCTTAAAAGTTCGTGGATCACCTGATCTAAGTGATGAATTGCGAGTTCGCTTTGTTAGGCCTATAAATTTAGGATTAGATTGGATTTTGGCCCGTGCAGACCAGTTATTGTCCCTTTTGGATCCGGATTCATGAAAACTCAGCCTCATATGTAGTTCTTGAGAAGACATAAATAAACTATTGTATTTTGTGAGGGATTTATTTTTCAAAAACCGAGAGACGATTCTGATTTAGGTAGGCTTATCTAGACTATGGTATACTCTGACTATACCGTTGATGCTATACACTACAGTCAATTGGTACATACAACCATTCTTTTGAATATCCAAACTGTTGATCTTAAATATCATATTAATAGCTTATATTCAAGATTTGAGTTCACTTGGATAGTCATAAATCATACATTTAGAGGTTTATTAGAAATGATGTTTTGGGAAAAATAAACAAAGTTAGCTTTTGTTGTAACCTGATGGATGATTTTCAAGTATCCGGCTGAGCTCAACTTTGTGTATAGGTTATTTGTTATAGGTTATTTGTGTGATATTTAAGAAAGAGTTTAAAATCTGGACCTTATGATGTATTTACAACTTGAATGTACCCTGTACAATGTTCAGGGTGTATCTTACCTCAGTATGTATTTTTGTCCATCATTCAACAGTAAATAATTTATCAATTTTAACCAGGTCATATGTTTAAACTGAACGGGTAAGAGAGTTATTTATAGGGTCTGAAGGGAGAACAACCTTTTGAAAATTTCTTCGGTTCTTATGTATAATTTATCTTTGTGCAGGTTGTATTTCCAAGCTTTGGTGAGAGGTACCTTTCATCCATTCTCTTTCAATCAATAAGAGAGGAATGCGAAAAGATGCAGCCGGAGCTTTGATCCAATTTTGTGCATGACGCTTCTTCCATGGCCATCAAAAGCTTGTTGAAAAATCTGATCCGGGCCCATGTTGCCCTATAACAAGTATTGATTTTTTGCCTTTTGTTGTCTAATTGTTAATAAAGTGGATGGTCATTCTAGAAAAAAAATGGTGGACGAGCCATTCTTTGCGTCGACGAGCGACAATGCCAGAAAGGAATAAACTAGAGAGTGAGAAGTTTGTCCCTAACTATTGTCTTCATAGTTCGTATCGCTTGTATGGAAGGCGATGTGGTTTTATAGTCCGTGTAGCTTTGACATAAAGCATCACTGTTTAACTGCAGTGCGTTCAACTGGATATAGATTTCGGAGCGGGTATATAATCCGGTCTGAAACATTAGACATGGTAATGCACAGAAAAAATATGAATAATTTAACCTGTATTAGAGGTAGTTTGTTTGACTGACAACTTGCCACTATTATAAGACTTATGAAATCACTGAACGAGAAGAACACCAAGAAGAGGTTTCCAGTGAGTCAAAAAGGGGAAGGAACATGAGGACTAATAATTAGCCATTTTACCTAAAGCATCACGGTGCGGTCAATTGGATATAGATTTCAGAGCGTTCTGGAACGTTAAACATGGTAATGTATGAAAAAAAATGAACAACTTTAGCCGGTATTAGAAGTAGTTTGTTGGACTGACAACATGCCACTATTATACGACTTTAAGAAGCCTCTGCATGAGAAGAGCACCAAGAAGAAGTTTCCAGCGAGTCAACATGATGATTAATAATTACCTCGAATTATAGAGAATCTACAAATATATTATTTTGGAAGAGCTAAGAACCATAGTTTTAAAAAGCGGTATGCGTGCAAAAAGGTCACCTTATAGAGTACAAGCAGTATGCAGGAGTATATGCGTTTTTGAATATGTTTTAATAAATTAATTATATATAGCATACAAATATATATCTTAAGCATAGAAATTATATATTTTATTTGTAATACAAAAATTATGTATATTTATAAGTGTTTCCATACAAATATAGATGTATAATATATTTAACTATTCATATATGTGTACACATAAATATCATATGTGAAATATGTATGTGTATTATATGTAGATATATACATATTGACATGTAAATGTATATACAATATATGCATATATGCGGAAATACGTATGTAGATGCTAATATATATCAAATATTCATGTCCATATATATTAAAATGCATATACATAATAGAATATTACACATTTGATAATGTTTGTGTACTATATGTAAGTATCCTATAGATATATTACTTTACAATATAGATAGATATTGAAAGATATTAATATATATATACATATAACATATGTACATGTGGGTGTGTGGGTAAATAAGTAGTTCAAGTCAAATTGAAACAAATTACGTTGAAGAAAAAAGTCCGCATGACTTTAAATAAAAAAAGGGCCGCATATATCCCGCTTATGCCCCGCACAGGACCACATATGCGTCCATGACTGCATACTGCATATGCGGTCTGGCAAGAGGGGCACACCGCATAAGCGGCCACATATGCCCTGCATAAATCCGCTTTTTGAAACACTGCTAAGAACACAAGTATTTCAGAATCCTTTTGAAACTGAATGTATATCTTAACGTACCTCTTCATTATTTCAAAAGAATATTCTAATAGATGGAACCATATCATAGGCGATGAAAAGTAAACTACGAGGTTTGAGAAATAAAACACCATGTCTCATACGGCAGAAAAATCCTTGACAACAGTTGTATTGTCTATGTCTACTTACTAGTATGAAACGTCAATATGATCATAGAGAAAATACACCACATTATAAAATTGTTTTGTGGACTGGAAGCATAGATTGGTAAAAAGTTATAATCCTATTGATTGGAAAACATATCAAATTGATTGACAAACATGCCAGGTGTATTCGTTTACCAGCTCTTCCTCTGTCACCTTAAAGACTTGATCTTTATGAAGACTTTAATAATGAGGAAAGCATTTGGATATACCTCATCAAACTGTAGTAAAAAACAAAACAAAAATAACATGCTCTATAATGAAATATGTCAACATTTATACATTACGAAATCTAGGATTACTCTTCGTAGTTGTAACAAAAACTTGATGATGGAAATATAGCCACATTTTGGCGGCTTTGCGTTTACTGATGGCCCTGTGTGTACACAGATACACGATGCACAAATCGATCCTCTTGTACAACAAAATGTCAAACATCTTTTTATATTCAATGACTATAAATGCGCCTTTTGGTTGCCTACTATACATAATAGTGATAAGAATATTTGTAAGAATATTTTAAATACCATTACTATTAGTAATCAATAGCATTTTGTTGCTTGGAACCTATCTCAAAATGACAAAATTAGACACTATACCAACGTTTTCGTAAAAATAAATTGACGTAATAAGCTATATGGTATAAGAGATTGTGGAATTACAAAATTTCTTCTAATACCAAGTTTCATCCAGAAAAAGTTGAATAGACCAAGCCCATACTATCTTTGATTCCAATATGATGATTCAATAAATCATATTTTCTTCACATGCTTCTATTCAACAATATTTTTTCATAGCTCATCAAAATATACCTATCAATATTGTGACTTACCTGACTTTTCAGTATAAATTTAATCATCCAAATTAACTTCTATCAACCAATTTGACGTATAACATATTCATCCTAATTTGAGATATTTGAAAGGTAAAATGTGAATGTAACTTTAAAAAAGCAATCAAATAAAATTTTAATTTCTGTGGTAGGATTAACAACTATACAATGGTCTAGTCTTCCGCCTCAATTTTTTTTACACCCCATGTTTGGTCCCATGGTCAACAAATCATGTCAACCCACTCTCTAACCATTGTTTACGAACACCCACATAAGATCCTTAGAAGTCATTTCCATTTATAGTCAACTTTATCATATTAAAAAAATTGATTTTGAACCTAGACCAAAACAAATTTCTAAACATGACCTGGATTGGAAGTCTAAATCTTAGTCTTAGTTAACCACCATGAAAAGGATGATTCAATAAAGTTGAGCAACAAAACATCTTTGACCATTTTTGTAATGACCCCTCAATTATGAGAATCTCCTAGTTAAGAGAGACATAGAATATAAGGACATATACCTAAAAATTTTAGGATCAGATTTAACAAGTAATAAACGATAGTAAATAATTTAACTTGAATGAACACGTACATTTGAATTAAACATCTAAAAGGTGTTACATGAGTATTTTAAGAACTAACTTGTACATAGATGAGAAGAAGAGATACTATCTAACTAATTCTCCTTAGCATAGCTTTAATTTCTCCAATAGTTTTCATCTTTATTTTCATGTCCTTGTATCATGTGTATCAACTATCTAAAATGCCGACAAACAAAATGCTGCCAACACATTTCTATGTTGTGTATGTGGGTGCATACATAAGTGTGCATATAAGATCACAACATATATTGCCAACCATCAAACAGATGCACATATAACTAGTAATTTCTTAAAGATAATCCAGCCCATGTTTGCCAAACCACCTTGGGTGTAATCACCTTCCTCTATTCATCAATGAACTTAGGTGAACTACCCCTTGGTAGGTCTAACTCCGGGTTCAGATTATCAGAGTTTACTTTGTGTGATACTCATATGTGCCTTATAGTTTGCATGAAATAAATAAACATCCAATGTGTTATTTTCATCAAACTTTGAGAAGCCATCCACAAATTCTGGAAGTCGATAAATGTGAGTATTCATAATTGTAACCACATACCTTATGTAGAACCATGCATAATCCATATCATACTATCCATGTATTTCAAGTGTGTATAGGGACCCAACCAACCAATTGGGTATTCAGGCAATCAACATTCAAAACCCTAAAGTGTCACCATGCATTCACAACATGCTAATTGAATCTAACTTAGGTCCTAGACTAGGGTTTAGGTTTGTCTCAAGTTTAGGTTAGGAATAAAGGTCATGAACCCTAATTCCATCATATCATGAATTTTTTTTTGGTAACCTAGGAGACTCGTAAGGCTTGCGTCGAGCCCAACCTGGGGAGCTCAACCCCATCCCGTAAGGAGCGTATCCCATTAAGTCGCGCAGAGGCCGACTGCACTACAGGAGAAACAATTCCGAACAACACCACCAGGGGGATTCGAACCCGGGACCCTTCATGAGGGGTCCCGTGCTGCGACCACCTGAGCTACTGCTCGCCGGCATCATATCATGATTTCTGAAGGTTAGAAACCCTAATTAGACATTAGGTGTAATGCTAATCATCAAATTCAACGTATTAGGTTATTAAGTACATACAAATCAAATTATGTGCATCAAGGTCATGGAAAGATGTACACATTGGTTACAAAACCCTAATTCATCATATGCATGATTACTGACCTAGAAATCATAATTATTCATCAACATTATCATCATAATCTTGGATTTTCATTTTATTTGACAATATCAGTTTATAACACAAAATAAACATATTATTAACTGAGTCTAAGTTTACTTTGTATTAATCACACCATAATCATATATTGATTTCACTTTTGTAACTAGGACCATATTTAGGTATTAAAACCATGCTATTAATGATAGACACATTTTTCCAATCAATTATACTTCTATCATCTGAGCTAGAATCTATTTTATATATTAAATGCAAAATAAATGGAATTTGACCAATTGCAGATTACCACATCAGCAAAATTGCATTATCTACTTGGGTTACGGGGCTAGCTGACTAGGCCTGAGCCAATGTGCTCTAGCCATCTCAACACCCCACACCCGCATGGCTGAGGCGAGGCAAGGATGAAAAAGACGCAAATAATCTTTATCGTGGTAATATCACATGTCTTCTTCTTCCTCCTCCATTCACGCAACCCAACCTCCAATGCACCGTGGGAGAAGTCAACTCCCAAGTTGACTCTTCACTCTCAGATGTGGCAACAAAATTGTCACTATATGGGCCTTCTCCTACTCTCCCCAAAGTTGTTGACCCATCTCTAGTGGAGAAGGGTGGTCGTGGCAGCGCTAGCCGCACCCTGGATTGGGGGAACAAGAGCAAGAGGATGAGAGGATGTTTGTGGTGTTGACAAAGTAAAGTTGAAGTCAAGTTCTCACTCTCTTAGTCAAGGTGAAACCGGTATCATCCTTTTGTAGGTGCGAGTAGGCGAGAAACACCCACTGCTGTGAGTTGCAGAGACCTCACCTACCCTTGTTTTGGGCATATCTCGTCTAGCCATAACATTGGGATATCCGGGGGCCATTGAGTTTGCCTCAACCTCCCAAAGCTAACCTAATAGATGTCACAACCAATGGTAGTAGACAAAGAGAGGGGGAGAGATAGGATAGAGGTCTATGTCCAACCCACTCTGGTCTGAGGACGCGGGGTTGAAGATGGCCTAAGAGCCGTTCAATCATCAAATAATGATCATGATTAGGATCCATATCCGTGTCCTGCCCCCAAGGTCCCAGATTATTTGGACTTTGGGCGTGACATCAACATTTTATTCAATATTTGAGATTATCAGCCAACTTTACTAGAATCATCTCAGACCTTCTAAAAATCCTACATGCCAAGATAATTATCCAATTAACCCCAAATTTGGATATTAGCTTCTTAATAACCTAATATCAAGGGACACAAGAAATCCCATTTTCTTATTCCTCAATTATTTCATTATTTAACTTCATGGGTCACATTTATCCATGGCATTAGTTCAAATCTTGGATTTAGCTTTAATCAACCATTATCCTATTCTGGACCAATTTTTGGATAATATTAAGCTCTGTTGATATCCGAATCTTGGAATCCAAGAAAAGACTAGATACTAAATTCATTAATTATCTAGAACACTAATCAATTTAAAATAATCTAAAATCTTGCGCATTATCTCAAAATGATTTATTAACCAACTGACAATATTAGTGGTACCATAATTATGTATAGAATATTTACTAGTACATTTTTGACTTTAATGTCACATTTGCTAATGTCAGTTACAAAGAAAAACCGACACCATACTACCAATAATGTCTGTTCTAAAGAAAAACCGTCACCATTGGTCAAGTTGTGTCAATTTAGAAAAGACACAACTACCACTTATATTATAACGTCGGTTAAATTTTTGTGAAATCGACGTCTTAGATAACTCATCAAATATAATTTTTTTAGGGAAAATGTTTGCCTCTAGAAATTTTACGTTTGGCGTTGGTTTGTGTTGGAACTGACGAAACAAAGTTTGCACGATGTCTGTGCGGAAAAAAATGTTCCCCCCAAATTGCTTCTGAGTCGTCGGTTGCTAGGAGGAACAAACAACACAGTCTACTTGTCAAGGCCTATTTTTTAATTTTTGGAAGGGCCTCTGTCATATGTTTTTGGAGGAACAAACAATACAGTCTACTTGTCAATGCTTTCACGCCTTGTGCCCATGAAAATACACCCCCCAAATGTTTTTTTGCTTTTGTGTTGTCAATTCCTTTTGAGAAACCAACGACTAAGGTACCTTGCCGAGGCTGACTTTTTTTTGGGAATGGGTCTCTATTGTCGATTTTTTTAGTATGATCGACGTCTATGTGCAAGCTTAGTCGTCGGTGCTGGCTAATCAAACCGATGACTAAGTTTCCTAACAAAGACCAACTTTTTTTTGGGATTAGGGTTTCTGGCGTCAGTTTAAGACTTTGAAAATTAATGACTTAGTCATCGACACGGCCGTGCTGGTCTGCACGACCATGTTGGCTGCACTAGTTTATGTGTCAATGTTGTTTTATTAAACGACAATTAAATTCTAATGCGTCAATTTTGTATGAGAATCGACGACTAAGTTCACTTAATAGCACCCATAAAATATTTCTTTCCCTTATTCTTTTGTTTCACCACCCTCTTCTTCCTAGCTCTGGTGATTTTCCCTTCCGCCGCCGCGCCCTGCTGTTGCTGCTGCCCTGCTGTAGCCACTGCCATACCACCTCTGCCCTGCTGCTGCTGTTGCCTTGTTGCACCACCTCACCAGAGATTGCATTTGCCTTGCTCCAGCCTACTCCAGATGCTGCTGCTCCACCCTTCTCCACTTTGCTCTGCCACTTCAACCTGCTAGCTCCAGCCCGCCGCTCCAGCCTACTACTATCCCATCGAGGCCGACTGCCTAGAATAGAAACTCTGACCTCAAGAATGGTAGTTGCTGGAAGGTGTGAAGTAGATCCAACACCAACGAAAGCAGCCAATAGTCAGAGGAGTAGCTCAAGCTCTAATAGAGGTAAGTCAAATAGTAACTATAATATGTCTTTTTCATAATAAATTGACTTTTTAAATGATGCCTAAAGTACATGTATACACACATTTGCGCACTAAAATGTAAGCATATATATATATATATATATATATATATATAAATGATGCATGAATGAACTAACCCAAATGGAAGAACGAATTGAATCATGCATGAATGAACTAACCCAAATTGGATGAATGATGAAACTATGATAATAGATATAGGAATGATAACATATATATATATATATATATATATATATATATATATATATATATATATATATATATATATATATATATATATATATTTCTGACGTTGGCCTAGAAACCTGTCTGAGATTTACTCATTAGGAGTAAATCTTGGATAGTCCCCAGTTTGGGACTGTTCTTGAATACTTAATATCCTTTAGGATATAAGTTTATAATGTATATTTGGTTTTCAAGATGTTTTGTCATCACTTTCCTGTTTGTTCTCTAAGTATATATGTTGGTGTACTTGGGGAACTGCGGGGAAATGCTGCCAATTTTTTTTAAACCAAATACACATTATACACTTACTAATGAGATTAGGTGTTCAAGAATGAGATAGGTGGCACAAACATCCATTACTGAACCCTAAACCCTAATCTATAAACCCTAAACCCTAATCTATAAACCCTTATCCCTAAATCCAAAATAATAAACCCTAATCTGTAAACTCTAAACCCTTATCCCTAAATCCAAAATAATAAGCCCTAATCTATCTACAAATCCTAAACCCTAATCATGTAAACCCTAAATCCTAATACTTATTTTTTCTTTGATCATATAATGGATAGATTATGTATGTCCATTCCAAATTGCTGCACCGTGAAGTTTATTGCTGGTTTTGACCAATTTATAGGATTTGCAGAGGAACATAGGAAACAACCTGGAGATAGGTTCTACTATCCATGTAGACATTATGGTAACAACTTGAAAGTCAACAATGTTGATGAAATCAAAAGTCATGTAATGTGCAACATGATTATACTGAGATATACCGAATGGTATTGGCATGGAGAGAATCCATCTGTGAGATTAGTAGATGTCGATAACAGTACTTGTGTTAAAAAAGAAATTTCCGTCGATGATGTAGATGTGAACAATCTGATTCTAATAGACATGGATGATGCGATGCTAGATAGTTGTAGGGTAAAGCACACCGATCCACCTTCCTTATTTAGAAACATTGTACAGGATGATCAAAGACCGTTATACTTAGGTTGTACTAAGTTTATGAAACTAAGCATTGTGTTGAGATTGTATACTCTGAAGGCTAACGATACATGGAGCGACAAAAGCTTCACATCATTGTTGTCTCTATTGAAAGAAATTCTTCCTGAAGGCAACACCTTTCCAATCTCAACATAAAAATTAAAGAAAATGTTTTGCCCAATGGGAATGAAGGCTAAACGATACATGCATGCCTGGATGACTATGTGTTATTTCAAAAGGACTATGTCAATTTGAAAGATTGTTCGAAATGTGGGGTGTCAATGTACAAAATGACGACTTCAGGGAAGTCCAAAATTGGCTCTCCTACCAAGGTGATGTGGTATCTACCTATAATACCACGATTTCAATGCTTGTTTTCCAATCCTATGGATGCAAAGAATTTATGGTGGCATGCAGAGGTAAAGAAAAATAATGATAGGATCCTATGACACATGTTTGATTCCCCACAGTAGAAGAAGATTGATTTATTGTACCCTGAATTTGGTGAAGAAGTCAAGAATCTAAGACTTGGGCTTTGTATTTATGGGGTGAATCCATACAATACATTGAGCAGCCAACATAGCACTTGGCCTGTTATGATTGTTATATACAATCTTACTCCCTACTTGTGTATGAAAAATAAGTATGTCATGCTGTCATTGTTGATATCAGACCCTAAACAACCTCAAAATGATATTGATGTTTATCTTGAACCTTGGATTGATGACTTAAAGAAACTCTGGGGAGAAGGTGTGATGACCTTGATGCTTCTTGTACAGAGACATTTCATTTTACATGCTATGTTGTTTTGTAGTATTAGTGACTTTCCAACATATGGAAAATTTTCTGGATACAATGTAAAAGGATCCAAAACATGCTCTATATGTGAAGAGAACATTGATTCAATACAACTAAAATATGGCGGCAAGATTGTATATCTTGGTCATATAAAATTTCTTTTAAAAGTTCATCCTTACCAAAGGTTGCACAAAGTGTTCAATGGATCGAATGAGGAACAGAGTGCCCCTAAACCTATATCAGGGGACGTTGTTTATGAAAAAGTAAAAGACTTTATTAATGCATTCGGTAAAAGATCACAATGTACCATTCCCACAAATAGTGACAAATCTTTATACAAGAAGAGGTCAATATTCTTGGATCTTCTTTGTTGGAATTCTTTGGCAGTTAGGCACTATATCAATGTCATGCATGTTGAGAAAAATGTCTGTGATAACGTCATTGGTACTCTGTTGAATAGACCAGGTAAGACTAAAGATGGCATCAAATCCAGAATGGACCTACGTGAAATAGAAATAAGGAAACAATTAACAGAAGTAGTTAGCAGTGATCGAAAAACATATTTACCTCCTACTTGTTACACATTGTCTAGAAAGGAGAAGAAAACTTTTTGTGAGTGCTTGCTCAATGTTAAGGTACCACATGGATACTCTTCCAAAATCCGTATACTGGTATCAATGAAAGATATGAAGATGACAGGTCTTAAATCTCTTGATTGTCACACTCTAATGCAACAAATATTGCCTGTGGAAATTCAATCTATACCGCTGAAGCATGTAAGGCTTGCAATCACCAGACTTTGTTTCTTCTTCAACACTCTATGCAACAATGTTATTCATCCTGAGAATCTCGATAAGTTGCAAAGAGAAGTGGTTGTTACACTATGCCAACTTGATATGTATTTTCCTCCATTCTTTGATATCATGGTACATCTTGTTGTCTATTTGACTAGGGAAGTGAAAATGTTGGGACCAATTTTCTTGCATTGAATGTATCCTTTTGAACAGTACATTAGTTTTTTTAAAGGTGATGTTCGAAACTGTTATCAGTCTGAAGGGAATATTATTGAGGGTTATGTGGCCAGGGAGGTTATGGACTTTTTAATGACTTTTTGAGTTGTAATGAAACTCTTGTAAATGAAAAGTATATTGAGGACTATTCTGACAAAGGGACTTTAGGAGCATGAGTGAAAGTAATCAGTCTCACTTGTATGTTTTACACAACATCAATGAAGTGAGTGTTTATATCACTGAACATACCAATTTCATCAAGACAAAAATATCCTCGAGCCAATTCGATGTGGCTTGGTAGAGAGCATAACACAACATTTATTAGGTGGTTTGAAGATAAAATCTTGCATCAACTATCTCAAACACCAAATAATGTTGCTGAAAATATCAAATGCCTTGCCTTTAAACCGGACGAGCCTTGGGAGGTTGAGAAAGCTTCATTCACCATTGAAGGCGTGAAGCTTGAAGTTTGGTTTTGACTTTGAAGGCGGGTTATATAACTTGAACCCTTAAACATTGTTATTGATTTCATTCCTTTATCATATGTTGATTCCTCCTTTACTTTCGAATTTCCTTTTGATGAGTTGTTGAATTCACCACAAGAATCACAATGGATTTCGAAGATCTCAAGCTTGAAGATGATGGTGTCATTTTAAGCACACACCTCAACATAGAACATGTGCAAACAATTTTGCTTTTTGGTGATCAAACGGTCGCAAGACCGTTTGACACCAAACAGTCTCAAGACCGTTTGAGGGCAAACGGTCTCAAGACCATTTGAGGTCAAGAGGACTCAAACCGTTTGAAGGTCAAATACTGATGTGGTTGGATGATAATCTAATGGTTCCAATTAATTGAATTTTAAAAGGTTTCATGTATGTATGATCCACTAATTGCAAGCCCTAATTGATTGAATTGATTGAAACCCTAGTCGAGGGAATTGATTTTCAAGGTTGTTTGCCCCAAACGGTCTCAAGACCGTTTGAGACCATCAACCTTCGACAAGACCCCCCTGGGGATGGATTTGCATCATTTTTCCAATCCATTAGTCTTTCTCATTTTACCTTTCCTTTGGTTGACATCCAAAGGAAACCATACATGCCTACTAGTGGTCGCCTTCCAATGGTTGTTTTGTGCTTCCGTCTTTTAATAGTCACCTAGTGGTTTCACCTTTCGATGGCTGACTTGCATCAACAACTGAAGGAACCTTAGTGCCTAGTCTTATGATGGTTATTCGGCGCACCTATAATAGTTCTCCTCGGTGTAACTTATGATGGCTGACCTACTTCACCTTTTGATGGGTCATCTACTTCTCCATCTGATGGTCATCATACGACCATTCGTTTATAGATGGATCCATTGAATGTTGCAAAATTGTTTTCCTACCTATGGAAGAGTTGTTGATTGATGACCCATTATCTTCCTTACACTGTCGCTGACTCTTCAACTCTATGGAACCTAATACTTCACTCCATTGTGGATGGGGGGAGGGTCCAAACCCTACTCGATCTACACCTATATATAGAATACCAAGACCTACAAGAAAGGGACCTACCACTAACTTCACAAGGCCGCTACATCCATTTACAGATCTTCAACCTCCACAACCTCCTGCCTTTATCCATCGAGTTGCAAACACCAACCAAAGGGCTACCATATTCACTTCCGCATAGGTTCAAAGGTGCAAACCTTGACAAAGGATATTTCGTTGCACTAGTTTTCATTAGTTGACAACCTCCACCCACATCAACCTACTACTTTTGCCACATAGTAGTAGATCTAGTACACAAGTAAGGAAGATCGATAGTCCTAGTCCATCCCTGACAAACTTCCAAGTGTGTTCTTGCTTGCCTATCGACACCATCATTTTAGAGTTTGAAGAGTTGTTTCTTCACACCATGACTGTGAGTTCCTCTTATTTTATGATCTTGGTGCTCGTCTTCTTTTTCCTTATTTTTGATTCTTCTTCCATGAGCGAGTAGTCCTTTCGGTAGGGTGTGAGGAGTATCCCCTACCCTATTTGCTCTTGTATATTCATCTATTTTTTCATGGATTATTACATGTTCAGAGTCAATCATTTTATGTTTATTTGATCACCAGGTTTACATGTTTGTCATGATCTTGGATGTTGAGAACTTTGAGCCCAAGATCTAGGATATAGATTTGATTCTAGTTAAACCCTTGATGAGAATTTTAGATAGGTGTTTTCTGAGGTGGAAGATGTATGATCTCTAAGTAACACAATGACGATATTAGAGTGGTATCTATTTGGGTTTTAATCCTAACGCTAAAAGGGGGATTTTCCTGGCCTCAACATATACATGTTCATGCTTAATATGATGTAATGAGAGAGTAAATGACAAGTAGTGGTGGTGAAACCCATTCCACCCTAGTGTTCATATCATCTGATATATCAACTTTTAATTCAGTCATTTTACCCATTGCACCCTAGTATAATCAATCATCAAAATCTTGTGTTAAATATTGGTTCTTGCATGGTTACCTGGTCAGATAATTCTTAAAGATGTTGTCCTTTGGGTTCAATCCTGAACTATATTGCAATAAGATCCATCTTCTTGTGGGTGGTCATTATTGTAATTGTTTAGTTAAAAACTTAGGGACTTTTGCCTAGGTGAATTTGATGGTGCAGTAAGTCACATCAAATTTTAGTATCATTGTTGAGGACAACATTTTTTTAACCAACTTGGATTAGTTTGGATTTTTTCTTTTCTAATTGTACTGTTGCATATCTTGTTCAATTCAACTCCACATCAGTCATCTTACCCATGGTAGCCTTTCCTCCTTAGAAACCATTTCTAGTGCATGTGATGCTCTTCTAGTGTTGTTCGAAGATTAGATTTTGATCTTGAGATCAAAAGAACCTACCACAAACTTATTCATGCATGCCAAGCTAAGATGACCGAAGAGGAGATCAATCGTAGAGTTGAAGCAGTGCTTGCAATACAACGAGATAGTCTCTTGGTGAATGCCAGATCTGTAGTGCAAGCCAGGCTATGAGAAGCCAAAGAAGCTGAAAAACAAAGAGAATTACAAGAGTTATCTATTAAAAAATCTATCAATATACTCAATCCCATTGTCCAACCATTGATCGAAGCTAAGAACTTCAAAATAAAGACACAATGGATGACGATGCTGCAAAAAATAGTTTATTAGGACGCATCGGTGAGAATGCCCATGACCATTTGTAGAATTTCATAGACCTTTGCAAACAAAGCAAGAAAGATGAATTTTTAGAGGAGGCCACAAAGCTAAGAATATTTTATTACTCCCTCACTGATAAAGCTATGATGTGGTACAATTCCCTAGATGATCACAACATCAGAACTTGGGAGGAACTTCAGTTGTAGTTCTTTCCATCCTCGCTCACCTATAAACTCAGAGGGGAAATCACCCAATTCAAGTAGGATCCATACGAGACTCTTTTTGAAGCCTAGGAATGATTCAGAGAGTTGTTGCGTAAATGCCCTCATCGAGGCATTCCCTTTTCACAACTTATTGAGCAATCTTATAGGGAGTCGATGATGACATCAAAAAGTTCCTTGGTGCTTTTTCTAATGGAGACTTCATGCAACAGAGCTTCAATAATGCATGGAAGGTTGTCAGTAGAGAAGAAGAGAACGAAGCTAATTGGGGTTCATCATGAAAGGGAGGCATTCTCCAGCTGGCAATGGTAGAAGATAAATATGAGATGATGGCCATTGTTGAATCTCTAAATATGCTTGCTCTCAAGAAAGACAACCTTGACTCATCTCTCTTGAGGAATGGGAAAAGAGGACAGTCATCTTTGTGATCTGAGATAGCCCCAGAAGTCTTCCAGGTCTACAGTGCAAAATGCCACACGAGCTTACAATGTAACCATATCTACCAGGCCATCTTCAACATGCACCAACTTGGATTTGGAAACACTCCAATCATTTGAGAAGTTAGTTTTCTCAATTCCAATCTAGGACAGTGGCACTATGATGAATGCATATTCATCCATCTTTTTACATATTTTTCTTAGTCATTTTTGTTAGATTTTTCTCTTTTTCAGTAATTTCTGAACGAAATTGCAATTCACCCATTTCCTTATTTACTTTTACAAATACTTATCTATTTTCTCAAATTTTGCAAGCTTTTTATCCAAAGTTATCATGACTCACTGAGCCAGTGAGATGACCATCTCACTAAGCCCAGATGGTCGGCTCACTCCCTAAAGACCCTTGTTTCATAGCCAAATGACCACCTTGGCCTTGGCTCAATCAACCAACTCTGCATGCCAAATGGTTGTCTCGCTTTAGCGAGACAGTCGTCTCATGGATCCAAATGAGCATCTAAGAAAGCCAGACATCTAGGTTGACTTGACGTAGCCTCATATCAAAAAGCTAGAGATGCCACTTGATTAGGGATCCAACCCTTTGGATTCGTGCATGATGGCACGAGACGGTTGCCTCAGTCTACCCAAACGATCGATCTAGGTTTTGCTTTGAGAATAGGAAATGGAAGTAAGGGTGCCACCATTCACTTGTCTAGGGTTTGACCTCTACTCCAAATTCACGCCACACCACAACCGAGATGTTTCTTTGACCCCAAGTTTTCATCCAAACGGGCACCGTCGCAACCCTTCTTAGGGTTTTGCACTGAACCTTCTATACCAAGGCCACGTCACCTCAGACGACCGTCTCTCCTAGTGAGATGGGCATTTCACATCAAATTTCGGCAGCTACCACTCATTCTATATCACCCCTCTTTTAGGCTTTTCCATCCCTCCTTCCCCTATAAAAGGGGGGGGGGCTACTAAGAAAGGGGCCCCAAAAGTTTTGTACTTGTTCTGTAGTGAAACTCTACTATTTTTCATTCTAGTATAATTTTACATTCAAAGTAATAAAGTTAATTCCTTTATGCAACATATGGATTCTTCTATTCTCATTCTTCTTATCGTTCTTTCTTCTCACATTTTCTTCTTGAAGCGGGAGGTAAAGACGCTAAGCCATTTAATCATCACTACCTTGGTCTCTTCTAAGACTCTAGATTTGTGGTCTATGGCTTACCTTCTTTTTCTCCTTGTTTCTCTCTTTTTCTCCATGAGTAGCGAGTAGTCTTCTTATTGAGGCAAGGGGAATAGCCCCTTGACCATTATGTAGATTTAGATTTAGTTTATATGATTTTTATCTATACGAATGGTTGTTGGTTTAAAAAATTGCCAATTTAAACAAAGTGATCTCTCATTTCTATCGTGAGTTAATTCCAGTGAATGCGACAGTGGAACCCGAATTTAGAACAACTAAACCAGTTGCATGGGGATTTGGATGTGACCGTGGAAAAACCCCCATTGGGATGATGAACTATGAAGCGTGAATGCCAGGATCAATGGGTTCACATGGTGTTTGACTTTTCCATTTTGTTTATGAATAATTCACATACCCACTTCTCATCTTTTAATTATTGTGTATTCTTGATTTGGTCTTCACTTTGGCTAAGGTGGTAAAAACCCCTAAGCCTTGATGTTTTCTCCATATGATTTCAACAGTTCTTCCAACGTTTGTTCAAATCACCTTCTTTTTAAATTCTTGAAATATTGTTCTCCTTCTTAGATAATCTTTTATTCTATGCTAACCAACTTCTTCTTTTATTTTTCTTTCTTAGTATAATCTTTCAATTTCTTTTTAGTGTAATATTTTATTCTTCTTGCACTTAGTTCTTGCATTAGTTTAATCAACCCCCTCAAAATCAAAATTTAGATTTTGTCAATCTTTCAAAAAATACCAAAAAAAAGAAATAATTTCAAAACAATCAGGATTAAAAGAAAACAAATCTTAAAATGTTGTCATGTGGGATCGACCCTTCTATACTAGCCTTAACCGGAAATTAAAAAAGGATTAAACTCTAGGAAAATTATTCTAGTGAATTGGTGTGCAAATGACATGTATCAATTTTGGCACTGTTGCTAGGGACAAGGGATCATTTTCTCGAACCATTTTTTTTTAAAACTTTTCTGTTATTTTTTATGCCTTCTGAGTAACATTTCAGAAGTGCTATCTCCTCTTTCTGCTGAGTTTCCATTCCAACAGTATATGTTTTCTGCACTCGAATATATATGTATAACTATGAATGCGCCGTTCGTTGGACGATTCTACGCCATCAATTTTTTATCCCGGTCTAAGAGAACATTCCATCACTTAGATGGACAAAATAAACTTAGGATGGACAAAAGAGAAGTTGCACGTAGGATTGAGCAGGCACTTGCCATTCAAAGAGAACTTATGATGGCTGAATGTGCGACCCAAGAAGCCAATTTGTGCGCAACCTATATTACTGAGCAAGAGGTCGTAGAAGCCGCTCAGAGGGAGGCTGAGAGACAAAAAGAATTAAAAGATTACTCCACTCCAAAAACTAAAAATGCACAACACGTTACTGTCCCACAATTTGAGATCCGCACTCAGTGGATCACCATGCTCCAAGCCAACCCTTTTTCTGGGAACTAGGGTGAAAGTTGTCAAGATCACTTCTAATGTTTCACCGATCTTAGTTCCTTGACCAAGATCCTAGGTGTATCTAAAGATGCCATTAGACTTAGGCTTTTCAAATAATCTCTCTCAGGGGCAACCATTAGTTGGTATAATACCATGGAGAGTGAAAACACTATGACCACTTGGGAATCACTTCAAACTAAGTTCTTGGATAAATACTTCCCTCCCTCCCTTACCTATGAGATTAGGGGACAAATACTTCTCTTTTCTATGGTCCTTGGAAAAACTTTAGGAGAATCTTGGGAGAGATTTAGGGAACCCCTCCTCTGTTCCCCCATCATGAAATATCACAATCTCAACTCATTGATATATTTTACCGTGGTGTTGATGATGACACCAAGAAGTTTCTTGATTCCTCATATAGAGGAAATTTCATGTTTCAAAACCTAGGCATCGCATGAGAGGTGGTTAAAAGAGCCTCTGATACCCAATCTAGATGAGGCATCAATGGGGTCCTCAAGGTTTCTAAGGTTGAGGTAAACCCAGACATCCATACCATTGTTGAAGCTCTTAAATTAATTTCCTTGAAACATGACAACTTGGAATCAACTTTTAATGCCTATGAAAGGAAACCTCAACAAGTGAGGGTTGCAAAATCTCTGTGGGATATGTCAAGGGTATGATCATGCCACCCTCCAACATCAATATTTGTACAACACTTCTATGCAGTTTGATGTTGGTCAATAGGTGAAGATCTTAACTCAATCCACAGCTTCCCGGGCCAGACTTACTACAATCCAAACCAAGCCAGAAATCATCTCGGATTTCAATATGGAAACCCACCAGGAGCTAAAAATGCATCTCAACTTCCCCCTCCACAAAGACCCCTAAAACCCCAAGCCAACTACCATCCACCACCAAGCTTTCCCCTTTAATAGAAATGAAAGGAATTTTGGGAAGCAAGGGAACTATAGGGTAATATCCCAAATCGTAGACCTTACCAACGACAACAATGCCAAAACCTCCATCAACCACCACCTCAATAGAGTGTCCCCACTCCTATGTATGATGATAGGATTTCGGCCCTAGAGAAAATCATAATAGCACATTAAAAGTCCATTGATGCTCAATTTTCCCGTCTCTTTACCCAACAAAAACCCCCTACATGCACCTTTACAGGGCAACCTGAGAACAACCCAAAACATCTTGAACAACTTAAGGTTGTCTCCACCCGTTCGAGGAGGACTAATACCCCCCCTCCAGAGAAGCCCACCGTTGTACCTTTAGATTTTGAGAATGATGATACCCTGGTCATCAAAACTCACCCTTCACCCACCCCTATCATTCCCACCCCTGCCATCCCTTCCCCTGTGGTCCCACCTATGGAAATTGACAAGCCCAAACTTCTTGTTTACAAACCTCGTCCACCTTACCAGGCTCGCTTTAAGCAAACTAGGCATGATACTCATTTTGTGAAACTCAGGGAAGCCATGAAAAAGTTGCATGTGGATATCCCTTTTCTCGATGCCTTAGTTGATATGCCTGCCTAGTCCAAGTATATGAGTCTCTTTTAACAAGGAAGTACCACACTGACGAGCATGAGACAATCAAGCTTTCTAGGACCACCTCTGATGTCATCCAAAGCAAGATGCCTGAATTGAAGAAAGACACTGGTTCCTTTGGGATTGGGTGCTACCTAGGTGACAATGCTTGCAGGAAGGGTTTTGTAGATTTGGGTGCTAGTATTTCTATCATGCCCTAGTCTTTGCAGAAGGTTAGGCTTTGTAGACATGCTTCCTACTTCCATGACCATCTAATTGGATGACTCATCCATGACAAAACCCATGGGTATCATTGAAGATATACCTTTAAGGGTTGGGAAAGATGCTTATGTCCCATGTGACTTTGTCATCATGGAAATAAAAGAAGACCTAAGGTACCCCATCATCTTTGGTCACCCCTTTTTGGCCACCACTCGTACCTTAATTGATGTTGAGATCAGAACCATTTTCTTGCACCTAGGAAAACAAATCCTAAAGTTTTAGGTTTTTGAAAGTATGTGTGGACCAAGTTTCCAAGAAGATGTCTATCTTCTTGACTGTATTAAGAAGATGCAACAATTAAGGCAAGAATGGGACTTAGTTGATGATCCCCTCCAAAATGTCCTTGCGGCCCCTATTGATTGTGAGTTTGAAGATGAGCAACTGGAGCAATTTAGACACCATACCAACACCTTTAAGGAGAACCACGAGGAAGAGTTTGAAGATCTAAAAATGGTTTTTGTTGTAGATGAAGAACCTGAAACACTCGACATGAAACCCCTCAATGAAGGTCTTAAGTATGTCTTCCTTGATGAGAAAAAACTTTATCCGGTTGTCATTAACTCACGAACAGGAAAACAAGCTAATAACTGAGCTTAGAAGAGGAAATCTGCCTTAGGATACAAAATGGTTGATTTGATCGGTATAGATCAAGCAATTTGCATGCATAAAATTTGTATGATAGAGGAGTACAAACCTTCTAGAGACCCTCAAAGGAAATAGAATCCTAACATGAAGGAGGTTGTACATCTATAGGTTATCAAGATTTTGATTTTAGGAATCATCTACCCCATATCTGACTCTCTATGGGTTAGTCATGTTCATGTCGTTCCCCAGAAAGGGGGTACCACCATTGTGAAAAATGACAATGATGAGCTTATTCCCACCTGCACTATCATTGGGTGGAAAATGTGTATTGACCATCGAAAATTGAATAAGGCCACTAGGAAATATCATTTCCCCCTTCCCTTTCTGGATCAAGTACTAGAGCGCCTCTCCCATCAACAATATTTCTGTTATCTTGATGGCTATTCAGGTTTCTATCAAATCCGCATTCATCTGGACGACCAAGAGAAAACAACCTTTATTTTCCCGTTTGACACTTATGCATTCATGATGATGCCATTCGGGTTGTGCAATGCTCCATCCACTTTTCAGTGGTGCATGCCCTCTATCTTTAATGGACTAATCGAGACCATTATGGAGGTTTCATGGATGATTTCTCCATCTATGGAGATAGTTTTGACTCTAGCATCCATAATTTATCTCTTGTTTTGGAAAAGTGTGGGGAAGCACAATTGATCCTCAATTGGGAGAAGTGTCACTTTATGGTGACCAAAGGCATTGTTTTAGGCCATAGGGTGAGCAACCGTGGCATTGAAGTGGATAAAGACAAGATTGAGGTCATCTCAAAACTTCCACCCCCTTCTTCCGTCAAGGATGTTTGTGCCTTCCTTGGCCACATGGGGTTTTATAGGTGTTTCATCCGTAACTTTTCTAAGATTGCCAAACCCTTAACTAATCTCCTCCAAAAAGACACCGCCTTTGTGTTTGATAAAGATTGCATGACTAGTTTTCTTTGTTTGAAGGATGCCCTCACTAGTACTCCAATTATTAAGGCCTGTGGCTGGTCCTTACCTTTTGAGTTGATGTGTGATGTGAGTGATTACACCGTTGGTGCTATTATGGGACAACATGCTGATAAAAAGCACCATGTAATCTACTATGCATCTAAAACTCTTGATGATGCCCTACGGAACTATACCATGACTTAAAAGGAAATGGCATCCATAGTATACACCTTTGAAAAATTCTACTCATATTTGGTTCGGTCCAAAGTCATTGTTTATATGGATCACACAACCATTATATATTTAATGACTAAAAAGGATCCCAAACCCCGCCTTCTTCGTTGGGTCATTTTATTCAAGAATTTGACCTAGAAATCCAAGACAAAAATGGTTGTAAGAATGTAGTTACCGACCATCTGAGTCACCTTGATTTTTTTACAATGACGGAATCCCCATAAATGACTCCTTTCCTAATGATAAATTGTTGAAAATGGAATCCCAATATCCTTGGTTTGCTGATTATGTAAATTTTCTATCCGCATGTGTGTTGCACCCTAAATAAAAGGGACATTCTAAGAATAAATTCTTACATGATGTGAAACAATATTATTGGGATGACCCATATCTTTTTAGATTATGTTCTGATGGACTCTACCGTAGGCGTGTCACTGAGGAAGAGGCTCAGGACATACTCAAGCAGTGACACTCTGGACCCACTGGAGGGCACATGAGCTCTCAAAAAACTACTAGGAAGGTCTTAAAATCTGGTTTTTTTTGGCCCACTCTTTTCAAAGACTCATATCATTTAGTCCTTGCATGTGATGAATATCAAAGGACCAAAAACATATCCAAGAGAGACCGAATTCCTATGACTTCTTGGTAAGAGATTAAAATGTTCGACGTGTGGGGGTAGATCATATGGGCCTATTTCCTTCCTCTTGTGGTTACAAATATATCTTGGTGGATGTTGACTACATTTCCAAATGGGTTGAAGACATCCCCACCAAAACATGTGATTTCAAACCCGTGAAGAAACTCTTCAAAGATATCATTTTTCCTCGATTTGGGGTACCTCGGACCGTAGTTTCTGATGGAGGTTCCCATTTTCTAGATAAGAGTTTTGAGTCGTAATTGAAATGGTATGAAGTCTACCACAAGGTTGCCACCCCTTACCACACTCAAACTAGTGGTCAAGTTGAGGTGTCAAATAGGCAAATCAAGTCCATCCTAGAGAAAATTGTAAATCACACTAGGACTGATTGGGGAAATCATGCCATGTACCCATATAATTAGAGCATAAGGCCAATTGGGTCATCAAAACTCTTAATTTTAACTTAACTGCTGCAGGTGAAAATCACTTTTTGCAAATGCATGAGTTAGATGAGCTCCGGATGATGACCTATGAAAATGCTAGAATTTACAAAGACAAAACCAAACTATGGCATGATGGCTATATTAGGCAAAAAGACATTAAGGAGGGTGATCAAGTTTTAATGTACAATTCTAGGTTGAGACTCTTTCCTTGAAAACTTAAATCTAGATGGTATGGGCCCTACCTTGTAAAGCGTCCCTACCCTCATGACATTTTTCTTCTTTGGGGTAAAGTTTTAGGAGAATTTAAGGTAAATGGACATAGGCTCAAATAGTACATTAGCGTTGAGGATGTTCTATTTTTAGAGGCACATCAACTTTCCTTACTTGAAGATCTTGACCTACACGAACCCCACCTCCCCCTCTTGAGCCAAAAATGGCCCTATGATCCAGTTGTGTTGGGCCTTCTATATAAAACTAGGATCTTATTGGGAGGCAACTCAATCATTTATTTCTTGCAAAATTTTCCTATATATTTGTTTTAGCTAACTCTTGTTGTTAAATTTCAGATTAGTTCATTTTTTTCTAAAAGAAGAAGAAGAAGAAGAAGTTGTCTATGGGGCCACATCAATGAATGCAAAGAAGGCAACCCACCCAGTCAGACAATTGTCTGGTATAGGTGAGACACTCGTCTCAACCTTTAAGACGGTCACAATAACATCAACAATCGTTTGATATTCAGAATTTGAAAACGGTACCCTCAACCTCCAGATGACCGTTTGGAATTCACGAGCCAATCGTCTTGCCCACCTTGAGGCACTTTCAAACACATTCAAACTCCCCGTAGTTTTGGCATCTACGATGCTATTTGACCATTCATTATCCCCAAACGCTCGTCTGAAGAACACTAGACGATTGTCTCGTGCACCCTAGGACTTATAAAATGTGTGGATGGGGAGTAGACACTTCACATTCAAGCCTCCTTCTCCTCCCCAAGCCCTAGTTTTCTCCAGTGCTAGCACCACCACCTTCAGATGACCGCCTCATCAGTGACACCAATCGTCCCTTATCGACACCCCCTTGGGTTTAGGCAACCATCTTGAACCAGTCGACCACCTTGACAGACTCCAACTCACCGGTATCAACCACTGTCTCAGAGTTAGATGGCCGTCCCACTCCCTCTCGACACTCAGTCAGTCCTACTCCTTCCTTTTTTCCCCACTACCTCATTCGTCTCAACAACTGGAACTCCAATGCTATTCGGCTGTCTCGCCGCACCGACAGCCATCTCATTGATGGCGTATCTCTTCCTCATCATCTCCACTACCACCGCCATTTTTGCCTTGCTGTTCCTTTTTTCGAGTTGGTCATCTGCCTCATCTCTGACACCAAACAAACGTCTCAGTCATTGAGATGGCCGCATCGTGACTGAGGACCCACCAGCCACCGCTATCACTACACAAGTACCAGCTACCAAATGATCATTTGGTTCCCCGAGTCTCGATCGTCTCGGCTTCCCAGACGAGCATCTCAAGCTTTCCAGATGCTCATTTAGTTATCTATAGCCTGAAAAATGTTCACCCACTTTGAAAGAACAAAGGAAAGTACCCCACTTCCTCATCACACAAGTCACCTTGCCACTCACACTCTGCACCTAGCATTCAGATCTGGGAGCCTACCAAAAAATCTTCTCATGAGGTAGCTGAGGAGATGCTCCAAGACATCCACAAGGTGGACAGACTCATCCAGGAGACGTAGATGGACGTCCTCTTCCCACAATGACCATGATTCCACTACTCCTTGATCGCCTCACATTTCTCTGCATCCTATCACTTATGTCTAGTTTATTAGTCTCGAGAACTCTACAAGATTCAAGCATTTATCTTTGGTCGATATCTCTCTCCCAAGATGGGCATGTGGCTTTACTCTGATTGCACTTCACATCAAAATAGCACTCGAAAACATTCTTTGACACAACCACATTATGACCTTCATCTACCGCGTCCTTCTAGTGTATGATCTCACCCTTGAGTTCATGTCCACCTTCCTCCATTTTCACTTCTCCCAAGGAAATTCCAGTTGTAAAATCTGGATATTTGGGGAACACCTAGAGATCTCAGCTCGCTAGTTCACCTCCATTATCATTGACGAAGGTGAGTTTGACTGGCTATCTCAATGCATGTGTCGCCTCCATGATGACTATCCTGATTCCTACAACATGGAAAATTTTTGGGAAGACATCACATGCCTCACACCCAAAATACCTAGCAGTGCCAAAGCATCCAACATAAATAGTCCCATGGTTTGCTATCTTCATCATGTCATTGCATGCACTATTTTTAGTAGGGAGGGAACATAGGGAGAAATTACCCATCTCGACCTCTATACTTTATCGTGTCTACTGAATGATGGGCCTTTCAATAGGGGGAATGCTATGATTTCTCATCTCAACTATCAAGCTACCCGTAACACCTCCTCCTCGCTCTGCATTGGCCACATTATCACTCTGGTGGAAAAATTCTTAGGCTTCACTCACATCTATTTTCTGTCATTAGAGCACGTGCATCATCTGATAGATCTTTCATAGTTGAATGATTGCACATTCATCTGCTATGGAGAAGCTAGGGATGTCTATTACTTGACATTCAAAGGCATCACCTCTAGTCTAGAGATTCCTTGCCATGCCATGTTTGCAACTACAAATCTGGTGTTTGATCTAGCAGACCTACCAGGATAGATTCAACATTTCCTTCAGTAGAAACCCAATCCAGCTAACTTCCCCTAGCTTACAACTCATAGGAGGAGTATCTCTGTGGAGGCACATGGTGAGGATACTAAATCACCGCCTCCGCCTTCACAACGCTGCACTAGGAGACATCGAGGCAATGAGGTAGGCCCTGAGGGGCCTTATGGCTTTTACGAGGTCCGAGACTAATTGGAGGAAATCCAACGCAAGCAACAACGTCAAGGTCATTAATCGCAACAATATGAATGCAACTGTGGAACCCAGAATTTAGAACAACTAAACCGGTTGCATGGGGATATGGATGCGACTGTGGAAAAATCCTCATTTGCATGATGAACTATGAAGTGTGCACGCCATGACCAATGGGTTCACATGGAGTTTGACTTTTGTGTTTTGTTTATGAATAATTTGCATACCCACTTCTCGTCTTTTTATTATCGTGTATTCTTGATTTGGTCTTCACTTTGGCTAAGGTGGTGAAAATATCTAAGCCTATATGTTTTCCCCATCTGATTTCAACTGTTCTTCCAACATTTGTTCAAATCGCCTTCTTTTTAAATTCTTGCAATATTGTTCTCCTTCTTAGATAATCTTTTATTCTGTGCTAACCATCTTCTTCCTTTATTTCTCTTGCTTAGTTTAATCCTTCCATTTCTTGTTAGTGTAATCTTTTATTCTTCTTGCACTTAGTTCTTGCATTAGTTTAATCAACCCCCCAATCAAAATTGGAATTTACATTCTATCAATCTTTCAAAAAAATATAAAAAAAGAAATAATTTCAAAATAATCAAGATTAAAAGAAAAAGAATATAAAAAACATTGTCATGAGGGATCGACTCCTCTATACTAGCCTTCATTGAAAGTAAAAAATGATTAAACTATAGGATAATTATTCTAGTAAATTGGTGTACAAACGATGCATATCACACTACAACCCCAACATGCCAAGAAACCATCCAGGCTTCCAATATGGAAATCCAGATGGAGTACCAAATGCACCACAACTCCAGCAAGGACCCAGCTAAAACCAAGTTCGGGGTCCTCCTAGTTTCCAGCAAAATCGAAACTATCAACAACACAATTATAACCCTGGTCAGTACCGCAACAATTTCAACCAATGTAATAATTATAATCTAGGACAAATTCTTCTAGGACAAGGAAGCCAACATAGTTTACTTGCTTTGAATGACCAAACATGCCTAGATATCATTGAGAAAATGTTGGTGAGTCAACAGGTGTACAACAAGTCCATGGAGGCACAACTTGCGCAGATAGCTACAACCATTCTTCCTCCAGTAGGCTTATTTGCAAGTCAATCCAATGGTAACCCCAAGAATCAAGAGGTACAATTAAAAGTTGTGACCACACATTTGTGGACATGTGCTACCAGAACCCCTAGCATCCATCAACAACAACAACAGACTAGTTCTAGAAGATGATGAAGATGAAGAACCCACTCCAATGGTTGTACCGATAGCTATACTAGTGGAATCAATTATTGAACCTCCTTACAAGTAGCTCGCCCAAACTTGAGAAGGAAATAGAAACTACACCAGCCTTACCAGCTATCCCTGGATTTCTATTTACAAACCCTAACTCCCTTACATAGACATCTAGCTCAGACTCAGTTGGACTTAAGATACATGAAGTTTAAGGAAGTGATGAATAAATTACTTGTTGATATTCCCTTCCTTGATGCCCTTGATGAAATCATGTCATGAACTAATTTTTCAAGACTCTCCTCAGTCACAAGTACCTAACAGAGAAAGTTGATATTGTCAAGCTAGCATGGACTACGTCAGACATCGTCTAAAGCAAGATGCCTAAATAACTAAAAGATCTAGGATATTTGGCATCTCTTGCTTCATTAGAGACACAACATGCTAGAAAGGACTAGCCGATCTTAGGGAAAGCATATCTATCTTGCCTTATAGCTTGTACAAGAGACTAGGCTTCACCACTAATATCCTCCCTACCAGTATTGTGATTCAACTAGTTGACTCTTCTATGACCACCTGTACATGTGTCTTAGAAGACATCCATGTGAGGGTGGGTCCCAAATCTTACTTCCCCTATGACTTCATCGCCATGGACATTAAGGAGGATCATTGGTAACTCTCATCTTTGAGTGCCCGTTCCTAGCAACTGCCAGACCCTTACTTGAAGTTGAGGATGAAATCTTAACATTGAGACTTGGGACAAACATTATTGATTCTAAGGTTTCTGAGAGTCTTAAGGGGCTATCCTTCCAGCAATAGTGCTATCTGATTGACTCATTGACGAAATGGCACAACTGCAGTAGGAGGAACATACTTCTGATGACCCTTTGGAAAGAGCACTCATCAATGCCAATGCTCATGAGTTGGATAATGAACATGTGGAAATATATCTCCTCCTCTTAAACTCAATTGAGGAAGACCCTAAAGCTGCATTTGAAGATCTAAAGTTTGCATCCATCATCAAAGAAGAAGATAAGGAACCTACCGCACCAGAGATGAAACCTCTACTTGAGAGTCTAAAATATGCCTTCTTAGATGATAATAAGGTCTTCATAGCCATTGTTAATTCAGATCTCACAGTTGAGCAAGAACACAAGTTGTTGACAAAACTGAGGAAGAGGTATAAGGCATTAGGCTACAATATGTCAAATCTGGTTTGAGTAAGCCTCCTCAAAAGCCCAAAAAAACCCAAGAATAAGTGGCTTCAATTGCACATTCAACCTACCAGACTTTCCAATAGATTGACTGACATCCTAATCGATCGACTTGCATGTAAGAATTGGTCAAGCCCAGAAACTCTAACTTATCGACTGACATTCCAGTCAATCACTTGCAAACAAGACTTAGTCAAAGTTAGAATTGAGAAAGCTTGTTATTATAGACCAATCGATCAAATGGCATTCCCATCAATCATATTTGTAACAAGATTCAGTCAAATGCCAAATTAAGAAGGATCATTATTACAGATGAAACGACCCATTGATCACCAATTGGTCGACTGACTTGCCTTCAGGTCCAAGTAAGCATTAAAGCCAAATGATCGACTAGACTTCCAGTCGATCGTCCCGCCAACAAGACTCAATCAAACTAAAAATCGAGAAGGATTATTATTATAGTAAAAATTGCCTTTGATTGAAGCAATCAATTAAGCCAGTTGATCGGATGGACTTCTACCCGACCGACTGGCATCGCAAGCCAAGTCTCCACATCCATCGCCAGGAGAAATTTTTTGGGTTTTGGCCCCCATTTCCATCCTATAAAAGGAGGGGGATCTGAGTACAAAAGGGAGATCTAACTTTTACAGTTCACTCTCGGATGTCTTAGAGACCCCTTGGGTACACAGAGCAAGGATAAGACAAAAGGAGCCACTGTCATCCTCACATAGATTGCTTTATTGTTCCATATAATCAACATGACTCTTTTTATCTATATCCTTACTTCTGTATATATCTCTATTACATCTGAGTCGTTTTAGTAATGGGGCATGGGGAGTATCCCCATAGCCCGTTCTTTACTTTAATTATATTTAACTCCGATATTTTAGTGATTAGATGTTTTCCGCCCGACTTTGCACTCATTTCTTAATTAGATGGATTGCATTCTTTGGAGGCGATGAGATCACCTGATCCCAACAAGAATGGACCCATAATCTCTTAACGAGATATGTTGATGGAGTTTATGATTTTTACCCACTTTATCTTATTTGTTATAACTTATGGTGACGAGATCACTTGATCCATGAGTTTGAACACCGGATTGGAAATCACAAATTCTTGATGAGATCACATGATAGAACTTATTGGACAATTTAAAGAGGATCCTTAAACACCAAGATCTCAAGTTTGAAAGATGTATGAACCTTGTGAGATTTGTGATCCACAAGGACACAAAATTCACATAATCTTGATTTAATCATTAAAATTAAGGAGTTGAATTGGTTAAGTAAGAACATGATCTATGGTGGTAATCCCCCAGTATCTCTAAACATTTGAACTAAAACCCAACTTAACTAGTTTCATTTCTGCACTTTTTATTTTGCTTTAGATTAATCACCCTCTTAAAATTGGATCTTAAATATTACATATAACCATTGGTTTGAATCTAAACTCTTAAAAATGTTGTCCCATGGGATTGATATCTTTCTATATGAAATTAATTTACTTGTTTGCAAGTGAGTTGATAGCCATTAAAAGGTTAAACTATAGGAATAATTTCTCTAGTGAATTTGTTGTGCTGACAATTTGCATTAAATGAAGTAGCCAAAACCCTAAAAACTAGAGTTTTGAGGTGGAAGATGGTGTAAATGAGGTGGGAGTAGGTGGATCAGCGAACATTTTACTGTGCTAGGGCTACTACCTTTAGCTCCCAATCACCAATATTGCTTATATAGTGGTCTGGGAGGCCTAGGGTTGAGTGGGGGTAGAATAGGAAAATCATTGAAAAATTGTACTAGGGTTTGCTGGCAGCATAGTGGTTATGGGAAGTATGGTTGTGATGGTAGAAAGGTGAAATAGTCATGCTTAAGAGGAATGGATATGATAAAGATGGAAAAATTAAAGGATAGTTTTTAGGTTTTTGAAGGTTGGTAGCACGGTCGTGCTAGGAATATGACCATGGTGGAGGCTGGGTAGAACAATCGTGTTGGGTAGTAAGGATGAGGTGGTAGGGTAGTGGCATGATTGTGGGGGGTAGCACTGCCATGATGGATGGATTGGGTGAGGGTCGTTCCATAGAGCATGGGCATTGTGGGAGCTGGTAGCACAATCCTGTTGGGGCCTTCTTGGCACGACCGTGCTAGCTGGCATGGCCGTACTATGGAACTAGCTTGGAGCTACTTCAAACTTGGATTTTAACTATGCTTTTTTCATATGTAGAATGTGTAGGGAAATCGAGGTGATAGATAAGGCAGTGGAAAAAAAAATTAAAGCCTGATTCCCCTAGACAGTAAGATCGCATCAACAACAATGTATCTATGAAGGAAGGTTTGCAATGTTATACCTAGTCCTGGAGCAAGTCCTACGACATTACCCTTGTTGTAACAACATGGTATTGGTAAGGTATGTCCATAGAGCAAATCATTTAATGATTGACATGAAATAGAACACAAAGGATTTGATTAATACATATAAAGGTAAGCTTCCAATTCATTCTGTTTCATGCAGTTATGAGATAATGAGGAAATATTATGAATATCTAAAGAATGACAATACTCAATGAGGTATATATTAAAGTAAGTTACTTGGAGGATAAGATCATATAGATGTTAAGAGTATGTAAATTCTTATTATGTACCTATCCGACTGTTACTATGGAAGGTAGATAGACACTAGTAACACGAAAGACTAGAGTGTGGGTTGGTTGATGACAAAATCTCATTACTAATGATATGACAATATCAAACCAAGCACATAAATACATTTTAGGGAATATTGTATCAGACAGACCCACCTTGAGAGTGACACATGGAAACTAACATTGGTGGTCATAGTCATCTCCCATAGTGAAGGTGGTGATTGTGATTCTTAGACCTAAAATCACTGCACTCATCACATGTCATCATGTACACTTTGACATCATCAAACGCAGTCCTGAAACATGGGTTTTTATAAAGAAGATGATTGGGTAACTTTGACACATGGGGATAGACTATGAGTGATAGATATGGGATCTTCCCCTCCTACTAGAGTATGATATCCTAGCCACTTTATAAGAAAGACTGAGAAACGCATGTGCATGCACATGTGAATCAATATATGATATTGAGGTCACATTATCTCAGACTGTCTGCTCTTGGTTCAAGAAACATGAGTTGAACGTTGAATAGGATGATGGATCCATGCCTCGAGTTCACTCTGGATACCAATGACAAAGCAATTATACAATCACTACAACACCTTACACAGACTGTATGTTGAAGTTGTTCTCCAACTTTCCATTCACTTGGGTAGCACTGATGTGTGACTAGGCACCACTCCTTGCTTCTGATGTCATAAGTTAGTTATGGAAATTCATTGCCAACGTGATATGGGACATATAGGGTCACACACATAGGAACTCATCTAGAATAGGAGTTTATCTGGAATTATGATTGGATTGATTACTAAAGTGTTTAGGTATTCAATTCACATAATAGATCGATAGATTGGCTGAGTGAACTACCAAACGTCCATCTCAAGTGTTGAGATGACCATTTGGGCATGCCAGACGGGTGTCCCAAGTGTTGAGATGACCATTTGGGTGGTCAAACTAATCAGAGTTCGAATTGGCTAAGTTCTGCCCAAATTGAGGAGTGAACCGGCCGATTCAATCTGTTGAACCGATTAACTCGACTCAGGTTCACCGGACGGCCGTCTGGGTGAATAAGATGGGCATCTCGCATGGGTGAGATGGCTTGATTGGGGCCAAACAAAGGTTCTAAATGTTTCCCAAACTTGTTTCGATTGCACATTACTTGGGGGTGCAAGGAATTAATATGTGATATTAATTGGAAATAGAAATTCTGAAATTCGTGTGTGATTGGGAAACTATCAGATGGACATCTATCAATGCAAGACAACCATCTCGTATGACCAGACGAATGTTTGGGTCACCATACGACCATTCCGGCTCTTGTAAGTTGGGAAAATTCAAGATTTTTTGGTCCCTTCTACTCCTGCACAATCCCGTACATACTGGGAACCCTAACCCTAACCCTGCCTATAAATAGAGGGGTATTGGGGGCTTCCTAGAGAACAACACAAACAACTGAGAATTGGTTCCTATGACAACTATTGTCCTCTCTAGTTGTGGTAATCGAGAGAGTCAAAGCAAGTCCTACGCGACAAGGGAGGGATAGATACCAGAGAGAACAATTGAGGATCGTTGTTGTAGGAGAGCAAGTTGGTGAGTAGTACACCAATGAGGGGACAACTCCTTCCTATCTATTCTTGGTGAATGTCAGGAGTTCTAGTTGGTCCATGTGGACTACTCTAGAGGTAGGAGTCTTTTGGATGCTTCTAGGAGGACAATTGCAGCCAGCAGTCCATGGCAAGACCAAAACGACACTACAGAAGTTGTCGTGTTTGTTGTTCATGGTGAAGACCAGAAGCTACACAACCATCGTCCAAGAGCAACTAGTCGACATTTGCAAAGAAGTGAGTTTTGTTGATGGACTTTCTCGAGGAACATGTATAACTTGCTAAACCATCCTTCCTATTTCATGGTAGTTGACATGATCTTGCTATTTTAGGAATACATATATAATTTTTATTTATTTCTGCTACTATACTCTGGGCCCGTATTTTCTGACAATGGTATCAGAGCCACATCAATTTATTAATAAATACAAACATATTTTGGTTTAATCATTTATTTATTTCATACAATGTGAATATTTAAACTACTCTCATATGCATATCCGATCAAAGACCACATAATCCCAAATATATATATATATATATATATGCAATTTACAAGCATCGCCCTAAAAATGGTTTTGATGGTGGATGTGTAGTGTGGTTATGCCTAAACCATATTTCTGTGTGTGGTTGGATGGTTTGGTTTCTCTTGTTTATCTTGGTCTGCATATTGAGCCTCTACCTCTTTCTTTCCAATGTAAAAGTAATTTCTTTCCTACCTTTGCTCTCCTCAAATGTAACTTGGGGTTTCTTTTTACATTGTAATAGTTTAATAGAAATAGGATAGTTTTCTTTTTCTTGCAACAATGAGAAAGATGATAATCGCCAGTTGAGACGACCAGTTTGTGAGATGAGCTGCCCGTCAGGAGGATAGAATGATGGAGCCAGATGACCGTATGGTGGACCCAACTGACAGTTTGGAAGGAGTTAAAACATCGGTTGGACTGGAGGCCAGACCTGATTGTCCCTGATGACCATCCAACTGACCAAGAGGCAAGGTAATCAATTCAAGTGTTGAATTGATCTACCCATATTGGCAAGCACATGTCTACACTAACAACATGTTCATACATGTGATGTGATGATTGACCTAGGTGGTAGAAATTCCTTGTGACTCTAAGAAATTACAAGTAGACATGGCCATAACCATCACCTTTTGTTTAATATTGTATGTTTACATTGTGGGATATAGCATGTATATGATACGTACTATATATGTGGTGATTGGATACACTATATGTATATATATATATATATATATATATATATATATATATATCACTGTAGTAAACTCCTGTAAAGGAACCTGTAGGGAATATGAGAGTGTCATCTTGATTTCGATATGGTAGAAAGGGTCTCTTGAGGTTCTCTGGACATGATACATATGCCTCAAGAAATCCATACAAATAATCTATATTGGTTGTTTCGAATTAACCTACCCATTGTTCCACCAGGCACATGGAAGTTTTTCATGATAAAAGGATACAATGAATTCACATAGTAATAGTCAATATATATATATATATATATATATATATATATATATATATACGTGTATATAAATACATATATATATATGTATATATATGTGTATATATACATATATATACATATATATATATATATATATATATATATATATATATATACGAATACATATATATATATACGTATATATATATATATATATATATATATATATATATATATATATATATATATATATATATATATATATATACGTATATATACATATATATATATCTATATATATGTATATATATACGTATATACATATATGTGTATATATGTATATATATATATATATACGTATATATACATATATATATATATATATATATCTATATATATGTATATATATACGTATATACATATATGTGTATATATGTATATATATATATATACGTATATATATATATGTGTATATATGTATATATATATATATACGTATATATATATATATATATATATATATATATATATATATATATATATATATATATATATATATATATATATATATATATATATATATATATATATATACGTATATATATATACACACACACACACACATATATATATATATACATATATATACGTATATATACACATATATATACGTATATATATATATATATATATATATATATATATACGATATATATATATATATATATATATATATATACGATATATATATATATATACGATATATATATATATATACGTATACATATATATATATATATATATATATATATATATATATATATATATATATATATATATATATATATATATATATATATATATATATATATATATATATACGATGTATATATATACATATATATAATTATAAATCAAACATGCATGTCTCTTTGTAATGACCTCAAACTATATGGTCACTTAAGGAAACAAAAAATGTTAGGGAAAAAGGAACTAGGAGATTTTTGTTATCAATTCGAATATCAAATTAATGTGTCAAGATCATCATATAAAAAACAAAAATATTCAAAAGAGATTAACCTAGTTTATATACATATATATACATATATGTATATATATACATATATGTATATATGTATATATATATATATATATATATATATATATATATATATATATATATATATATATAAATCAAACATGCATGTCTCTTTGTAATGACCTCAAACTAAAGGGTCACTTAAAGAAATAAAAAATGTTAGGGAAAAAGGAACTCGGAGATTTTTGTTATCAATTTGGATATCAAATGAATGTGCCTAGCTCATCATATAAAAAAATATATTCAAAAGAGATTAACCCAGGGAAGACAAGAAGACAAAGTTATTATAAAGAAAAAAGGTTTAAAACCCCTAATAAAAGAAACGAGAAAGAAGTTACATGCTATTCATGCAACTAAAAAGGTCACTTTGCCAACAAGTGCTTTAAAAGAGGATTTAAGAAGAAGGTAAATAAATTACTTCTAGAATAAAAAAGCCTTACACCAGAAGAGCTAGATAAATTCATTTCAAGACTTGAAATACTATATGCCACAAAAAGATATGAAAATGGGAATCAAATAAAAACTAAAAACAATGAAATTATATATATATATATATATATAGAGAGAGAGAGAGAGAGAGAGTCAGGCTAGAATACACTCGAGTGTACAAATCACACGAATACACTCAAGTGTGTTTGCGTAGCAAGACTATTTTTTGCAAAATGTAAACCATTGATCTTCACTATCATACTATAACTAGGCTACATACAAATTTTGAGCCCATTTGGATGAGTGTATGTCACTCGTCCAAGGGAAACAAAATTAACGTGTGAAACTAATTTGAAATGCATAATTTTTTAGGTTTTCATAGAATGACCTATAAATGTCCAAATGTGCTCAAATTTTGCGTATGAGCTATTCACAAGATGTTTAATAGGATCAATAGATTAGATTTTTGAAAAAAATATTGCATCATGAAAAACTGCTCCGAATACACTCGAGTGTATTCTAGCCTGACTCTCTCTCTCTATATATATACGTATATATATACATATATATATATATATTTATATATATATACATACATACGTATATATATACATACATATATATATGTATATGTATATATATATATATATATATATATATATATATATATATATATATATATATATACGTATGTATATATATATTCGTATGCATATATGTACATATGTATCTATCTATATATATATATATATATATCGCTCAATCAAACATATTAAGTCTAAGATGCTTTCTAATAGTAATACACATAAAAAGCTTGTTCGACTAAGCATAGGTTATGCCAAAGCATGGTGTGATGTCTACCTCATGGAAGTGTGATGGTAGTAATGTAGGTTCCGCCAAAGCGGGGTGCATTATTATCATATTGGCTATTGGGTCAGGCTTAACTGGTGATTCTCAGAGCATCTATGCCTAGAAGCAGGCATATAATTATGGCAAGGAGTTGTGCATATTATCTATTAAGAATTGGATATGATGCAATTCGCAAAAGTTGCCTACCTTGAGAATGACAAACTCCTTAGGAACAACTTCCACGACTGGTTCAGGACATTGAGAATCATTCTCATGAAAGAGTGCAAGCTCTATGTTCTAGAAACACAACTAGTAGAGGAAACACCTCAAAATGCACCAAGGGCTGACAAGGATGATTATAAGAAGCATACTGAAGACACCATATATGTCAAGTGTCTGATGCTATACTCCATGAACTATGAATTGCAGAAGCAGCATGAAAACAAGAATGTGACTGAGATGGTCACACATCTCACAAACATGTTCCAAGATCAAGCAAGATAGGAGAGATACAATGTCTCCAAAGCGCTATTCAAGTGCATTATGACAGAAAGAGATCTAGTAGGTCCTCATGTACTCAATCTCATTGGGTATATAGACAACCTAGCTAGACTGAGATTCCCCTTGGGTCAAGATTTGACCACTGACATGATTCTGCAATCCCTGCCACAGTCATATAGTCATTTTTTCATGAACTACAACATGAAGGAGTTTGACAAATCAGTGATAGAGTTGTTGGGCATGTTGAGAACAATTGAGACAGAGATGAAGAAAGGCAAACCCAATTCTATGATGATGATCAACAAGACAAAGGGGAAGTCTAAAGGAAAAGGCAAAGCTAAGAAGAGTTCTAAATCTAGCCAAAAGCCCAACTCTTCATATCTTAAAGCAAAAGGTGGAGTAAAGAAAGTAATAGGAGATTGTCACCATTGTCACCAGCCTGGACATTGGAAAAGAAATTGCCCACTCCAGTTAGAGGAACTACAGAAGAAGAAGGAAGGCACTGAGGCCTCCACTTCAGGTATAAACATTATAAGATAAATTTGATTACTTCTTGAATTTGGTATGTGATACCAAATAGAGATCTAACATACTAATGTGTAAGATCTAAAAAAAAGTAAAGGCCTTCATGGAAGGACACAGATGGACAAGGCAAAGCAAGTATTGTGGAAGCTTTAGTCTACATTTAAATTTGTATTAACCCAATGGGCATGTAATAGAGTTAGTTGAAATGCTATTTCATTATGCCATTAAATAGAAACATTTACTTTAGAACATCTTGTATGAGAAGGATGATAAATAAAAAAAGTATGGTTTTGATGTTTCTTTTTTAAAGATATGATCTTACATGGAATTAGTCTAAACATCTTGTGATATTTATGCCAAATGATCCAAAGATGAATGTTTATAATGTTTATACCAAAGGATTATAATTGATCACTCAAAAATATCATTAGCATTAGTCATCTTGTACAACATGAGAAATGCATGTCTAGAATACATATTGATATTGATCTAGATACCCTTGGTTACCAAACTTAAGGAAAAATGCAAGTCTTATTTACACACAATATGACATAACATCCTTCACTAGATGTAGTGGGAGAATAAGCTTTCATTAGACCTCAAACATATTATGCATGAAGATATTATGAATAAATGCTATAGATAATTGATCATACCTCATTTTGTTTACTGGTAATATGATGATATGTACTCGGTAAAGTAGAAACATAAATCTCCTGAAGTGTTCAAGGAGATTATAAATGAAGTATGACTTTAATAAAAGTATTAAGAAAACATGATGAGATCAAGTATTGAGATACTTTGCATCAATAGCTTGAGAACCTTCAAAGAAAGGACTATGATAATGTATCACAAGTCAAATCCATTTGAACATAAAGATGCGTCAGAATGAAGGAATTATACCATGATGAGTCATGATATAATTATCAACTAATATAATCTTCTAATCCTCATATATATATACCTATCACTAAAAAATGTACCATCTAAATGGCATATAAGACATCATATATGATATGAATTGGGAATGTCCCAATAAGTCTAAAAGATTGAAACCTAGATTGAGAAAGTAGTTTCTTGAAAAAGTTTATCCATAAACCATGATTGTTGAATATTACTATTATTCCCAATCCAATAACAAAATGTTTTTTTTGGGTCGGTAAAAAACTCTGTTGCTATATCATTTGCCAAAAACTTTGGGTACAAAAAAGATGCGCCCCCTCAGACCTGTGCTAACAGCACTTACAAACCATTACCAGGGTTCACACAGGAAGCAGAACCTAAGACAGCAGGAAACATAAAAAACATTTACAGACGCCTAAGACTGGGTACAAGAGCCATCCAAACTTTACAACCACCTCATATGCATTAACCTCACCCACAAAGAATGAGAGTTGTCAAGCAGGATAACAAGAGCACAAACAACTTTAGGTGTCCCAAATGGAGAGTTATACAAAGAATCCACTAGCCGAAGCTCAGACCTCAAAAAGAAATCATCAACTCCCAGCTACCGTAGCAAGCAATGTCTGCTACCCAGCAACAAGACTCCTATTCCAATCAATCAGAATCGCCATCACGCCTTCTCCATACCATCCACTTCACCACTAGCAATAAAAAAACCTTCAAGATGTGGAAAGAAGATGACACAAAGAAAACGTTTTAACCACCCCAATAAATAAGAACAGTAGGAACCCATGTTAAGATAGCATGCACACGCAGCTAATCCTCCCTCTTTTTCCTTCCTGATTTCTTCTTATTCCTTGATCTTGGGTGACCAAGGAAATCCGATTCAGAACCCAGTGATCATGACTCAACATCTGAGATCGAGTCTCCCTGAGACTTGTGCCATTGCCCATAGGGGCAAGTCATCGAACACCTAGTGGTCGGCCTGCGAACAGGCAACAACAGTGTTGGTGAACACCCAGTGAGGACTCCAGTCCGTCCACCTACCAGCCAGGTGTGAAGAACCAGTGAGGAGGCAGAGGAGGAATCCCATGTGCTTCCGAGTGGCCTCAGCATCGAGGCAGTACACCACCAAGGATCCCAAAGGGAGTCCTTCTGCTGTGTCGGGGTCAGAACCTCATAAGGGGGCCAGATCTGCGGGATCGGAGCACGTGGCGAAGAACATGACTCCACCACACAGTCACGATCGGCCACCCAGCTGCCAAGCACCGACCACCCTGTTGCCAACGCCTGCAGGGCGAGGAGGATGCCACCAGAGCTTGGGGGAGGGACCCCATCAAGCCTGGAGGATGCCGCCAGAGCCCATGAGGGCGGATCTATGTTGTCGATGGAGAGGCCCTACGGTAGAAACGATATAGGAACAAACCAGACCCTCGTCGAAGAGCCAACTCCACCTTGGACACCAGGCTGAATCAGATGAAGACGGCGGCGTCATGAACCTGGATAGACAGGTCTTAACTCGAGGGGAAGGTGGCACAAGTGCCAAGGACGGTCAGCAGCAAATGTGAGCGACGACGGGGAAGGCTCTTCTCCATTCGTTGCTCTTGAACAAGATGGAGTCGATGAATCAAAGGTGCCGAACTCAATTAGGTCGTGGCTCACGTAGCGCAGACACATCCCGTACTTCCCAGAATCGAGAGAGGCAACCGTCAGGCAACTGGATCAGCTCGACGCTATCACCTCCAAGATTACGAACCCTGCTTCAGTCGCCGTGGCTGATTGGAAGCCAAGGGGAGGGCACGCCAGAGATGACGGCCCTCCCCCAGCGGCGTCACCGGTTAGAGAGAAGCGAGAGAAACCCTAGAGAGAGAGCCTTCCCACATGTCCAATAACAAAATGTTTTGTTGATAGGATAACTAAGTTCCTAAATAATTAGTAGGAGTAAAAGTAAAACTCAAAATGTTCAAGGTCAACAAAAGGGTACAATGAGAACCATGAGAATTACAAGTTTTTGTGGAGTCTCAGGTTCATCATGTAATACAGAAAAAATAATTCTAGTAGAATACATCTGAGATTGGAGGATTGTGAATCCAACAATTCAGATGGGTTGATCATAATAGGATGGACCAACTAGTCAACTAGAAGATATTTCTGAGTAAGATGGAATCCATGTAAGTTAGCAAGGTAGGACCTTGATAGATCCACCTAAAGGGGTAATACCTAAAAGGTGCAATAAAGTCTTGTAGCAAAGACCTACATGGATGACATTAAAGGACAAATTGGTTGAATAGGTTTTCAAATCAGTTCAAGTTGTTGAACATGATAGAAATCCCTTTTCCAATTGTCAGGCTTGTTGTTGTAGTTAAAATAGACTAAGAGATTTGGCATATGAAGATAGGAACTAGATTCCTTAAAGGTAATACACTATAGGATGTATGTGTGACACAAAGTCTATAAACTACAAAGTTCAATCTGGGATTGAAACAAGCAACTCAAAAATGAGATCTTTTGATTTGATAAGATAGTCAAAGATTTTGACTTGAATGAAGATAAAATATAAAATCTGTGATTACAAAAGATTTTGTGGGAGCATATATGAACATTCAACATATGACGAGGAATAACATCTCAATATTATGAATAATGAGGGCATGAAAAACCCCTTCAACACTAAAAGATAGAGTGAAACATCTTATGAGATAAGGACCAAGACCTATCAGACAGTTCTTGAATGTTTCATATTGGAAGTTTGATCACTTACAACAACAATATGTTGAAAGAGTTCAACACCAAAGGATTCAATGAGAGAGAATCTGGATTAGTCTCTCATGAACCAAATATTCCAATTCTTATGAATAATGGAAATAACATGATTCCATAAGTTGGTAAAATAGTGGATCTATCATTAATTCTATAAATGTGCTTATCCCATATATTCTTGTATGTATTGGACATGATAAGATGATAATAAAATCCAATAAGGGTTATTGGAAAGTCATTAAGGATATCCATTAGTTCTTTTGAAGTACTTCAGGATAAATGGCTAGTCAATAAGGATAATTATTCTTTGAAAATATTAATGAGCTACATTGCCTCTATTTTCTATTAACCAAGACACAGTTAGCTGGATATCCAATTGTTAGCTAGTCTTCTTGCCGTCCTTATCCGATATTCATATTTTTGTCCTTTGAAAATGTTGACAAGCTACCTAGCTATTTTCTATTAGCCAATAAAAATGCTCCACAAATTACAACTAGGATTCTTTCCATCCTTACCCGATATTCATATTTTTATCATTCAAAAATGTTGACAAGATACCTGGCTATTTGCTATTAGCCCATAAAAATGCACTACAAATTACTATGACATAGTTACCAACTAAACACTATGACAACTCCACGTCCTAAACAACTACAACACATGGATGTATGTTAATTAGTTTATTAGCCAATCAAAATGCTCCACAAATTACTATGTCATAGTTACCAACCAAACACTGTGACAGCTCCACGTACCAAACAACTACAACACATGGATGTATGTTAATCAGTCTAATATATTTGTGTTCTTATAAGTTTAGAGGAGTTTCCGTGCTATTAATTGAACTGCTTTCTTTTGATGAGATTAATTACTATTTACAGTAATGTAATATTAATTATGGAGTCCCAAAAACCAACTTGTGAGCTCAGAAGTCAAGTATGAAAGCCTCTAGAGGGGGGGTGAAAAGAGTTTTATGGTAATTTTAAAGTAATTTAAACTCAAGCAACCACAAAGAAAGATTGGACAAGGAGACACAAGGGTTTAGAGTGGTTCCTAGCCTTAGCAAATACTAAGGTAGTCAGTCCACTACCCGGTTGCTTACCCAACCGGGATTTGAAAAGAAATCTATTTTATTACCTCGCAAGGATTTTACATAAAATACAATTTCTTTTCCCAAACCCTTCAAGCAGCCTTCACCTAGAAGTAATCGCCCAACCTTGAAGCAGCCTTCCCTTGAAGTAGATGCACCAACACCCGTTGCACCAGCCTTCTGAAGTAGCTTCCCGTGCGATAGCCTTCTTGAAGTAGCTTGAAGTCCCCTTCTCCACCTGAGAAGTCAACCCTCTCCAATCCGCAGCCTCCAACCCTAGGAGTAGCAAGGAGAGTACAAAAGATACAAAGGAACAAGAAAGAAAACAGAAATTACAACTTATCCTTTTAAGCACAAGGCTTGATTTGCCTATATCAAGCGTATAAATCTCCTAACCAATGTGTATGACAATGTGATTGTAGTGGATAGGAGATACTAGCCTATAGGGCACGAAATGGGAGCAATAGGAATGAATGGCAAGTGTAGGAATTGCTCTATTGCTCTAAAACAGATTGCAAGTGTGTATTCAAGCTCAAGTATAGCACAAGTATATCTTGGATGTTCTTTGGTGTCCTAAGGCATGTCCTATTTATAGGAATGGCCTATGTATGCTTAAGGACGTTCTAGACAACTTCTAGGGGGTTCCTAGTGCTTAACTAGCCGTTAGGAATAAGTTAGGCGCATTAGCAACGGCTAGTTAATTAATTCTGCAGTTGCTGTCAGAGACCATCTCGGTCGAGGACTTGTCGACCGAGATGCCCAGTCGGTCGAGGATTTGTCGACCGACAGGCTCTCTGGATTAACGTTTATTTGCAACTGACAACTGCTGTGTCTAACGGCTACTTTTGGTCAATCTCGGTCGAGAAGTTTGTCGACCGAGAGTGTCTCGGTCGAGGAGTGTGTCGACCGAGATTGACTCTGTTTCAATTTATCAAATAAGGCACTAAGTGTGTGCATGAGTGTGCATAATGTGATCCTATTGGAAGGGATGACTTGTCTAACTATGGTGTTTAGTTAGGGAAGATCTAACGCTTGATTTACATGCAATCTAAGTACTTGTACATTATATAACTGTACAAGTTTTTTACAATATTGATTACATTGCATGAAAATAAATGTGTAAGCTCGTGATTTCCCTAGTTGCTTTGTCATCCACCATAATCCTGCACACTCAAGTAGCTCGTTAGAATAATAAGAATGAAATGTTTGTCATCATCGAAACAAAAGGGATTTATCATAATATCCAATTTATCCAACAATCTCCCCCTTTTTGAAGATGACAAACATTTCCTAAATATGAAATAAGGAAATATAAAGCATGTGAGTTTCATACCTGAAAATTTTCCTTTTGTTAGCCATTTATGTTTTTCAAGTGAGTGCTGGCCAAGATGTGATGAAACTCATTTATATTTTTGATTTTTATATTCTTTCTCCCCCTTTGTCATTTCAAAAAGATATCCAAGTTGAATGTTTTATTTTTCTTCTCACCCTTAAGATAATGCTCCCCCTTAATTAGATATCCTATTAAGAACATGGATTTTTATCTAATTTATCCACAATTTGTTGCTCAATCATTTGCAAAGGATGTTAAGCCGTGAAATGATATGAGATTCCCTTAAGCATATGATGAATGTATATTGATTTCTCATGTATCAAAGGATGTTAAGCCCTAGATTAAATGAGAATCCTCTATGCTTAGAGTATATTAAGATGTCTCTAACCAAATACAAAGGATGTTAAGCCCTGATTTGTCTAGAGAATTCCTTTAAGAACAAGATATATCATTTTTATGGAGATTCGTATATTTCTTCATGGATTTGAGAATGCTAAGGTTATGACTAGCTTTAATGAGCTCTTGATCAAATTTGTTTTTAGGAGCTCCCCCTTAATCTTATAAGTTAAAACAATTTAAAACTATTAAGGTCACAAATAAGTTGTGATTTTGACTTTTATCAAAAAATATACTAAGATTAAGTTTACTAGAATGATGTCCAAATAAGCATATTTGTCAAAGCTTATTTTAGGTCGCCCTTGACTACGACCGTAGTGCCCCTTGGCTAAATTTTGTTTTAACCAAGAGGCGAAATTTACAGATTTCCAATTAAGCATTTTACATCAATTTGTGATGCATGTTTCAATGAAAGCACAATGAATATTTCAAATCTTTTAAAGATATCAATTGAAAAACATTGTATTCTTTGCAAGCATTTCGAAAAGATATATCACCAATAAATTCTTTTACTTGCCTGTGTAATGATAGAATGATAGAACAGAAATTTTTCTTTAAACTAAGAATAATTTTGGTTTTTGATCAAATTCATTTCTCATAATCTTTCAAGGATGATTTCCATAATTGATACTTTATTATACAGTCATTAATCATGAATAGACAACAATTTTGAACAATTTCAAAAGAATTCAGCAATTTTACAGCATTCTGAAAAACAGTGACATGCTCGGTCGACAATTGCTCGACCGACACTTACTCGGTCGACAACTGCTCGACCGACCAAGTTTCTGGAAAATATTCAGAAATCTTAATCAACTTCAAATAAAAGAGGTTATGCAAATTATAGCTCGATGATGTTGAGATAAGACATTATGATATCAGAAGTCGGTTTAGGTCAAATCTCAACTAATTAATTTGAAGCTTCTAAGTTTTAGGAATCCAAGCTAACTCATCTTTCTTTTTCTTAAAAGGGCATGAAAATGAATAATGTCCAAGACGCATGCAATAATGGCAACTAATAGCATCAACTTCATTTCTATTTCTAGGAATTGTGTTCCTAGGTACAAATATAGTCTTGGATGCTCTTTTGGTTTTATTTCTTCTTGGATCGTATCCTAATCCTTTCCTTCCATTGTAACTAGAGGAAATTTTCAGAATATTGTCAAGTAGGTTATTTCCTCCTAACTCATTTACATTTCTTTGCAACCTAGCAATATCTTTCTTTGCTTGATCTAAATTGGATAATAGGGCATTTCTTTCTTTAACAACCTTATCATAATCTAAATGTGAACATAGAATAGGTTGTTTCTGGAGATCATTCACCTGAGTTTGCAAATTTGATTTTTCTAAGGAAAGAAGATTGCAATTTGCTTCTACCGATTTAATCTTAAGAGCATAATCTTCATTTTCCTTTTTAAGATTTTCATTTTCAGATACAAGAGCAAGAATTCTAGCATTTAAATCTTTATTTGCCTTTTTAAGTTTCTTCTTGCACTCAATATATTTCTCATGAGTATTTTGAAGACTAGCAATTATACTTCTTTTGGTAGATCATAAAGACTTACCTCTTCTTCATCTTCATTTGTTGTAGCAATGAAACACTCTACGTCTTCTTTTCCACTATCGCTATCGTCACTTGAATCATCCCATGCAGCTCTATACGCTCTTTCTTTCTTTTTGTAGGATGATTTCTTCCCTTTCTTGAGTTTTGGACATTCTCCTTTCATGTGTCCTTTCTTGCCACATTCAAAGCACCTGGAAGAAGAAGCACTGGAAGTTTTGTTAGTTTTAAAACTTTTATATTGCTTACCATTCACAATAAGAGTTTCCTCTTCACTATCATCTTCACTTGTGTCTTTGGTTGATGCTTTGAATGCAATATCCTTCTTTTTCCCATGTTGGCGTTCATGTTCTCTCCTTTCTTCCTCTTCTAGATCCGCCTCATGAGCTTCTAAGTTTCCGATGAGCTGCTCCATTTTGAGACAAGTGAGGTCGTTTGCTTCTGCAATAGCTGTCACCTTTGGTTTGTACTTTGGAGGAAGAGATCAAAGTACTTTTGATACCTGATCTTCCTCAAGAACAGGTTTCCCTAAAGCACTCAAACCATTAACAATAGTAGAAAATTTTGAATACATTTCACTAATAGTTTCGTTTGGATCCATGCGAAAATGTTCAAACTTGGTTTTAAGCAAACTAACTTTAGAATTCTTAACTTGAACAGTACCCTCATATGTTATAGATAATCTATGCCAAATATCATATGCGGTATCACAGTTTGATACTCTATTAAATTCACCTACTGAAATGGAACAATATAAAATGCTTACTGCCTTTGCATTCATTTGAGCCATCTTTACCGTATTAGCATCCCATACTGCGAAATCGTCTTGTGGAAGTGTGTATGGTGTAGATACCATTCTCCATAACTCCCAGTTGATTCCTTGGAAGTAGAATTGCATCCTTCTCTTCCAATATTGGTAGTTTGTTCCATCGAACGGTGGAGGCCTAGCAACAAGTGTTCCTTCAATGTTGAGGTTGTTGAGCACTCCATCCCCCATCTTTTCTTCAAGACCTTGTTAGGGCTCCTTGAAGCCTGCTCTGATACCAATTGAAAGCCTCTAGAGGGGGGGTGAAAAGATTTTTATGGTAATTTTAAAGTAATTTAAACTCAAGCAACCACAAAGAAAGATTGGACAAGGAGACACAAGGGTTTAGAGTGGTTCCTAGCCTTAGCAAATACTAAGGTAGTCAGTCCACTACCCGGTTGCTTACCCAACCGGGATTTGAAAAGAAATCTATTTTATTACCTCGCAAGGATTTTACATAAAATACAATTTCTTTTCCCAAACCCTTCAAGCAGCCTTCACCTAGAAGTAATCGCCCAACCTTGAAGCAGCCTTCCCTTGAAGTAGATGCACCAACACCCGTTGCACCAGCCTTCTGAAGTAGCTTCCCGTGCGATAGCCTTCTTGAAGTAGCTTGAAGTCCCCTTCTCCACCTGAGAAGTCAACCCTCTCCAATCCGCAGCCTCCAACCCTAGGAGTAGCAAGGAGAGTACAAAAGATACAAAGGAACAAGAAAGAAAACAGAAATTACAACTTATCCTTTTAAGCACAAGGCTTGATTTGCCTATATCAAGCGTATAAATCTCCTAACCAATGTGTATGACAATGTGATTGTAGTGGATAGGAGATACTAGCCTATAGGGCACGAAATGGGAGCAATAGGAATGAATGGCAAGTGTAGGAATTGCTCTATTGCTCTAAAACAGATTGCAAGTGTGTATTCAAGCTCAAGTATAGCACAAGTATATCTTGGATGTTCTTTGGTGTCCTAAGGCATGTCCTATTTATAGGAATGGCCTATGTATGCTTAAGGACGTTCTAGACAACTTCTAGGGGGTTCCTAGTGCTTAACTAGCCGTTAGGAATAAGTTAGGCGCATTAGCAACGGCTAGTTAATTAATTCTGCAGTTGCTGTCAGAGACCATCTCGGTCGAGGACTTGTCGACCGAGATGCCCAGTCGGTCGAGGATTTGTCGACCGACAGGCTCTCTGGATTAACGTTTATTTGCAACTGACAACTGCTGTGTCTAACAGCTACTTTTGGTCAATCTCGGTCGAGAAGTTTGTCGACCGAGAGTGTCTCGGTCGAGGAGTGTGTCGACCGAGATTGACTCTGTTTCAATTTATCAAATAAGGCACTAAGTGTGTGCATGAGTGTGCATAATGTGATCCTATTGGAAGGGATGACTTGTCTAACTATGGTGTTTATTTAGGGAAGATCTAACGCTTGATTTACATGCAATCTAAGTACTTGTACATTATATAACTGTACAAGTTTTTTACAATATTGATTACATTGCATGAAAATAAATGTGTAAGCTCGTGATTTCCCTAGTTGCTTTGTCATCCACCATAATCCTGCACACTCAAGTAGCTCGTTAGAATAATAAGAATGAAATGTTTGTCATCATCGAAACAAAAGGGATTTATCATAATATCCAATTTATCCAACAAAGTATTTAACAATCTACATGTGTGCTAAATCGTTCAATATATATGTGTGCTTATAAGTTAGAAGGAGTCAACTAACTTTAAACCGAGCCTCACTTATTGGGTTACATAAATTATTACATATAAATGTAGTTCTAATCATGAGCACCAAAAATAATAATTTTGTGCACACTAAAGACATCTAGAAGTTGGAGGGAGACAAATAATTTAAATAAATGTGTGTATTTCAATAGGTTGATTGTAAGTTCATATTTCTATTCAGACAGTATGTTTCAGTAGCATATTTGTATGCTCATTGATATATTATGTTGCTCTCTCTTTCTCTTAGTGAGTTTTATATACAATATAATGTTTGTAGAGTAGTGCTAGTGTTGAGTACTAGGAAATTATTATCTTTTACCAGAAGTTCAACAAAATATGTGACATAGGCTGTGTTGGATGTTATATGAACAACTTACTTCAAATGGTGTATAATTATTTTTCAACGCCTATTCTATGAGTTTCGAGCCACTGATTTTTTTAAAGGATGGTCATAGGTATTATTTATGTATTTTCTTTCAAATATTTTTAATCTTCTTTCAGGTGCCTATTTGTATGGTTTTCCCATTTTTTAAAAAATTGTTTGATGATTTGAGAAGCTTCATCTTACAACATTTTTGTTATGATTAAACTAATATATAATTTTTTTACATGTGTCATGCAACTTCGGTTTAACATTATTTAAAAAAAGTAGTGATAGTTGTTACTGGAGCAATTTTGTGTTGTAGATTTATTTATTTATTATATTGGTAACGAAAGTTGGTGTTGGGCGCTATTTCAACATGTTGCTTCACTTGACACGTAACTTCTTTAAGGACTATTCGAACAATTTCAGCTCATATTTTTTTTTAGAGAAGTGGTGATAGTTATCATTTAATCTTTGTTTGGTAAAGCAATGACGATTACTCAAGCAGCGATGGCAATCATGGGAAACAGGTCAATCGTAGCCAATCACGTTGTCGAATGTACGATTGCCTGTTGCTCTAATTTTACATTGTATTTTCTCTCCGGAGCGATCTGCAAACTCTACTGAACACTCAATTCTCAATGTGAGAAATTCTTGCGATGAGCCATCAGTGATGGGCCACCAATGATGAGTACAATCACATTGTCAAATGTTGCATTAGTGGTTTCTTTTCGATGTTTTTTGGTTATTCTATTTATGAAAGCAATGACAAAGGTCAATGTCGACGCCATTTCAACATCTTTATTCATTTGGTATGTATTTTTTTACTAGAGTGGTTCCAAATTTAATTATAGATAAAAAAGTTTATGTAAATTATCGACATACATGTCATCTTTTTTTATTTTGATGAATCACAATCAGATAACATGGTATTAAATGTGTACCCAATAGACTAATTCATACATGTTAAATGATTTGCGTACTATTTAATTGACTTGCGTCTAATTTTTTTGGTGATAATCAATATATAAACACTTAGTTTTTTATATTTTATTATGACAAATGTGATACACATATTACTATTAGGTGTTATGGATAATTTGACTAATAAGTACATTATTTAACAAATTCCATTCAATCTATACATCAATTCAAATGACATTCACGTGCTTAGCATGTGCAACCTACAGTAGCAATAAAAGGAAGAGTTAGATGTAAAGGTTAGATCAATGCAAGCTTCCATAATGACAAAGTGATCACAATTAAAATATGTTTGATGTAAAAGAGAAATGTTATTAATTTAAAAGGTTCTGAACTAATAGCCATTAATTCTATTCCATAATAGAAGTTGAGTATACTTGTGTTGCAAACACAAAGTGATACTATATGGTTCTAAAGGTTCATATGATGAACTTATAGATGTTCCAACCATTGATGACTCAGTAGTGATACTGTGACAACAATGGAGCTACTTGTTAGTCATGGAATATCAGATACCATATTATGGTGTTTTCATCTCAAAGCAAAGAGATAAGAAATATGCAATACAATGACTAAATAGCAAAGTGTTGCTAGTCCACTGGATAAGGCACTTGCGCAGCAGAAGCATGGTGGACATGTTTGGATCACTAAGAATGAGATTTGTGGGTGATTGGCTCAAAGTTCAAGTGGGAGTATGTTCGTAAGGTATACCCATAGAGAAAATCATGTGATGATTGACATGGCATAGTCCATAAAGGATTTAATTAATACATATAAAGGCAAGCTTCAAATTCATTCTGCTTCACTCAATTATGAGATAATGAAGAAATATTATGAATGTATAAAGAATGACAATACTCAATGACATATGTCTTCAAGTACGTGACTTGGAGGATGAGATCATACATATGTCAAGAGTATGTACAATCTTATTATATCCCTAGTCGACTATTACCATGGAGGGTAGATAGACACCAATAACACTAAAGACTAGAGTGTGGGTTGGCTGATGATAGAATCTCATTAGTCATGATATGGCAATATCAAACCAAACACACATATACATGTTAGGGAACATTGTATTAGACAAACCCACCTTGAGAGTGACACATGAAAACCATCATTAGTGGGCATAGTCATCTCTCATAGTGAAGGTGGTGATTGTGATTCTTAGACTTGAAATCACTACACTCATCACATGTCATTGGGTATGCTTTGACGTCATCAAACACAGTCATGAAACATGGGTTGTTATCAAGGTGATAATTGGGTGACTTTAACACACGGGGATAGACTTTGAGTGATAGATATGTGATTTTCCCCTCCTACTAGAGTATGATATCCTGTGTCACACCCCGATCTCACACTAACCACAACCCACGAGATTAGGGCGCGACAAAGGAATTATCACATAAACAAATCACTGAAAACTTTTTCTTTTTAAAACCTCGTAATGATATCTGGATTATTGCTGTAAACTAAAACATAAATAACTATTGCGGAAGCATTTCAATTAAACTGGCTAGAGAACATAAGCAGAGTTTACAACATGTAACATTGTTTAACGGAAAGTAAAACATAACAGTTAATTTACATCTTTTACACATTCGCCATACATACTCTCTCTCACCCACACCATGTCCCAAGGACCGAGGGGAAAGGACTAAGAGACCTCTAACTAGACTAGCTACAAACCTTCTGCTGATTAAACGTTGGGATGAAAAGATCCTTCCGATTCCTGGAACTGTCGCTGACCTAAAAAAATGTTTGAGTAGAGGGGTGAGCCTACTCGCTCAGTGAATAGCATTTCATTTAACTATCACTAAACAACTCGTCAAGTTTATTAAATTGAAATTAAGCATAAGAACAATATTATACAGAGCAGTTCTAATGACATAGCAGATTTTACAGATGATAATCACATTTCTATACAACAACAAATATCGCATAACTGTAAAGCATAAAACATCAGAAACTGCATATCTTGAATAATAAAGCAATTAATGAGAACTAGCACAGAAGTTCTAAACTCTTAACATAATAAATTTACTGTGATCCTATATGATTACATTTTAGTTATGCCCCAAACATATGCAGCGCACTCTGCATATGAAGATCTGTAGCGAACTACGATCCCACCGTACAAGACTTAGCGACACACCCGGGAGATGCTAAGTCTGACTTCTCGTCCTGGTCTGCACAGTACTCTCAGGCGCACAAGGGCCTGTCTGCACTAACTCTGAGTGCTCTGGACTCCTCCCGCAACCTGTAGTGCACAGTCGGAGGGTCTGGGTTACCACCGTGACACACGCACGGATTATTGTTGAATAACCCCTATTTACTCCAGTGTCACCGTGACACATGCACGGATTATTGTTGAACACTGTCTCTCTGCCCTCGTGCCACCGTGACACACGCACGGATTATTGTTGAACACGAGCCACCGATCATCTAGGCACAAGGCTAGATCGATCGTTTCCCCCCAAAGGTACAGACCGCGCAATGGGGTTCTACGGTGTTGGGGCACCTAAGTCTATTAATTGATTAACATATAAACACTTAAACAGGAATATCACATTTACTGATTTCAGATCAAATCACAATACACTGTCATTCTAAAACTGTCAGAGCAATATATTTCAAATCATTGTAATTTCTGAGAAATTCTCATACCATGCATTCAAACAAATTAGAAATGCATAAATAACCCAACTTATTTCAATCTGGCACATACATAGCGAATTTAAGCAATTGAATATCTTATTGCACAAATTAAAGAAATTTACTTCACATATGAGAATCATACTCAACATTTGTCAATTCTCTAAAATTCTCGAAAAATGTGCACATTAACCCTAATCTTGATTTGTGCATCACTTAACTCAATTAAGAGTTAATTACATATCACAATACAATTTAATAACAATACTTGAGAATTTCTGGTAATATTTCAGAGAAATGTGCCATTTCATGTAAATATCAATTTACACATATTAACGTCAAAAGATATATGCAATTAGGGTTTTCTTGCATGTTTTTATTTATTCATATCAACTTTAAAATCGTACATCTGATAATTTATCAGAAATCCTTATTGTCTGGGTTCATACCCAATCCATACCATTTTTAGACATGAATTTCTAATTTCAACATTCAAATAAGCAATTTAGGTTCCAATGAACCATATAAATTTACCGATTCAATCCACACTGATCAATTGCTAAATTTAATCATATAACAGCGTCTAGAAGCAATTTATGAAATAAAAAGTCGGGCGACGCCAAACGCCGCCCTACGCCTGATAACGCTTGTTATCAGCGTAATTTGTGCACAAAACAGAAAATATTCAAACGCCTGAGTTTATTAATGATAAATAAATAAAACCCTACTCACAGCGATTTGGTCTATTCAGATTCGTCCGGAGATGTGTCCAGGGCCTGTTTCGGGGCATTCGTTGGGTCTTCTTCAACCTTCGGACAGTCCTGGATTTGGACCAATTTCACCTACAGGTAGAAGGGCTCAGTTGATTCATCGCTTCTCGTGGCTAGTTGGCTACGGATCTCTGATCTGGACCTCCAGACGAGTTTGTTGGCATCAATTTGGGTGCTAGGCTGCGACCTAATTACTTCTGGCCAAACCTGCTGCAAACAAGCAATAACATCACCCGCCCAGGAGGAAGGGGAACTCGGCTAGGAGTTGAATCAGGGGCTAAGGCTTCAGATTCTTGTGCGAATCTCAAGGTCGGAGTTGAGGGCACCATTTCAAGGTGCCTTGCTGCGCCTAATAGCCCTTGGCCGCGCACCTGCTACTGGTCGACGCTGGAACTAGCTGGCGCCACCCTAGCTTGGTCAGGCACAGATGGAGCAAGGTAAGGGATGACGAGGTGGCGGAGGAGCGAGGCACAGCAAAAACGACCTTCAAAAACTCCAGAATCGGCCGCATGAACCTCCTTTGCTGCTGCCAAGATATCCTATGGTCGCTTCTTCACGCAGCTGCTGCCATCCGCAGCTATAGGGGCGTCCAAGCATGTTGAGCTGTAGGTGGGTGCCGCTAGGGCAAGGATGCGGAGGTAAAGAGGTAGGGTGGCGTCGTCGCTGGTACTGGCCGCATCAAAAGACAAATTCCTGGCCGGCCTCCCGAAAGCTATGCGGCAGCTGCTCCATGTTGCAGGTAGGGCGCCGCCCTACCAAGTGGAGCGTGGACGAGGTGAAGGAGAGGAGGTAATGGAAGAAGAAGAAGAGAAGGTCGGGGAAGGCTGGGCGCTGGTGATCCGAGGCAGAAGAGCCCAAAATCGGCTGCTCTTCCATCTCGATGGTCGAGCGCTACAGAGAGGGCGCCGCCTCTCCAAGTTCTGTTCTATCGGGAGTGAAAGAATGGATAAAGGAGAAAACGGAAAAAGGAAAATAAATAGCCAAAGTTTTGGAAAAATTGCAAACTAAATCCTAGTTTTAAAAAGTGCCATAACTTCCACCTCGGATATCCGATTGAGGTGATTCTTTTTGCAAAAAGTCAAGCGTAAAATCCTCTACACCCTCAAAGCAATAAATAATCCTAATTGGATTGTTTCACCTGATCAAAGCACTAAACATATCAGTGAGTTTTTAATTCAAATTAATTAACTTAACGATCCACTTTGCTATTATCATTAATTGCCTCAGGTGATTCAATCTCAACTATTGAATCACATCTTAGCTTATCATGATTATCCATGATGTTTAACAGACTGCTTAGCACTAATCAAGGTACTTATTGATTAATCACAGAGTGGGTCATAACAATCTCCCTCCCTTATAAGAATTTCGTCCCGAAATTCCTAAAAGAGAAAGGAAACTTGTTACGCATCTCAGACTCAAGATCTCACGTGGCTTCCTCTAGGTTATGGTTCCTCCATAAGACCTTCACTAAAGGCATCTCACGATTCTTGAGTTCTTTGATCCTCCAATCAATCATCTATACAGGTCCCTCAACATAGGACACATCAGGTCTGAGCTGTATAGGTTCTGGGTCCACTATCTCCTTCGTGCCAGGGTAACACTTCTTCAACATCGATATATGGAACATGTCATGTAGATTATCCAACTCGGATGGCAATTCCAACCTATAGGCTACAGGTCCAATCCTCGCAATGATAGGATACATGCCCATAAACCTAGAAGTCGGTTTGCCTCTCTTATCAAACCTCAAACTCAAGATGTCAACGCCTCTTCTCGGCATAAATCTGTTATCTGTTATGTGCACCTTTCAACTGTTCTTTGATCACAGTAATCTTCTCGGTAATCACATCCACTATCTCTGGTCCAAGAATCTATTTTTCACCTACCTCAAACTCTATAAGGCTTAAGTGTTCATCCCAACATCCACTGAGATGTAAGACACATGCTCTCAGCATGTCCTCAAGAGTCTGAATGGTCCTCTCTGACTGACCATCCGTCTGTGGGTGAAAAGTTGTACTGCATCTCAACTTTGTGCACAAAGCACGATGCAACTAATTCCAAAACCTGGATGTGAACCTAGGATCTCAATAAGATATGATTGAAACTGGATTACCAGGCAATCTAACTATTTCATCCATGTATATCTTAGTCATGTATCAAGACATCAAAGGTTGACTTAATATGAAGAAAGTGAGCAGACTAAATTAGTCTATCCACAATCATTCATATCAAATCACCACCTCTAGGTGTCCTGGGTAATCTTACCACAAAATCCATTGTGATAAATTCCCATTCCCATTCAGGTACAGAAAAAAAATTACAAGGTAGCTATAGATTTCTAGGGTTCAGCCTTAACCTACTGGTACACATTACTTTTAACCACATACTCAGCTACACTCTTCTGCATATCTGACCATCCGTTTCAACTACTTGAGATTCATATACATCATAGTGTTTCCTGAAAGCATAGCATACATCAATACATACATTTCCATAAGAATCTTTTCTTTCGGCCTTTTCCCCTTAAAAGAATTTTACTCTATCTCGAGGTACACACAACATGTCATGCTAATACAACACCTTATCACCTAAAAACTTAAACTCTAGTCTCTTTTTCCTCCTATCAAGTTATGCATGGTCTGGTTTAACTCACTATCATCCTATAGTAGTTCCTTGATATGATCATAAAAGGTAAGCTTAACTTACATCCGTACAATCAAATCACTCTGTACCATCATCCCTAAGTCTAAGTCCAACTTATAGAGAATGCATTAACTGTTGAACTTGACTTTCTGCTGAAAACATTAACCACCACATTCTCTTCACCAGGGTGATAATCTATTGTCACATCATAAGGATAGTGACACCATGTCTTTAAAACATGAACTACATCAACTATCTTTAAATCATAATCGGGTAATACTCCGATTTCTATGTTACTTACTTATTGTTACATTTTAGGTTTATGTCTTACTCATTCCTCTAAATCATTTCATGTTGTTCATGTACCGATCAGATTATCTACTTCAAAACCCTAGGTCACTATCAAAGCCGGTTTACTTTTCATAGAACAAGTCTCAATATCTTATTTTACAGAGATACTAGCATTCAAGGTTTAATCACTAATGAGATCCCTTAAACTACTACAACTTTAGTCATTCTAGGGTTTGATCCTTTATTAATAGCATAGCATTATTGTGTGTATGTAATCGATTATATAAATCAAATTGAGTTGCTTGGGTCAACAACATATTAACCCAATACTCAACTTTAATTACATTAGCTGAAAATTCAGTTTTCATAATAGTTTCTGTAATTCGTTTATTAAACATCTAACAGAAGCTCCAAAAATTCTGAAAATTTTATATGTTGTGCCTGATAAAGTTTTAGATCTCCAGTAAAAATTTGAGATCATTTCAAATTACCAATAATTAATTAAAAATCAAACAGTGTGCTGCTATATAGCAGTCTGCAGCAGATTCGGTCGAGTTGCAACTCGACCGACACCTTACTGTAGAGATCAAAAGTCATCCAAAAATTACGCCAAATTAATAGGGTGTCTAAAATTTGTGATTTTCAAACATAGTTAAAATTTGAGATCAATTGGATATACCAATAAAAAGATAAAATTCAATTACCACACTGCTATATAAATCTAAAAATGTGATCGGTCGAGTTTGAAACTCAGCCGATGAACAGGTCAGAACATTCTTCAAAAATTTTGATATTCTCTAATGTTGTTTATATTTCATACATCCAAATCATATCCAAAATTGGGCTAAATCAGAGTCACACATAAAATACTAAAAATCATTTAGTGAGACATTCTATTTATCAAATTCTGTATTCATATGTCATTAAAATCCTAATTTGGGCCAATTAGGGTCTATGCTTCTCAAACCCTAATTTTCAAGATAAAAGAACTTTTAGACTTCTATTCATATTTTACTTGTTAATATGAGTCATTAGATCTCAGTAACGCATCCTGCCAGCCGGACCAGGCCGAACCTGTAGTCCTGAAGCCAAGAGCTACTCGAGATTAATCAACCCCTATTAACCTTAAACATGTGGAAAGAATATCCACTTAGGGCAAACTCAATTAAACATAATTTCGGGTCTACTTTAATACAAAGAAAACAAACATTAAACAATTCACTTCATGTCACAACAATATAAAAGAATCATGTTTACTTTACAAACTAGAAATTTCATTTCATGCATATAAAAGCATTTCTAGTGATCTTTAAATCAGATAAACAATAATAGACAAGAGTTGAGTCGCTTCTTATATGTAATCTCTTTATTCCTTTGTTAATTTCTGATCTCTTAACCCTAAGATTTCTAGGGTTTTCTCTCTAGCCTATCCTTCCTCTGTATACCTGGCCAGGGCATCCAGAGAAGAACAGACAGAGTAGCTTGATACCGGTCAATCTAAGTATTCAGACACCTGGCCAGGGTATCTAAACACTCAGACCTTCCAGAGCTAAAACACATCATTCATCATTCGCCTTACTTATAACCTTATCTTTTGACCTTAATGATTCTTAACAACTTATCTTAAGCTCATTACTTGATTCTCGTGACCACATCCTCTTCCTGCTATCTGCAATAATGTAACAGAACACTTCCTGTTAGAAAATTACAGATAGAAGAAAGATACCTAAACCTTAATCCTATTGGTCTCTTATCGTTCCCTGACCTTGACTTAGAGTATTCATATACTCAACCTAGGCTCTGATACCAAGATGTCACACCCCGATCTCACACTAACCACAACCCACGAGATTAGGGCGCGACAAAGGAATTATCACATAAACAAATCACTGAAAACTTTTTCTTTTTAAAACCTCGTAATGATATCTGGATTATTGCTGTAAACTAAAACATAAATAACTATTGCGGAAGCATTTCAATTAAACTGGCTAGAGAACATAAGCAGAGTTTACAACATGTAACATTGTTTAACGGAAAGTAAAACATAACAGTTAATTTACATCTTTTACACATTCGCCATACATACTCTCTCTCACCCACACCATGTCCCAAGGACCGAGGGGAAAGGACTAAGAGACCTCTAACTAGACTAGCTACAAACCTTCTGCTGATTAAACGTTGGGATGAAAAGATCCTTCCGATTCCTGGAACTGTCGCTGACCTAAAAAAATGTTTGAGTAGAGGGGTGAGCCTACTCGCTCAGTGAATAGCATTTCATTTAACTATCACTAAACAACTCGTCAAGTTTATTAAATTGAAATTAAGCATAAGAACAATATTATACAGAGCAGTTCTAATGACATAGCAGATTTTACAGATGATAATCACATTTCTATACAACAACAAATATCGCATAACTGTAAAGCATAAAACATCAGAAACTGCATATCTTGAATAATAAAGCAATTAATGAGAACTAGCACAGAAGTTCTAAACTCTTAACATAATAAATTTACTGTGATCCTATATGATTACATTTTAGTTATGCCCCAAACATATGCAGCGCACTCTGCATATGAAGATCTGTAGCGAACTACGATCCCACCGTACAAGACTTAGCGACACACCCGGGAGATGCTAAGTCTGACTTCTCGTCCTGGTCTGCACAGTACTCTCAGGCGCACAAGGGCCTGTCTGCACTAACTCTGAGTGCTCTGGACTCCTCCCGCAACCTGTAGTGCACAGTCGGAGGGTCTGGGTTACCACCGTGACACACGCACGGATTATTGTTGAATAACCCCTATTTACTCCAGTGTCACCGTGACACACGCACGGATTATTGTTGAACACTGTCTCTCTGCCCTCGTGCCACCGTGACACACGCACGGATTATTGTTGAACACGAGCCACCGATCATCTAGGCACAAGGCTAGATCGATCGTTTCCCCCCAAAGGTACAGACCGCGCAATGGGGTTCTACGGTGTTGGGGCACCTAAGTCTATTAATTGATTAACATATAAACACTTAAACAGGAATATCACATTTACTGATTTCAGATCAAATCACAATACACTGTCATTCTAAAACTGTCAGAGCAATATATTTCAAATCATTGTAATTTCTGAGAAATTCTCATACCATGCATTCAAACAAATTAGAAATGCATAAATAACCCAACTTATTTCAATCTGGCACATACATAGCGAATTTAAGCAATTGAATATCTTATTGCACAAATTAAAGAAATTTACTTCACATATGAGAATCATACTCAACATTTGTCAATTCTCTAAAATTCTCGAAAAATGTGCACATTAACCCTAATCTTGATTTGTGCATCACTTAACTCAATTAAGAGTTAATTACATATCACAATACAATTTAATAACAATACTTGAGAATTTCTGGTAATATTTCAGAGAAATGTGCCATTTCATGTAAATATCAATTTACACATATTAACGTCAAAAGATATATGCAATTAGGGTTTTCTTGCATGTTTTTATTTATTCATATCAACTTTAAAATCGTACATCTGATAATTTATCAGAAATCCTTATTGTCTGGGTTCATACCCAATCCATACCATTTTTAGACATGAATTTCTAATTTCAACATTCAAATAAGCAATTTAGGTTCCAATGAACCATATAAATTTACCGATTCAATCCACACTGATCAATTGCTAAATTTAATCATATAACAGCGTCTAGAAGCAATTTATGAAATAAAAAGTCGGGCGACGCCAAACGCCGCCCTACGCCTGATAACGCTTGTTATCAGCGTAATTTGTGCACAAAACAGAAAATATTCAAACGCCTGAGTTTATTAATGATAAATAAATAAAACCCTACTCACAGCGATTTGGTCTATTCAGATTCGTCCGGAGATGTGTCCAGGGCCTGTTTCGGGGCATTCGTTGGGTCTTCTTCAACCTTCGGACAGTCCTGGATTTGGACCAATTTCACCTACAGGTAGAAGGGCTCAGTTGATTCATCGCTTCTCGTGGCTAGTTGGCTACGGATCTCTGATCTGGACCTCCAGACGAGTTTGTTGGCATCAATTTGGGTGCTAGGCTGCGACCTAATTACTTCTGGCCAAACCTGCTGCAAACAAGCAATAACATCACCCGCCCAGGAGGAAGGGGAACTCGGCTAGGAGTTGAATCAGGGGCTAAGGCTTCAGATTCTTGTGCGAATCTCAAGGTCGGAGTTGAGGGCACCATTTCAAGGTGCCTTGCTGCGCCTAATAGCCCTTGGCCGCGCACCTGCTACTGGTCGACGCTGGAACTAGCTGGCGCCACCCTAGCTTGGTCAGGCACAGATGGAGCAAGGTAAGGGATGACGAGGTGGCGGAGGAGCGAGGCACAGCAAAAACGACCTTCAAAAACTCCAGAATCGGCCGCATGAACCTCCTTTGCTGCTGCCAAGATATCCTATGGTCGCTTCTTCACGCAGCTGCTGCCATCCGCAGCTATAGGGGCGTCCAAGCATGTTGAGCTGTAGGTGGGTGCCGCTAGGGCAAGGATGCGGAGGTAAAGAGGTAGGGTGGCGTCGTCGCTGGTACTGGCCGCATCAAAAGACAAATTCCTGGCCGGCCTCCCGAAAGCTATGCGGCAGCTGCTCCATGTTGCAGGTAGGGCGCCGCCCTACCAAGTGGAGCGTGGACGAGGTGAAGGAGAGGAGGTAATGGAAGAAGAAGAAGAGAAGGTCGGGGAAGGCTGGGCGCTGGTGATCCGAGGCAGAAGAGCCCAAAATCGGCCGCTCTTCCATCTCGATGGTCGAGCGCTACAGAGAGGGCGCCGCCTCTCCAAGTTCTGTTCTATCGGGAGTGAAAGAATGGATAAAGGAGAAAACGGAAAAAGGAAAATAAATAGCCAAAGTTTTGGAAAAATTGCAAACTAAATCCTAGTTTTAAAAAGTGCCATAACTTCCACCTCGGATATCCGATTGAGGTGATTCTTTTTGCAAAAAGTCAAGCGTAAAATCCTCTACACCCTCAAAGCAATAAATAATCCTAATTGGATTGTTTCACCTGATCAAAGCACTAAACATATCAGTGAGTTTTTAATTCAAATTAATTAACTTAACGATCCACTTTGCTATTATCATTAATTGCCTCAGGTGATTCAATCTCAACTATTGAATCACATCTTAGCTTATCATGATTATCCATGATGTTTAACAGACTGCTTAGCACTAATCAAGGTACTTATTGATTAATCACAGAGTGGGTCATAACAATCTCCCTCCCTTATAAGAATTTCGTCCCGAAATTCCTAAAAGAGAAAGGAAACTTGTTACGCATCTCAGACTCAAGATCTCACGTGGCTTCCTCTAGGTTATGGTTCCTCCATAAGACCTTCACTAAAGGCATCTCACGATTCTTGAGTTCTTTGATCCTCCAATCAATCATCTATACAGGTCCCTCAACATAGGACACATCAGGTCTGAGCTGTATAGGTTCTGGGTCCACTATCTCCTTCGTGCCAGGGTAACACTTCTTCAACATCGATATATGGAACATGTCATGTAGATTATCCAACTCGGATGGCAATTCCAACCTATAGGCTACAGGTCCAATCCTCGCAATGATAGGATACATGCCCATAAACCTAGAAGTCGGTTTGCCTCTCTTATCAAACCTCAAACTCAAGATGTCAACGCCTCTTCTCGGCATAAATCTGTTATCTGTTATGTGCACCTTTCAACTGTTCTTTGATCACAGTAATCTTCTCGGTAATCACATCCACTATCTCTGGTCCAAGAATCTATTTTTCACCTACCTCAAACTCTATAAGGCTTAAGTGTTCATCCCAACATCCACTGAGATGTAAGACACATGCTCTCAGCATGTCCTCAAGAGTCTGAATGGTCCTCTCTGACTGACCATCCGTCTGTGGGTGAAAAGTTGTACTGCATCTCAACTTTGTGCACAAAGCACGATGCAACTAATTCCAAAACCTGGATGTGAACCTAGGATCTCAATAAGATATGATTGAAACTGGATTACCAGGCAATCTAACTATTTCATCCATGTATATCTTAGTCATGTATCAAGACATCAAAGGTTGACTTAATATGAAGAAAGTGAGCAGACTAAATTAGTCTATCCACAATCATTCATATCAAATCACCACCTCTAGGTGTCCTGGGTAATCTTACCACAAAATCCATTGTGATAAATTCCCATTCCCATTCAGGTACAGAAAAAAAATTACAAGGTAGCTATAGATTTCTAGGGTTCAGCCTTAACCTACTGGTACACATTACTTTTAACCACATACTCAGCTACACTCTTCTGCATATCTGACCATCCGTTTCAACTACTTGAGATTCATATACATCATAGTGTTTCCTGAAAGCATAGCATACATCAATACATACATTTCCATAAGAATCTTTTCTTTCGGCCTTTTCCCCTTAAAAGAATTTTACTCTATCTCGAGGTACACACAACATGTCATGCTAATACAACACCTTATCACCTAAAAACTTAAACTCTAGTCTCTTTTTCCTCCTATCAAGTTATGCATGGTCTGGTTTAACTCACTATCATCCTATAGTAGTTCCTTGATATGATCATAAAAGGTAAGCTTAACTTACATCCGTACAATCAAATCACTCTGTACCATCATCCCTAAGTCTAAGTCCAACTTATAGAGAATGCATTAACTGTTGAACTTGACTTTCTGCTGAAAACATTAACCACCACATTCTCTTCACCAGGGTGATAATCTATTGTCACATCATAAGGATAGTGACACCATGTCTTTAAAACATGAACTACATCAACTATCTTTAAATCATAATCGGGTAATACTCCGATTTCTATGTTACTTACTTATTGTTACATTTTAGGTTTATGTCTTACTCATTCCTCTAAATCATTTCATGTTGTTCATGTACCGATCAGATTATCTACTTCAAAACCCTAGGTCACTATCAAAGCCGGTTTACTTTTCATAGAACAAGTCTCAATATCTTATTTTACAGAGATACTAGCATTCAAGGTTTAATCACTAATGAGATCCCTTAAACTACTACAACTTTAGTCATTCTAGGGTTTGATCCTTTATTAATAGCATAGCATTATTGTGTGTATGTAATCGATTATATAAATCAAATTGAGTTGCTTGGGTCAACAACATATTAACCCAATACTCAACTTTAATTACATTAGCTGAAAATTCAGTTTTCATAATAGTTTCTGTAATTCGTTTATTAAACATCTAACAGAAGCTCCAAAAATTCTGAAAATTTTATATGTTGTGCCTGATAAAGTTTTAGATCTCCAGTAAAAATTTGAGATCATTTCAAGTTACCAATAATTAATTAAAAATCAAACAGTGTGCTGCTATATAGCAGTCTGCAGCAGATTCGGTCGAGTTGCAACTCGACCGACACCTTACTGTAGAGATCAAAAGTCATCCAAAAATTACGCCAAATTAATAGGGTGTCTAAAATTTGTGATTTTCAAACATAGTTAAAATTTGAGATCAATTGGATATACCAATAAAAAGATAAAATTCAATTACCACACTGCTATATAAATCTAAAAATGTGATCGGTCGAGTTTGAAACTCAGCCGATGAACAGGTCAGAACATTCTTCAAAAATTTTGATATTCTCTAATGTTGTTTATATTTCATACATCCAAATCATATCCAAAATTGGGCTAAATCAGAGTCACACATAAAATACTAAAAATCATTTAGTGAGACATTCTATTTATCAAATTCTGTATTCATATGTCATTAAAATCCTAATTTGGGCCAATTAGGGTCTATGCTTCTCAAACCCTAATTTTCAAGATAAAAGAACTTTTAGACTTCTATTCATATTTTACTTGTTAATATGAGTCATTAGATCTCAGTAACGCATCCTGCCAGCCGGACCAGGCCGAACCTGTAGTCCTGAAGCCAAGAGCTACTCGAGATTAATCAACCCCTATTAACCTTAAACATGTGGAAAGAATATCCACTTAGGGCAAACTCAATTAAACATAATTTCGGGTCTACTTTAATACAAAGAAAACAAACATTAAACAATTCACTTCATGTCACAACAATATAAAAGAATCATGTTTACTTTACAAACTAGAAATTTCATTTCATGCATATAAAAGCATTTCTAGTGATCTTTAAATCAGATAAACAATAATAGACAAGAGTTGAGTCGCTTCTTATATGTAATCTCTTTATTCCTTTGTTAATTTCTGATCTCTTAACCCTAAGATTTCTAGGGTTTTCTCTCTAGCCTATCCTTCCTCTGTATACCTGGCCAGGGCATCCAGAGAAGAACAGACAGAGTAGCTTGATACCGGTCAATCTAAGTATTCAGACACCTGGCCAGGGTATCTAAACACTCAGACCTTCCAGAGCTAAAACACATCATTCATCATTCGCCTTACTTATAACCTTATCTTTTGACCTTAATGATTCTTAACAACTTATCTTAAGCTCATTACTTGATTCTCGTGACCACATCCTCTTCCTGCTATCTGCAATAATGTAACAGAACACTTCCTGTTAGAAAATTACAGATAGAAGAAAGATACCTAAACCTTAATCCTATTGGTCTCTTATCGTTCCCTGACCTTGACTTAGAGTATTCATATACTCAACCTAGGCTCTGATACCAAGATGTCACACCCCGATCTCACACTAACCACAACCCACGAGATTAGGGCGCGACAAAGGAATTATCACATAAACAAATCACTGAAAACTTTTTCTTTTTAAAACCTCGTAATGATATCTGGATTATTGCTGTAAACTAAAACATAAATAACTATTGCGGAAGCATTTCAATTAAACTGGCTAGAGAACATAAGCAGAGTTTACAACATGTAACATTGTTTAACGGAAAGTAAAACATAACAGTTAATTTACATCTTTTACACATTCGCCATACATACTCTCTCTCACCCACACCATGTCCCAAGGACCGAGGGGAAAGGACTAAGAGACCTCTAACTAGACTAGCTACAAACCTTCTGCTGATTAAACGTTGGGATGAAAAGATCCTTCCGATTCCTGGAACTGTCGCTGACCTAAAAAAATGTTTGAGTAGAGGGGTGAGCCTACTCGCTCAGTGAATAGCATTTCATTTAACTATCACTAAACAACTCGTCAAGTTTATTAAATTGAAATTAAGCATAAGAACAATATTATACAGAGCAGTTCTAATGACATAGCAGATTTTACAGATGATAATCACATTTCTATACAACAACAAATATCGCATAACTGTAAAGCATAAAACATCAGAAACTGCATATCTTGAATAATAAAGCAATTAATGAGAACTAGCACAGAAGTTCTAAACTCTTAACATAATAAATTTACTGTGATCCTATATGATTACATTTTAGTTATGCCCCAAACATATGCAGCGCACTCTGCATATGAAGATCTGTAGCGAACTACGATCCCACCGTACAAGACTTAGCGACACACCCGGGAGATGCTAAGTCTGACTTCTCGTCCTGGTCTGCACAGTACTCTCAGGCGCACAAGGGCCTGTCTGCACTAACTCTGAGTGCTCTGGACTCCTCCCGCAACCTGTAGTGCACAGTCGGAGGGTCTGGGTTACCACCGTGACACACGCACGGATTATTGTTGAATAACCCCTATTTACTCCAGTGTCACCGTGACACACGCACGGATTATTGTTGAACACTGTCTCTCTGCCCTCGTGCCACCGTGACACACGCACGGATTATTGTTGAACACGAGCCACCGATCATCTAGGCACAAGGCTAGATCGATCGTTTCCCCCCAAAGGTACAGACCGCGCAATGGGGTTCTACGGTGTTGGGGCACCTAAGTCTATTAATTGATTAACATATAAACACTTAAACAGGAATATCACATTTACTGATTTCAGATCAAATCACAATACACTGTCATTCTAAAACTGTCAGAGCAATATATTTCAAATCATTGTAATTTCTGAGAAATTCTCATACCATGCATTCAAACAAATTAGAAATGCATAAATAACCCAACTTATTTCAATCTGGCACATACATAGCGAATTTAAGCAATTGAATATCTTATTGCACAAATTAAAGAAATTTACTTCACATATGAGAATCATACTCAACATTTGTCAATTCTCTAAAATTCTCGAAAAATGTGCACATTAACCCTAATCTTGATTTGTGCATCACTTAACTCAATTAAGAGTTAATTACATATCACAATACAATTTAATAACAATACTTGAGAATTTCTGGTAATATTTCAGAGAAATGTGCCATTTCATGTAAATATCAATTTACACATATTAACGTCAAAAGATATATGCAATTAGGGTTTTCTTGCATGTTTTTATTTATTCATATCAACTTTAAAATCGTACATCTGATAATTTATCAGAAATCCTTATTGTCTGGGTTCATACCCAATCCATACCATTTTTAGACATGAATTTCTAATTTCAACATTCAAATAAGCAATTTAGGTTCCAATGAACCATATAAATTTACCGATTCAATCCACACTGATCAATTGCTAAATTTAATCATATAACAGCGTCTAGAAGCAATTTATGAAATAAAAAGTCGGGCGACGCCAAACGCCGCCCTACGCCTGATAACGCTTGTTATCAGCGTAATTTGTGCACAAAACAGAAAATATTCAAACGCCTGAGTTTATTAATGATAAATAAATAAAACCCTACTCACAGCGATTTGGTCTATTCAGATTCGTCCGGAGATGTGTCCAGGGCCTGTTTCGGGGCATTCGTTGGGTCTTCTTCAACCTTCGGACAGTCCTGGATTTGGACCAATTTCACCTACAGGTGGAAGGGCTCAGTTGATTCATCGCTTCTCGTGGCTAGTTGGCTACGGATCTCTGATCTGGACCTCCAGACGAGTTTGTTGGCATCAATTTGGGTGCTAGGCTGCGACCTAATTACTTCTGGCCAAACCTGCTGCAAACAAGCAATAACATCACCCGCCCAGGAGGAAGGGGAACTCGGCTAGGAGTTGAATCAGGGGCTAAGGCTTCAGATTCTTGTGCGAATCTCAAGGTCGGAGTTGAGGGCACCATTTCAAGGTGCCTTGCTGCGCCTAATAGCCCTTGGCCGCGCACCTGCTACTGGTCGACGCTGGAACTAGCTGGCGCCACCCTAGCTTGGTCAGGCACAGATGGAGCAAGGTAAGGGATGACGAGGTGGCGGAGGAGCGAGGCACAGCAAAAACGACCTTCAAAAACTCCAGAATCGGCCGCATGAACCTCCTTTGCTGCTGCCAAGATATCCTATGGTCGCTTCTTCACGCAGCTGCTGCCATCCGCAGCTATAGGGGCGCCCAAGCATGTTGAGCTGTAGGTGGGTGCCGCTAGGGCAAGGATGCGGAGGTAAAGAGGTAGGGTGGCGTCGTCGCTGGTACTGGCCGCATCAAAAGACAAATTCCTGGCCGGCCTCCCGAAAGCTATGCGGCAGCTGCTCCATGTTGCAGGTAGGGCGCCGCCCTACCAAGTGGAGCGTGGACGAGGTGAAGGAGAGGAGGTAATGGAAGAAGAAGAAGAGAAGGTCGGGGAAGGCTGGGCGCTGGTGATCCGAGGCAGAAGAGCCCAAAATCGGCCGCTCTTCCATCTCGATGGTCGAGCGCTACAGAGAGGGCGCCGCCTCTCCAAGTTCTGTTCTATCGGGAGTGAAAGAATGGATAAAGGAGAAAACGGAAAAAGGAAAATAAATAGCCAAAGTTTTGGAAAAATTGCAAACTAAATCCTAGTTTTAAAAAGTGCCATAACTTCCACCTCGGATATCCGATTGAGGTGATTCTTTTTGCAAAAAGTCAAGCGTAAAATCCTCTACACCCTCAAAGCAATAAATAATCCTAATTGGATTGTTTCACCTGATCAAAGCACTAAACATATCAGTGAGTTTTTAATTCAAATTAATTAACTTAACGATCCACTTTGCTATTATCATTAATTGCCTCAGGTGATTCAATCTCAACTATTGAATCACATCTTAGCTTATCATGATTATCCATGATGTTTAACAGACTGCTTAGCACTAATCAAGGTACTTATTGATTAATCACAGAGTGGGTCATAACATCCTGGCCACTTGATAAGTGAGATTGAGAAACACTTGCACATGTACATGTGAATCAATATATGATATTGAGGTCACATTATCTCAGACAGTCTTCTCTTGGTTCAAGAAACATGAGTTGAATGTTGAAGAGGATGACAGATCCATGCCTCAAGTTCACTGTGGATATCACTGACAAAGGAGTTATACAATCACCACAACACATTCCATAGATTTTAGGTTGAAGTTATTCTCCAACTTTCCATTCACTTAGGTAGGACTGATGTGCGACTAGGCACCGCTCCTTGCTTGTGATGTCATAAGTTAGTTATGGACATTCATTGACAACGTGATATGGGACCTATAGGATCACACACATAGGAACTCATCTAAAAGAGGAGTTTATCTTGAATGATGATTAGATTGATTGCTAAAGCATTTAGGTATTCAATTCACATAGCAGATCAATATATTGGATGACTGAAATTGCCAAACGACCATCTCAAGTGTTGATATGGCTGTTAGACATGCCAGATGAGCATCCCAAGTGTTTAGACGACCGTTTGGGTGGTCAGGCTAATCAGAGTTTGAATTGGCCGAGTTCTACCCAAATTGAGGAGTGAACCGATTAGTTCAATCTGTTGAACCGTTTGGCTCAACTCAAGTTCACCAAACGACCATCTGGGTGAATGAGACAGGCGTCTCACATGGGTGAGACTCGGTTGGGTCCGAACGAAGGTTATGTATATTTTAGAACTTGTTTGATTGCACATTACTCAAAGTGCAAGGAATTAATATGTGATATTAATTGGAAACCAAAATTGCCAAATTTTTGTGTGATTGGGAAACTACTAGACATCCATCTAGCATGTGAGATGACCGTCTCTTATGACCAGATGACCGTTTCAACTGTTGCATGTTCTGAAAATTCAAGATCTTTCGGTCCCTTCTACTCCCTTACAATCTCGTATAGACTAGGTCACTAGAGGATCATTGTTGTGGGAGAGCAAGTTGGTGACTAGTACACCAATAGGAGGACAACTCCTTTATGTTTGTTATTTGTGAACAACATGAGTTCCAGTTGGTCCACGTGGACTACTCTAGAGGCAGGAGTCCTTTGGTTGCTTCTAGGAGGACAAGTGTAGCTTGCAGTCCATGGTAAGACCACAGGAGCGATGCAGAAGCTATCGTGTTTTTTGTTTGTAATGAAGACCAGGAGGTGGACAACCACTGTCGAAGAGAAACTAGTTGACAGTTGCAAAGAAGTGAGTTTTTTGCTAGACTTACTCTAGCACCAGGTATAACTCACTAAACCATCCTTCCTATTTCATAGTAGTTGATGCGATCTTGCTGTTATGGGAATACAGATAGATAAAATTATGTTTTCACCGATATACTATGTGCCTATATTTCCTAGCACGTGCTTCTTCTCCAAGCAACACTTGAACAATTATCACGAATAGCCTCCTATTTTGGCACCACAGACATCGGTTGATGATGTCCTCCGAGCAGCAGCCAATGGACTCTTGCCTCTAGAGTAGTCCACACAGACCATCGGGAGCTCCACGTTGTGCTACTAGAGTCAATGGGAAGGAGTTGTCCCCTTCTGTCGGAATACTAGTCACCGACATGCTCTTCCACAATTGTTCTCAGTTGTTCTCTCCCTTGTTGTCCCTCCCTTTAATGGGTAGGACTTGCTCAGGCTCTCTATCGATTATGAAAACCAGAGAGGACAACAATTGTGTGTGTTGGAAATCCCCCAATACCCCTCTATATATAGGAGGGGTTAGGGTCAGGGTAGAAGGGTCTGGAATTTTCATGAATTTTGTAGTCTGTGATAGGTGAACTGAATGGTTCACAGGTGAACCAGTCAGATGGCACAATGAGTCAATATGCTCACCTAGTGAGTCAATGGTTTCATAATGTTTTCCAATTGCAATTTAATTGAGAATTTGTTTCCAATATGACCCACATTAATCCTTGTACTAATCTAATTGAACAAAGTGAAACAATCAACATTTCTCATGATTTGAGAAAATCACCAAAAGCTTTGGTTGGCTTGACTGAGATGATTGGTTCACTAGGTGAACCGGTCGTCTCACCAATCTAAGTCGATCGGTTCACCCAGTGAGCCAACTGGTTGGTGTCTTGAGTCATGTAGAAATCAGCCAATTCAATTTTCAATCAACCTGACACTCCAATCAGTCAATTCAAAACTCAAAGTTGATGGTTCTTAGTTCAGTCAATTGATCTGTTGTTTAATTGAATACCTAAACACCTTCAGTTATCAATATAAATATCATCCATGAATACACTCCCTTAATCCAAGTGTATCTATGCATGTGACCCTATAGATCCAGAATTACGTTGGTTGTGAATATCCATAACCAATTATGACATCATAAGCAAATAGCGGTGCCTAGTCAGAAATCATCGCTGTTACAACCCCAACTTTTGGGTTCATTTGGTGAGAAATGTAATTTCTCATAATAAAGATAAATGAACAAATAATGATGTATTTTTCTTGAATGCATGAATTTCGTTTAAAATAGCCTTGTTGATTTATTTGTGGGCTTTATTGGCTATTGGGCCCAATAATAAGAAAAAGACAAAAGAAACTTCATTATTAATAAGAAATGGAGAAAAGAAAAATGTAGAAACCTCTAGAAGGCAAAAGTATGGAATCTAAAGGTGGATTTTGTGCCTCTTGGGTCCCAAGGAGTTCAAAATTGCAAAGATAAAGCAATAAGAAAAGAAAAGATCAATTAGATATTTCTTTATTAAGAAGGAAATTGAAAACAATGATAAAATGTGGAAAATAAGTGGAAAGAAGTATAATTGAGTTATCCTTGGTGGAATTTCGTATCCCAAGGATTACTAACATTAAAAGGAATACCAATGAGGAAAATAAAAGAGAAATAAAGAGAAATCCTCAAAAAAAGACATTTTAATAAGAAATAAACAAGATAATGTGAAATAATGAATATTGATGCTTCTAGAAGGATAATAAGTATCCATATGAAGGAATTTCGAAATCTTGGAGTTTCTTGGGGTCTAAGGATCCCTAATGAAGAAAGAGGAAAGAGAAAATACCAATAATGTCAAATAAGAAGATAATATAATGCATAATGAACGATTTTGGGGTATTGTTAAAAAGGAAGTAATTTCTATTAAAAGAAAATGGAAATTCGTGCCAATGGATTAAAAAGCAAGAATAAAGAGAATAAGTGAGAGGAATTTAGAATTCCTAATTATCCATGGAATAAAAGTATATCAAAGGAATAAGTTAGGATAGAGAATATTTATTCTCAATGAAGGAATACGTTTCCTTTAAGAGTGGGACTTGTTTCCTCTTGGATGGACGTCCTTGGGCGTGGATACCCTCCCCTATATAAGGGGTAGAGACTTTAGCCGTGTTTAAGAGAACCCCACACATCCCTCTTCTCATCTACTTCTTCTTGTTCGTGCAAACCCTACTCATGAGAAGTTGCGCTAACCCTGGAGCACAGAGGGGCCGTGGAGGAGTTACAATGAGGGCGTGCTGCTTCCACGACAACTAGAGGATGCACGGTGGTTGTCCCCCTCCTCCTAGCTGTGCGCAGATGTAGTTGCATGTATGCATAGGGAAGCCATAAGTTGCTGATCACAGAGCCCAGTCCCAGCACCTCGACCCTATCTTTGAACCTCTGCAAGTGCGGTAGAGGGCGGCACATGCTTTGGGAAGGTCTCCGATGTCCCTAGGGCCTGAGGAGGAAGAGGAGGAAGCCCCTAGAGCTGCTGCCGCCGGCAGTGCTAGTGTAGCGCGGGATTGAAGAAGGAGGGCGTCGTTGGACGGTTTTGCCCTCCGCGGGCTAAAAGGGCCGATCTTTAAGTCAAGGGCAAAACTAACATCTGGTTATGTTTTCCAAACCAGAGAGCATTGCATGGGAACAAGGCTACGTGGCGCCTCCCTATTGGCCAAAGTAAGTGGTTTTTGTAAAATTCGTAGTTAATTATTCGTAGCTCGGATTAGCACGTATAAAATATGAAAATTGCTCAGAAAAATGAGAGGAATCCAATAAAAATGCATATAGAAACTAATTACTCTTGAAATTCGAAAAGTAGTGTAAGTTATCAACTTTGATGAATTAAAGATTAAGAAACCCTATTTTGAGATGATTAATATATTTAGTAGGGTTTAATGGATGATGAAAGTTGGTATTAACCTATTAATGATGAAAAGGAACATTAGGAACAAAAAGGATGAACTTTGCACGTAATTGGTTTAAGTTAGAATTTCATGTGCATGAAAATACTTTAATGGGCCTTAAAACCCTAATATTGGTAAATGCAACTCTTAATGGCTTTAATTAATCAAAATCATGAATAAAGTTAAGAGATGATGATTTTAAGTTATTTTGAGTATGGAAGTTCTTAATTGTGGATAAATATCCTTAATATGATAATTAGAGTTTTTCTAATGGATAAAGGTAGAATTAATGGCAAATCGAGTTCATATGTGATTTAGACCATAATGAACTATGAATTGATGATAAATGAGCATAATGATCTTGTCATGGAATAAAAGGGATAAGAATGGTATCTTTAATGAAAAAGAGGCTTAATGGACTTAATTGATGACTAATTGTGCTATTTCTGAAATTAAGGTTATATGTTGTTAAAAGGTAACCTTAATAACTTTCAGGAAGGATATATGAGAAATTAGGGTTTAAAAGAGTAAAAACCCTAATTACAAAGTAAACCCTAAAAGAGGTAGAAATCCTAAAAAAGGAACAGAAACCTTAAGTAGCAAGATGGTTTGAATAGATTTTGATAAAAAGGAATTGGATGTAATTTTAGGACTCTTGTACTTGCTTGATCGGATGTCTTGATTGATTGGATTATTCTATCTCAATTCAGCCTAACAGGTATGTGGTTAATTATGATTAATCGCATTAGTTTTCCCAAAGGTTTCTCGGATGGTTAATCACATTGATTGAAACTAAACAGTTTGGATGTTCATACTGCAATTATAAAGTCACTATGGTTATCACAATTATAAATACATGTGTATTCTCGCACCTACATGCCACCCTGATGGAAGATGCCATAAAGGTCAGGCCCAAGAGGGTAGACCAATGGGCACCATAAGAGGTGACCCCAGACACCAAGCTAGGGAATGTGAAGGTGGTCTATGTTGCATGACTATGGGGCACCATGAGAGGTGACCCCCAGGCACCAAGCTCGAGATTGAGAAGGTGGCCTTAAATCAATGGCAAAAGAGAAACCCTAGAGGGGTATTCCAGGGTTAGGGAAAAAGTGGTGGAGAATGGCACATTGAAAATGTAAATTGGTTTGCTAATTACCATGATTGTGATAATTAGATTGTTATCCATATTTGCAAAATTTCAGTTGTCCCCACATACCATCATATTCCGATATGCTGACCGACGTTTTGTTTGTCGGCATTTTAGGTACAAGATTGAAAAGGATAAACAGTAAGGTGGCACATGTGGAATTAAATATGAAATAAATTACAAAGGAGGATTAGTTAGAATGGACTCTTGATGCGGATAGAAGTAGATATCCCTGTTTTTGAAAAAGGTATGCAAAGTTTTATTTTATACCAGTTTTTAGTTTAGTTGGTAGAATTTGATAATTGTTATTGATTATTTATCGAACCTTTGATCCTGTTAATTGGGATAATGGATCTAACCTTCTGGTCTCCCTTAATTGGGGGGTTACCGGGAGGCAGGGTCGTTACAATCGCTTCCCAAGTAATTCGGAAAGTTGGAGAAAAACTTCAACCTACAATCCATGATTGGTGTTATCATGATCGTATAGTTCCTTTGTATTTGATATCCGGATTGAACTCAAGGCATGGAATCGTCATCCTCTCAACATTCAATCCATGTTCCTAGAATTAGAGCAGGTTGTCTGAGATGCATGCGAGTTCACATATCACTTATTGAATCACATGAATACGGCCATACAATTCTCAGTCTGGATTATCAAGAGGCCTTGGATATCAATCTCTTGTAAGATGGAAAAATCCCATCTACATCACTCACACTCAGTCCCCATGTGTCACAGCTACCCAATCATCACTGTTATGGCAATTGTTATTCAGGGTTATGTTGGATGACATCACATTATACCAAATGTCTTGTGATGAATGTATTAACTTCAAGTCTAAGAACCACAACCACCTCTATCACTATGAGAAATCATTCTGACTACCATTCTATGGTCTCTATGTATTATTCTCATGGTGGGTCTATCTGATACAATGTTCTCTAACATGTACTTGTGTGCTTGACTTGATATCACATATCATGACTACTGAGACTCTATCGTCAGTTAACACACACTCTAGTCTTATGTATTATTGTTGTCTATTTTGCTTCCATGGTAATATATGAATAGGGATATAACAAGAATGTATGTACTCTTAACATTTGTATGATCTCATTGTTCAAGTAACGTACTTGAAGGCATACACCATCGAGTAAAATCATTCTTTAGACATCTACTATGTATGTGTCATCATCTCATGACTGAGGCAAATATAATAGGCACAATTACCTTTATTATTATCCAATTGTGCATCTATCTCCACATTCCAATCATCATATGATTGGCTCTCTAGGCATACATACCAAAAGAATGGTCGTTCGGTGATAACACAGCTGAGTTGGGGGGGGGGGTCCTCTAGTGCACTTTCTTCTTCTCTTTGACTATCCATGGAGTACCTTGCTTTATCTTGTCCATGGACCATTAGGGGTAGGATGGGGGATCTCTTCAACCCTCTGTAGGCTCCTAAAAAGGGTGGAGAAACCCTTAGACCGTCCTCCTTTTCTCAAAAATCCATATAAAGTATGATCAAAGTACCTAAAAAATATGCAAAGAACGTCCATAAGTGCATTGGATAATAAACCATTTATTTAGGCAAATAATATGCATTATAACAAGTTTATATGGGATCAAAGAGTAAATGACACATGATGAAGTTCAAAATGAGGGTTACATCACCCGATATGATGTACTTGACCAGGAGAGGCTATCTTAACTATTTATCATTGACTCAAATATTAGTAGAGAAGCCATACACATTCGGCTAGATGAAGAGTGTCAACTCAGGGTATTTACCCATTGGAACTTCAGCCCCAAGCATAAAGGTCAACATATGTACTTCTCATGCACCACAACTATAACCAAAGAAGGTATTGATATCTTCAAGGATATCCTCCCCATGACAAAACCCTACCTCATGTGAAAGGTTGACAATAAAGGCATGCCAATTAGCTGGGATTTTTGTCAACGTAAGGGAGATCACCCTCATTTTTACTCAGAACAACCATCAATCTAAAGACAAGATCATTCCTTCAAATGAGAAAGTAATCAAGCCCATGCCTACCCCCACAGTCAACCAGTTGTGCCCAAAGCACCCCAACACAATATAAAGAAATGAATTTTACCACAGTGATCATGTTGTCATGGTGAAGATCATCGACCCAACACTTGAAAAAATGAAGGAACTATTTGATACAATCATCATGATCCTCTCTAGTTTTTGCCTAGTTGACCAAACCAAGATGGCATGAGAGCATGTCTCGAAGACATGATGGAAGACTATATTGTTTTCTGGGATGGCTATGATAATGCTTAAGACTTGATTGAGGATGAATCCAACACCATTTTTGACATGAAATATGCATAAGATTTACAATCCCTCATCCGCCCTATGTAGAATATTCATGAGGTCTAGAACTAGTTTGTGGTTGACTGCAACATCCTGATGACAAGGTTGGTTCCCACACCAAAAAAGCCCGTTAGAAGAAAAACACCCTGATGTGGTAGAGATCCTAGAGTGGTTGTTTACTCATGATATACCCCATCCCTATTATCCCCTATAAAATTCTAGAAAATTTATAAATCCACAAAATCACAAAAAACTACAAAACTCAAAAAACAAAAAAAATCAAAGATGAATAGGCTCTTTAAGAGTTTTCCAGTCATTTCAATGAAGTAGAGTAGATCTACCACAAAGAAGATGCAAAGTTTGGAGTTGTCCCTATCCTAGAGTATATGTCAAATGAGCACCATCCTTTCCACATAGAATATGAGATGGAGATGATGAATATCAGATCAAGCCCCAAGAAACACAAAGTCAAAAATAGGGGTTTGTCTACCTCAGCGTATCAATGACCAATTGATAGAGCTCTTTTTAACTACATTGATGATCTACTTGGATATGATGGGATTGTATCAGAAGATCGTTATTCATTGACTTCCTATCATCCCTGACATTCACCCTATCATGTATAAGGCTATGTGGTTGCATACAGAATGGAACCACAAGATCATGGAGGAAGTTCATAAGTAGTAAAATGCTACTTAGAGTCTGTCAGATACCCTTCATGGCTCACCAAAATTGTACATGTACCAAAGAAGGACAAAAACTATGAATGTGATTTGACTATTGTGAATTCAACATGGCATCCTCCAGTGATGACTCTCCACTTCAACACATAAATGTACCCATAGACAATACATCTGGCCACACATCCCTCATCATGGAGGGTGGAGTATTCTTCTATCATGTCATGCCATTTGGTCTCAAGAATGCTAAAGCTACATACCAAAGTGCAATGGTTGCTCAATTCCATGATATGATGCACACGGAGGTGAAGGTTTATGTGGACTACATGAAAGCTAAATCTAAAATTCTAGAGGACCACATTGCCAATTTAAAAAAGCTTTCTAACAACTAGGACAATTCTATATATGCCTAAATCGAGCCAAGTGCACCTTTTGGGTTAAATCTTGTAGCCTACTTAAGTATATTGTTAACTAGAGAGGAATTAAGGTTGACTATGGGAAGGCTCGAGCTATCATGGAGAAGCCCTCCCCTAGAACTAAAAAGGAGATACAAGGTCTACTCAATTGCATGTAGTACATCAATTGCTTCATTGACAAGCATACCCATATATGTTAGACCATCTTCAAGTTACTCAAGAAGAATTCCAACATCCGATGCGGCATAAAATATGAAGAGGCACTCTAAATGCTTAAAGACTACCTCACCAAACCACTGTATTGAATCTAGTGGTTCCAGGGTACCCTCTCATCCTTCAGTCATCAGTTCGTGAAGCATCGATTAGAGGATCTTGAGTCAATCGACATCCAACAATGAGCATGCTATCTATTACATGTCCAAGAAATTCAATGATACCAAGGCTTGATATACATCAATTGAGAAGTATTTTCTGGCCCTGACACATGCAACAAATAAATTGTGCCACTATCTGATGACATATCCTCTACAATTGATTGCATGACCTGCTCTGTTATTTGTGTGATCGCCCTACCCTCATAGTATGATGTGCCAAGTGGCAGGTGACGTTATCATAATTCAATATCACATATTTACCAATGAAGGCGGTCAAAGTACAAGCTTTAGCCAATTAATTAGCAGATTTCTCGCTCCCTAAAGAAGCGACACATGAGTATGAGTTCCCATATAAAGACATAGGTATGATGAGCCTGCATGATGTGGTTATCTTTCCAAATCCTAATTTGTGGACGATCTTATTCAGTTCAACAATCAATCATAAAGGATTCAATATAGGAGTGGTCCTTCAAGACCCTTAGGGAAAACAATTGCTAGTAGTAGAATAGTTCGGTTTCAATGCCATCAACAATGCGACTAAGTATGAAGCCTACATCCTAGGACTCCAGCTAGCTCGACAATAGGGAACATGTCACCTACAAGTCTATGGTGACTCCCTCCTCATTATAGCTCAAGTCTAGAACAACTAGAGACTCATCATTAGAACCTAGTTTTAGGCAAAGAGTACATGTGCTCTCTTTCTTGATATTTTAAATATCTATCCTTCCACTTTATCATAAGAGATCATGACACAATTTTTGATGCTCTGGACACCATTGCTTCCTATATTGACATCAAGGGGACCAAACCTTCTCTTTCAAAGCACATACACTCCCTCAACCTACCTATTGCATGGTCATTAATAATGCAACCAATAGTGAAGTGAAGGCACAGTTCCATGACATGAAAGCATACCTAGAAAGGAAAGCCATCTTTAATGGCCTCTACTGAAGAGAATACCAGGCTCTCAAACAACAAGCAGACAATATGTCCTAGGGATTGGGTACCTATATCACATGTCTTACAATCAGACTCTCATTATATGCATCGAGAAGACGGAAGCAGAAACCCTCATGAACAAAATTCATGGAAGATTTTGTAATACACATATGAGTAAAGTCATGCTAGAAAAAAAATAAAAAAATTGAGGTGCTATTGGAACACCATGGAAACAAGTTGCTGCCAATATGTCCATAAATTTCAAATCTACCAGATCCACAATGATTACTACACCCACCCACCAATCAACTATACAACATGGTCATGCATTGGCCATTCTCAGCTCAGTGGATCGATATGTCAGGGAATATCAAATTAAAAGCTCCATACAAGAACTACTCCATCCTTGTAATGATAGACTACTTCACAAAGTGGGTGGAGGTTTGTGTCTATCACCAACTCTTTGGCTCATTAGGTAATCAAGTTCCTCAAGAACATCATCATTAGTTGGTACAAGATACTGCATGAGATTGTCTTTGACAATGGTACAAACTTCATAGCTAGAACCGCTAAATATTATCTTATATCTTTGGATATCAAACACCACCAAGAACCACCCATTATCCCTAGATAACAGAGTCATAGAAGCTGCCACAAGAACCCGATAAAGATTCTAAAGAAGATGATCAGCTCCCATGCCAACTGACATGAAAACCTTACAATGGCCCTCTGGGTTTTTCAAATTTCTATCTCAACTTCCACAATATCTATGCCATATCCATTGGTATATGGTATGGAGGTAGTCCTTCCTGGTGAGGTATAGGTCCCTTCACTCTACATACTACAACAAGTGGATATTCCTAAGGCAGAATGGGTGCAAAATCAAATGTACTGCCTCAATACAATAGAAGAACAGCAAAACAAGAGCTCTACATCATGCACAATTTTATCAAGAAAGCATAGCTTGAGCATTCAACAAAAAAGTCTGACCTGACAATTTCTAGAAGGGAACCTAGTACTATGTGTCATCTAGAATGCTGACTCCAAGGGAAAGTTCAGCCCTAATTGGGAAAGACCCTACATCACCCATGGCATATATGACTGGAGAGGCATGCACTTGAAGAACATGGATGGAGATATTCAACTTCATCACACAAACACCAGCCTTTTCAAGTGCTACTACAACTGACAATTAATGTTCACCAACAAGCAACCCTCTAGCGGAGAGCTATGTAAGAGATCCAAAAACTCACGATCCTCTTTAATGCACTTAAAATATACTTTATCACCTAGATATGCCCCTATGCACCCTAAAGAGGAAGGGTCAAAGTAGAATCGAGGGCCTAGGATGAAAGGAGCATGACCGTTATCCTAAGGACCCAATGGTTTGAAAACCTAACTTAGCTCCTTAAAATAGACCAATCTTAACAAAATACCTCAAAATGTTCATGTTTGTGGTAGAAGCAAGGCAAAGCCCCATTATTTCTATCATAAGAGGATTCCTAGAACTATGAGTCTCTAGAGGTGAGATATATCTTATCCTCACAATCAATGAGCAATGATTCTTATATCCATGTAATTTCCAAATAACTTTAGCATATCTTGGGGTTGACCTAAAAGGGGAACGACTGGAGGGTTCAAATATAAATTGAAACTCCTTGTGGCAATCCGTGCCTCATCTCTCAAATAAAGGAAATACCAATCTTTGTGTGGACTAACCCAGGAGCAACAAGATGGGAAACCTTAACTAGGCAAACCCCATTCATTTGTTACAAAACCATAAACTCTCATACTAAGGTCTTGAACATCAATGTCCATTCAGGATTCTAGATTTGGAAAGATCCATAACAAGTGGGCATATCAAATTAAAGTCATAAAGTAGACCTTTAACTAGGAAGATCCATGCTTTTGGTGGATCACTACACTAAAAGCGTTGTAGTGTGTGAATATAGCCAGAGTGTTTCTGACACCTGGATACTTGGCCCGAATGGGTATACACCTACTACAAGGCACAAATTTAGCACTTAGCATGACACCTAGGTCCAATAGAGCCTCAATCAATGTCCTCCTAATTGAGTGAAGATACTCCTCATGGAAGAACGGGCTAAAAATATTCAAATGAAGGAACCAACTATCATTGAGAGACTGAGATGGGCAAGAGCTTTGAAGGGTTTTGGTCTCAATTTTTGGTTTCAGTAAGGGAAGCAATCGAAAAAGGGGTAACTGACATATGTTACTAAAAACTTAATCCCATAACTTTCCTTGGCAAATAAAATACACTGTGAGCCTCATTTTGATGACTTGGGCGATCATGATCAATCTAGATCTCCTTGAATACCTACAGTGGGTGTAGCATACCATTAACTAGAAAGAAATCATTTCATTTAAAAAAAACTCTTACAAAAAAACTTTGCACCTCATGCCTACAAACAAAAGACACAAGTAAGCAAAAATTCACAGGATAAAATTTCTAAGCAGAAAATCAAATATGTCCTCCAAAAGGATCACATTTTACAACCAAAGAAGGTAACGACACAATTGCTCAAGATACTCTGGAGAATAGTCCCTTCCAACATTAAACACATCGCAAATTATCTTTTGACAATTCAAGCACATCTTTGTAACTGGCTGTTGAACTTTTCTATAGTTAATCATCAACTCCTCAAAGAAATATGAAAGTTATTCAACCTGGTATATATACTAGCAACGGTTAAACTACCTCAACACTGACATTAGGTAGTATGCAACACAATGCCCCAAAGTCAGTAGGATGATCAACCATTAGAATCTAGGCATGGCGACTCCATAGTTTGAGTTATCAAGACAAAAATACATCCATCCCCAATGCATGTCCCTCTGATGTCAGACTAGCAAGCCACTGAGCCAGATCTCCATGCAACTATAAAGGCTAACCAACTTGATATGATTTGACTAGTACTCCTTCATAATAATGGAAGATCTTACAAACCTAGCAGAACTGATGCACATTTCCACATACACATGTAGTACCTTGAAGGGATCCCTCATATTATCTATTAATCATGCTTCATCTAAGAAGCCATGCAATTAGGCCAATATCAAGGGGACAATTGTTTTCTTTCTCCAGATCAAGGACAACTCTAGATACAACATTCATTATTTGGCCAACCATATCTTCAAAGAACAACTTAGTCATGATGATCAAGGTGTATGCTAGAAGATGGAGCTTGTTTGGAGAATGAACACCACGTCATTCTTTTCTCTTGATGAATCCCTAAGGCAACCATCTGAATAAAGAGGTCATCTTTGGTCAATCATTGAGAAACTTGGGACTTCTTCACACTCAAGAGTGTCACCAGTAGTCCAACTCAACTTCTTTGGTACAATATATGAATGGTCATGAAGGGGAAGCTGAGTAATCTTTGCCACATCTTCCATAGTAGGAGTCAGAATGACATCCCTAAAGTAGATGGAGGGGTTGAGGTTGTCCCAAAATGAGATCATTATCAACATCAACTCTCTTGAAATAGTGATGTATTCCATATGACGAAGTCGAGGAGTCACGTTGAAGCTTGTCAACTCAAATTCTTATGTCTCAGGAGATATGTAATGCAACAACGTACAAGAGAAAAAATCGTAGGAGGATGCCTTAGGAGAGACATACCACTTATCATAGGGTCTCCCATGGCTCTACATATTAAATTCTATGATATATAGAATAGACAGAATTAGGATTCATTTTTATAGATAGACAAACTTGTCTCTTGAAAACTAGGAAAATGTTGTCCTTTTCCCAAGATGATCGATGCAATTCGTCATAGTTACTAACATTAATAGTAAAGGAGGATATGTTTCTTGAGGATGCAGGACACTTCATCCCATTGTCTCATGGACCTAAATCATCTTCCACATCAGTTGGTGTGTGGATCGAGGCAATGTCCCAGACTGACCAAGATCTTATGAAGCTCAACTTTCTAAAATGTGATTTCAAATTGAATATTGCAAAACCTCGCAATAAAATTCAACGAAAACTCAAAATTGTAAAATTTAAAATGTATAAAAAAATTAAATCAATATTCCATAATAATGACTATGTAAACAATATTTTACAACAACACCTTCACATAATCACATACAACAAATCAGGTTTCCAATCATTTTTAAATGACAAAGCCTATAGATTCAAAAACAAAATTATAAGGCAAAGAGGAAAATAGCATAAGGTTTATATTGGTGACATGCTTATGGAACCTTAGGAGAGGGGTCGCACCATCAGTAAGTACTTCAAAGGTATCAAAATAAAAAGAAAATAATGGTGATTTGTCATACAATCTGCACTCTACTTTTGTACCTTTTGTGAAGTGGCATTTTGGTTGCCTCCCCTCCTTTAAAATTACTTGAAAGAGAACTTGATAGAGGAGAGACTCTAGTGAGGTCAAGTAGAGGTATGTTTTCCATCTGTCCAATCAATGAACATGATGTCAACATGATGTTGAGAGTGGATACCATCAGGTTGTGTGCCAAGAAAGGCCACATGAGCCTCTTTTAGGACCTTTAACATAGCTTGAGAGGAAAGGTAAAAAAGAGTATCATGAACAATCATGTTCAAACTTACATCCCATCTAGTGCTACAATGAACAACATGGCCACTGAAGGCGTCTAGGTCTACAAAGTTGCAAAGCAAACAATGATCATCACCTGGGTACAAGGGAATCATATGTTGATACAAAGGATAGAACAATACTCAATAGGTGATATGAACAAACCAATCCCATTTTGGGAATGACAAGTAGGAAGTCATGTGTATGATCAACCTTGAGAGAAGCAAGGATAGTGAGTTGTCGATGAGAGAGGCCACTCGTAGTGAATTGTTGACAATTTTGTAGTAAGTGTCTATCAAAACAGACTTCTTTGGAGTTTTAGAAGGCATACATGATGTTTAGGGCCAAAAAGAGGATAGAAAGATATCACAGATTGTGTCATGTGTGGTAACAAAAGAGGTTCCTATAGGCATAGATCCAACCTCTCACATGATGTGGTCTTAGAGTTCTAGGTGTGGATTTGAGAGGAAACATAAGAAACTTGCTGGCATCATGGGAAGATTTGATGCCCAACCCTCAAGGTGCATAGGATGTGTGGCCAAGCACCACTATAGATCCCAAAAGCATGGGCCATCAGAAACCAAAATACATTAGACTCATCGACAAAGCCCATCATCAAATTCATCCAATACAAAGCTGATACATGTTGGGTATGTCATTTGAAGAGCAAACAACAACTTAGACATCCCAACACATGATTAGAGAAGAAGAAGCTCGCATTGTGGGTCCTAAAGTAAAGCTAAGAGATCCATCATGGAAAGAGTTTTAGCCATAGATTCCTTGAAGAGCTCCAAGGCAAAAGCTAGATCCGTGGAAATAATACCTCCTAAAATCTTCACTTCATGTATGGGATGATGTGTTAGTGGAGAACATACCAAATTTTGGGGCTCATCTTGGATCATCAAAAGGCCAAAACACTTCTTTAATATTGATATGAAGACCAAAGTATGTGCTTCATTCTTAGATAATAAATAGCGCCTTGGATATTTCAGTATTGTCACCAATGATGGTACCATCATCAAGATAGAAAGCAATAGGGTTGATGTGACATTCATCCTTTTGTTGCAAAATAAGAGGATAAAGAGCCAAAAAAAAGAAGTGGAGCCGATGGATCTCCTTGTTAAACCCCATCCATGGAGATAAGAGGCTCACTATGATCCATGTAGAGAGGATCTACAGAGACTTAATAAAATTCAACATGTAATAGTTGATCAATGAAGACATACCTCCTTAAATATGGTGGATCTATCAACCATATTGAAAGCTTTACTGAAGCTGACAAGGGCCATCCTAAGAGTGGTAAAATGTTGTTGGTCATGGAAAAGGCGAGCAAAAACATGTAGAAGGATTCATCACCCCTAGGAATACCCATAGTGCATGAAACATACCATGAGTTGGAAAGAATTTTTTTACTTCAAAGTAAACCTCATACAAAAAACTTGACACCTCATGCCAACAACAAAAAATATAATAAGCAAACATTCAAAGATAAAAATGCTAAGTGGAACATTTTTTGGGTCCTCCCAAAGGAGACATACTACAACCAATGAAGGTAACAATGCAAGCCACTCTAGATACTATGGAGAACAGTCCCTTCCAATGGTAAACATACCACAAGTTATCTTCTAATAATTTAACCACATATTTGCAACCGCCACTTGAAATTTTCTAAGGTCGGTCATCAACTACTTGAAGAAAGATGAAAGCACTTCAACCTAATATGTGCACTAGAAATGGATAAACTGCCTCGATAATGACATTGGGTAGTATGTAGCACAACGCTCCAAACATGGTAGGATGATTAATCATTGGGAACCATGCATAGAAACTTCATAGTTTGGGTTATCAAGACAGACCAACTTGGATGTGCTTTGACAAGAACTCCTTCATAATGATATAGTGAGGATTGGAAGATTCCACAAACCTAGTAGAACCGATGGTCTTTCCCACATGAGTATGTAGTACCTCAAAGGGCTCCCTCATCTTTCCAATCAATTGTGCTTCACCTAAGTAGTCATACAACTCAGACAATATCAAGGGAACAATTTTTCCTTCCTTTATATTGTGGACACAACTCTAGAGAGAACAATCGTCACTTGGTCAACCATATCTCTAAAGAACAACTCAGTTAGGATGATAAAGGTTAGGGGTGGCAATTGGGTTCGGGTTGACCATGTTTTATTTTGGGTCATTTCGAATCAACACTTTTTGGGTAGACCCTAGACTTGTAAAACATGGATTTTCATGTCAAAATCCTTGACCCTGACCCAACCTGCAAATATTTTAGGGTCTATCAGGTTTGACCCTTAAATCCAAATCTTGAGAGAACAAATTAATTTTGTTTTTTGATTTTTCTAATGATTGATAATCACCAAGTACAATCAAAATTTTTTAATGAAAACAAACTCACAATGTGATTTACAAACACATATAAATCTTATTGTAGTTTGTTTGAGAGTTTTTAACACAAATTCATTAAACAATTAGCATAATAAATCATATAGACCAATAGAAAACTATGTAGAATTGCCTCAACAAATTTCATGAGTGATGGATAATTCTATAGGCCATTGTATATTTTAAACTTTAGTATTCATAATTTTATTTGAATATATAATTGTGAATTTTGAGTTAATCGGATCAATTTGGGTCTAAAGTCCAAACTTAGACCCGACCCTAAATTAATTTTGGGTTCGGGTCAATTTTGGGTTGGGTTGAAAATGGTTAGATCCTAATCCTCTTAAAAATTTTGGGTTTGGGGTGGGTCATTCAGGTCGGGTTTTACTGTTCTAGCCCTAATCAAGGTGTATGCTGACAAATGGGGCTTATCTAGGGAATCAACACCATGCCATGCTTTGCTCTTGGATGAATCCCAAAGGTGGTCATTTGAATTAAGAGGCCACATTTGGTCAACCATCAAGTAGCTTGGTACTTATCCACACTCAAGAGCCTCACCAACCTAACTCATCTTCTTTGCCACAATAGGATAATGGTCATGAAGGGGAAGTTGGGTAATATTTGCCACATCTTTCAGTGTAACAATCAGAATGACATCCCCAAAGTAGAAGGGGTGACTAAGGTTATCCTAGAAGGGGATCACCATCATCATGAACTCTCTTGCAATAGTGGTGTAAGCTCGATGATGAAGATGAAGAGTCATGTTGAAGTTCGCCAACTCGAATTCTTCTATCTTGAGAGATCTATAAAGCAACAATGCATATGGGATAAATTCATAGGAGGATGCCTCAAGAGAGTAATCTCACTTATCATAGGGTCTCCCATGGATCTAAATCTCAAAATCCACGATATACAAAAACGACAGAATGAGGCTACCATATTTATAGGTTGATAGACTCATCTTCTGGAAACTAGGGGACTCTTTGTCCCTAGTGGAACAATGTAATCCGTCATAGTTACTGACATCAACATTAAATGTGGACATGCTTCCTAAGGACATAGGATACTTCATCCCACTATCTTTTGGATTGAAGTGGTATTCCACACCAGTTGGCAAGTGGATCAAGGCAATCCCTTGGAATGACCAAGATCTTAAGAAACTCAGTTTTCTTAAATTAAATTCTGAATTGAAGATCACAAAACCTCACAATTCAATTTGAATCAAACTCATACTTACATAAATTTAAAATGTCTTACATTTTTTATAGTCATGAATCTTTAACATATCACTATTTGAATAACATTTTATAGAAATGCCTTCGCAGAAGCATGAACAACAAGTTGGGTCATTGGTTCATTATGGATGGAAAAGTCTATAGATCTAAAAACAAAATTATAAAATGAAAAGGATGAAAGCATAAGTTTCCTATTAGTGACATGTTGGAGGAACCACAAATAGAAGTCACACCATCAACACATACTGCAAATACATCAAAATCAAAAGGAAAAAAAAGATGGTGATTTTCCATACAAGTTGCACCAAGATTTTGTACCTATTCTATAGTCGCATTGCCATGTTCCTAGACTTATCGAAAGTTATTTGAATAAACACCTGAAAAAGGAGATACTCTATTAAGGTCAACACAAGTGTGTTTTCCATCTGTCAGATGAAATAACAAGATGTCAATGGGATGTTGATAGTGGATGCCATCATGTTGTGTTCCAAGAAAGACAACAAGAGCCTCTTTAAGGACCTTTAACCCTGATCGAGAGGCAAGGTCATAAAGAGTATCACGAAGTGAGTCATGTTGAAGCTTATATCCCATCTAGTGTGGCAATAAACAACATGAAAATTGAAGGTGTCAAGGTCTGTGGTGTTGCAAAGCGGGAAACATCCATCACCTTGTTACAAGGGAATCATAAGTTGATAATTAAGAGTTGCTCGACACTCGATTGGTGACATGGACAGACCAAGCCCATCAATGGGAATGACAAGTAAAAAAACCTTATGCATGACCTACTTGGAGAGAAGTGAGCATATCTAGTTGTCATTGAGAGACCATTGGAAATGGATTCATGGACAATAGTTTTGTAGCAAGTGTCTGCCAAAATAGATTGGGTCTTTGAAGTGGCAGAAGGTGTACATGATATTGAAACCAAGAAAAGGACATTATGATCTTACAGATGGTGTCATGTGAAATAACAAAAGAGGCTAGTTTACGCACATATGCAACCTCTCGTAGGATGTGTTCTTGGAGTTCATGGGTGTGGATCTCAATGGAAATATAACCAAACTTGTTGACACCATAGGAAGATTTGATGCCCAACCCTCCGAAGTCATAACAAGCATGGAAAAGTGTCATTGTGGATCACCAAAGCATGTGACATTGCCAACCACAATACATGCTATACATTGACTAAGTTCACGTTCAAAATTATTCAATACAGAGATGATAGATGTCGAGGGTGTCATTCGAAGAGAAAATAATTGCTCGGGAATCCCAATGCATGATTAGAGAAGAAGAAGCTTACATTGTGGGTCCTGAAGGAATGCCAAGTGATCCATCATTGCAAGAGTTTTAGCCACACGTACCTTGAAAATCTCCAAGGAAAAACTTTGATCTGTTGAGACATGGCCTCCTCAAATCTTCACTTCACGCATAGGGCAATATATGATAGTAGGGAACACATTAAATTATAGGGCTTGTCTTAGATCATTTGAAGGCCAAAAGACTTTCTTTTTCTTAATATTTAGATCAATACCAAAATTTGGACCTTGTTCTTAGATAATAGAGTAGAACCATGTAGATTTTGGCAATGTCATCACTGAGGGTACCATCATCAGGATAGAAAGAAAGGAGGTTGATGTGGCATTCATACTTCAGTTGCAAAATAAGAGGATGGAGAGCAAGCAAAAAATGTGGCCCCAATGGATCGCCTTGTTGAAAATCAATCATCGAGAGAAGAGGCTCACTTTCATTCATGTAGATAGGAATCGAGTATCTAATATGAATTAAACCCAACATGTAATAGTTGGGCAATGAATATGGACCTCCTTCAATATGGTGGATCTATCAAACATATTAAAAGTAGTATTGAAGTCAACAAGGTCCATTATAAGAGTGATAAAATGTTGTTGGTCACGAGGAAGGTGAGTGATAGTGTGTAGAAAGGATTCAACACCCCAAGGAATATCTACAATGAATGCAACATCACATGAATTGGAAAGAAATATTTTCATCTCAAAATAAACCTCGTACAAAAAAACTTAACGCCTCATGCCAACAAACAAAAATATAATAAGTATATATTCAAAGATAAAAATTCTAAGTGGAACATCATGTCAGTCCTCTTGAATGATCACAAGTTACAACCAATAAAGGTAACAATGCAAGACACTCCATACACTCTGGAGAACACTCCCTTGCAATGGTACATATATGGCAATAATCTTTTGACAATTCAACCACATCTTCAAAACTATTTATTGAACTTTTCTAGGGTTGGTCATTAACTTCTTGAAGAAAGATGAAAGCACTTCAACATGGTAATTACACCAATGACGGTTAAACTTCCTCAACATTGACACTGAGTAGTATGCATCACAATGCTCTAAACTTGATATGATGATTAACTGTTAGAATCCAGACATAGCAACTCCACTATTTGAGTTATCAAGACAAAATCCCATCCATCCCCAATGTATGTTCACTGGTGTTAGACTAGAAATCCACTGATCCATATCGCCACACAGCTGTAAAGGCTCACCGACTTGGATATGCTTTGAAAAGAACTCCTTAATAATAATATAGTGAGGATTGGAGGATTGCACAAGCCTAGAAAGATTGATGTGCATTCCCACATAAATCTGTAGTACCTTGAAGGGCTCCCTAATCTTTCCAATCAACTGTGCTTTATCTAAGCAGTCATACAACTCAGCCAATATCAAGGGGACATTGTTTCCTTCTTCCAGGTCATGGCCACAACTCCAGACAATTGACGTCACTTGGCCAACCATATATCCAAATAAAAAATCAGTCATGATGATTAAGGTGTATGCTTGCAAATGGGGCATATTTGGAGAATCAACACCACACCATGATTTTATCTTGGATGATTCCCAAAGGCAACCATCTGAATAAAGAGGCCTTTAGTCCAACCATCAAGCAACTTGGGACTTTGTCACAATGAAGAGCCTCTCCAGCTCACCAACCCAACTTGGCTTCTTCTGCACAATAGGGTAATGGTCATGAAGGGGAAGCTGAGTAATTGTTGTCACACTTCCAAAGTAGGAGTCAGAATGACTTCTCCAAATAAGGAGTGACTGAAGTTATCCCAAAATAAGATCATCATCATCATAAACTCTATTGCAACAGTGAATTAAGCCATATCATGAAAATGAATTATCAAGTTGAAGCTTGCCAACTCAAATTCTTCCATCTTGAGAGATTTGCAATGCAACAATGTACAAGGGACAAATTCATAGGAGGACACCTTGGGAAATGAATCTCACTTATTGTAGGGTCTCCCATGGATTTGATTCTTAAAATTCATGATATGTAGAAAGATAGAACCATACTACCTTATTTATGGTTGATAGACTTGTCTCCTAGCTAGGGGACTCTGTCTTTTTACCTAGTGGAATGACACAATTCGTCATAGTTACTAACATCAGTGGTAATTGTAGATATGCTTCATGAGGACATCACTTCATCCCACTATCTTGTATTTTGAAGCGATCTTCCACATCAATTGGCATGTGGGTCAAGGCAATCTCCCAGACTAACCAAGATATGAAGAAGCTCAATTATCTAAAATATGATTATGGCTTTGAAAATTGTAAAAGTTGACAATACAATTGACTCAAACTCAGAATTTTATTAATTTAAAATGTCTTAAAAAATAATTTAGTCAAGACTCCTTAACATATCACTATTTGAACAATGATTTACAAAAATGCCTTCATAAAAGCATGTGCAACAATTGGATTACCAGTACTTTTGGCATGGCAAAGCCTATAAATTTAAAAATAAATTTAAAGACAAAGAGAGGATATCATACGATTTCTATTGGCGACATGTTGAAGGTTAAGAAGAAGAGATCACACCATCAACAAGTACTCCAAAGGTATCAAAAGAAAAAGGCAATAAATGATGGTGATTTTCCATACAAGTTGCACTGTGGTTTTTACCTTTTGTGCAGCGGCATTTCAACTTCCTGGACTGCTTTAAAGTTACTTGAAAGAGCATATAACTAAGGAAAGACTCTAGTGAGGTCAGCACATGTGTTTTCCATTTGTCAATCAAATAACAAGATGTCAGTAGGTTGTTCAGAGTGGAATCCATCAAACGGTGTGCTGAGAAAGGCCACATGAGCCTCTTTTAGGACTTTTAACTCACCTCAAGAGGCAAGGTCAAAAAAAGTATCATGAACTTAGTCATGTAGAAACGTTTGTTATGTCTAGTGCAACAATGAAAAACATGATCAACGAAGGCATCGAGGTTTGTGATGTTGCAAAGAGGGCAACATTCATGATCTAGTTACAAGAGACTCATAAGCCTATAATGAAGGGTATCTTGATACTCAATAGGTGACATTGAAAAACCAAGCACATCAATGGGAACGACAAGTAGGAAGTAGTGTGTATGGTTGGATTGAAGAGAGGTGAGGATAGCTATTTGTTTTTTATAGAGGCCACTTGTTGTGAATTGTTGGACAATAGTTTTTTTAGTGAATGTCTACCAAAATAGACCGGGTCTTTGGAGCGGCAGAAGGCATACATGATAACTCGAACCAACAACATGCCAACAAGATCTTATAGATGGCATCATGTGCGGTAAAGAAAGAGGTGCTTGCAGGAACATATCCAACCTCTCATAGGATGTTGTCTTGGAGTTCCTAGGTGTGGATCTCAAAGGAAACATAAGCAAGCTTGTTGACATCATATCAAGATTTGATGTCCAACCCTATGAAGTGCAAATAAATCATGTCCAAGTGATGCAGCCCTATTTTAGGGCTTCATCTTATGTCTTTTCGTATCTCAATCACATATAAACATCGTAGAATGATAGTTAAATACCCCAATATGCATATTATTGTCAAATGCACTTATGGACGTTCTTTGCATACTTTTCAGGTACTCAGACCATGCTTTGGTTGGATGAGAGAGAAGGAAGGAGTTAGGGTTCCTCCACCCATGGAGGGGTCCAAAGAAGACCCCAAAGCTCCCTTAACCTACCCCTAATGGCTAAGGGTCGACATCAAGAAAAGAAGTCCATTGATCATGAAGATTCAAAGTAAATTTGCCACTGAAGACCCCTATATGGCCGTGGTGCCAAGGAACGGACGTGCTGGACAATGTAAAAAATCACAGAGTCAAACATCAAAATTACAAGCTAAAACAACTTGACCAGAATGGTTGTTCTACCCAGCACAGTCGTGTTGTGAAGACCCCAAAATGGTCGTTCCAGTCAGCACAACTGTGCTACCAAAGAAGACAATGGGCATGCTTCCCAGAATGACCTCCACTTCACCTCCCCCACCACAGCTGTGCCACCCAACACAACCGTTCTACCTAGCCCTCACAACGGTCGTGCTATGATGAATGCATATTCATCATGATATTCAATCACCATTTTGGGCTCAATTTGACTCAATACACCCGATTTCATATCCTAAATCTAACAAATTGCAAAATTGATTAGTTGGTTCAATTATCAAGGTTATCAATCGAATTTATGTTGATTTTATGCAGGACATGATGTGGCTCAACCATCAAATGGAGCTCAAGACTCTTTCAAGCTTTGGTTCTAGACCAAACGATCTAAACCAAATGATCTTGACCGAACGATCTAGTTCAAACGGTCTTGGTCCATTCGGTTTGCATCCGCACAATTTCAACCTCTTACTATCATCCAATTGGTCGTTGCCTTCTCTCATCCATTCAATTGTGAATAGACGGTCTGCCATCATTTGCCTAAATGGTCTTGCACCCTCACATGATCCCCCTCACGGTCTCAAGACCGTGAGAGTCCTCACGGTTTCAAGACCGTGAGAACTCTCATGAGCCCAAGACCGCAAGGAGCGACCACCGTCTGCAACCTTGCCGACTGCCACTGCCAGCACCCCATGCTTGCTCTACCTCCGTCGCGTATGCAAACCCTAGCTCCCCCTGAGCCTGCTCAATGTACCTCCATCAGCCTGCCGCCACCAACACTGCCTACATCCCTCCTTCATCTACCTTCTCCTACCAACCTACTGCAACATCGCCTCTACCCACCACAGGATCCTCCTGCGCCTTCGCTGCATGCAACAACATCGTGACCTACAAACCTTCCACGGCCCCTGCGCCCTATGCCTTCCAATCCGATCAGCCGCGAATTGTCTTGCAGACCGATCGACACCAAACCAAATGGTCGTAGGACCGGTTTCCCACTACCCAGAAGGCGACAACCGTTTGGATGCCGACGCGAAGACCGATTGGAGACTATCATATCGGGACCGGTTGAGCAAAAGGAAACCAAGACCGATAGGTCAGCAGAACGTTTGATCACTAACCCTGAAACCGTTTGGAGAATCGGTTGGTTGGTAAATCACGACAGCAGCGTACGATGGTAGCAGATCATTTGGAAGCCTCGGATCGCAGATCGATTGGAGGATTCCATGCAAGACCGATAGGAGTCGATCGTTTGGAGCCCAGGGTTGTGAGACCGTTTGAGCCTAAGCATCGCGAGACCGTTTAAGCATCAAAATCTTCAAGACCGATCACATGAAACCATTTGGAGAGAGGGCATCCAAGACCGATAGAGCAAAGCATGCAGTACTGTTTGGAAAAGGATTTGCTCAAGACCGATTGAAAAAGGGTTTGCATGAAACTGTTTGGAAAAGTCACGTTGCAAACCATTTGGGAAGAGCACATGCATGCAAAACCGTTTGATAAAGGGACTCCCAAACCGTTTGATGAAGGCATGAGACCGATTGAGTGAAAGCAACCAGACTGTATGGTCACTTATTCCAAACCGTTTGGAGATAAAAACACAGGACTGAATGGTCACTTAACTCAAGACTGTTTAAAAAAGTTGTAAAAAATTGGAATTAAGCCCAAAGCACGAGACCATATCCGAGCCTATAAATAGGACCAACATGGTCCCCATTTGGGCATCGGTACTGGGACGTCGACAGGCTGCCTGTACGCTGGTCTGATCCTACCACTGTCACTTCACCTGTCGTTCCTACTGTAACTCAAGGAGGCTGAGAAGAGAAGGAAGGAGGAGTGAGAAAGACTGCCCGGTCTGTCTTGGCATCCCTCATTCTTTGTCCAGATCTACTCCGACATGACGTAGAAGACCACATCATCTTCACCGATCTACGACCACCTTCTACATCATGCTCCTGGCAGAATCCTCTCTCTTTCTTATTCTTCTTATTTCTCACATCATGAGTGAGTAGTTCCTTTTCACTGGGGTGCAGGGACTAGCCCCGCTGCCCATGCATTCATGTCTTTTCATTTAACATTCCAAGGCAATGTATATAACTTTTCACTTCGTTGCTAATTGATATGATTGTAGTTGATTACCTGCTTGCTTTCATCTTGTTCTTATCTTTGTAGTGTAGAATGTCGATTAATGAGGTAGACTCCTTGACGAGAAATCTGATAGGGTTCCTTGAGGTCACAAGTGTGTGATCTGTGAGGGGACGAGCCATCTAGCCTATGGTGATGCTTTTGTGGTCTAAACATCCCTCAGGGAGGACCACAACCTTAGTTGGATGTTGTATCTTCTCGTTAATCGTCGATGTTTGCTTACAAACTAATTCCCTACATGCGTGTCAATTAGCACGGTTGACTCCCGGACTAGAAATAGAATGGGGTTCCTTGAGGTTGTAAGTGTATGATCCGTGAGGGGACGAGCCATCTAGCCCACGGTGACACTTCTGTGGTCTAAACATCCCTCAGGGAGGATCACAACCTTAGTTGGATGTTGTATCTTCAGAACTGTAAGTACATGATCCGGATGACGATGAGAAATCTGATGCCTGAGGGGATGCTTACGCGAGCCTAAACATCCCTCCGGGAGGGTTCGCAGCAATTCCATTTGGATAGTTAGATGCTTGCATGGATGTTATGTGTTTGGATGTGTTTGCATGTGCAGTGGTGGTGAAACCCGATACCATCCCAGCGATTCCATATCATTTAATCTAAAACAAACTTTCTTTCTGCTCGTCTACTTTCCTACAATTAGTTTAATTAATCTCAACCAAATCAATTGTTCTAAATATTAGTCTTACTTGAGCTAGATTCGACTGACAAAGATTCTTAAAAACATTGTCCTTTGGGATTCGATCCTTAACTATACTGCGATAAGACCCATCCGCTTGCGGGTGGTATTATTGCACGAGGTTTTAGTAAAAGCTCGGGGATTTCAACCCCGAGTGAATTTGTTAGTGCGATAATTCCCACGTCAAATTCTGGAACTGTTGCCGGGGAAAATGGAATCAGTTAGTCAAATCTAGTTCTTTTAAGGCTAATCTAGGATCTTGTTTTTCTTTTGATACAATCGATCATCTACTTGAATTTCACTCCATTCCATCAAACTTACTTCAAATCTTTCTATTTCAGGACTAGTGCATGCACCATTTGAACAGTCACAGACTAACTGCCAGCTTTGACCCAGAGATAGATCAGACCTTTCATCGTCAAAATAGAGAAAACCAAGCAAGAATGGCTCAATAGGAGGAGATAGATAGAAGGGTAGCTCAAGCCCTCAATGCACAGAGAGAGAGGCTCATGCAAGAAGCCCAAGCTGTTGTTCAATAAGAAATCTTAGCAGCAGAAGTAGCGACACAAGTAGCAGAACTGAAAAAGGATCTTAGGGAATTCTCAATCCCCAAAGTTGCTAATGTTCATCATCCAGTACAACCTCCTCCCATCATTGCCGCCAATTTTGAGATTAGGGCACATTGGATCACATTGCTTCAAAACAACCCATTCTATGGCAAACAAGGAGAGGATAGTCAGGAACATCTTTTGAGGTTTATTGATTTATGTGCTATGACAAAGCAAAATAGAGTATCCGATGATGCCATCAGACTCCGTATCTTCAAGTATTCACTTGCTGATAGAGCAATAAGCTGCTACAATTCATTGCAAAGTGAACCCATCACCACTTGGGAACAACTTCAAAATGTATTTTTGGAAAAGTTCTACCCTCCCTCTCTCACCTATGAAATTAAGGGACGGATAAAAAATTTCACTCAAGTCCCTGGAGAAACCCTTGTTGAAGCATGGGATAGATACAAAGAGTTTATACGCAAGTGTCCACACCATGGAATTCCTAAGAATCAACTCATCAAAATTTTCTATAGGGGTGTGGATGTTGATATCAAAAGGTTTTTAGATTCCTCATCTGGAGGAGATTTCATGCGTCAAAGTTATGACAGCGCATGGAGAGTCGTCACCCTTGGAGTTGAAAATCAAGCTAATTGGGGTAGATCTGTAGGTAAAGGAGTATTGAAAGTAGCTATGGCTGAATCTACTCCCGAGTATAAGTCTATCACTGAAACCCTAAAACTTTTAGTTGCCAAGCAAGACCATATTGAATCATCTCTTGCTGCAATTGGAAGAGGACGTTCGCCCACTCAACAATAAGAACAGATAAAGGCTGCTTCTCTATTCAGTGAAGCATGTAAAGGAACTGATCATTCCACTTTAGCAAGCAATGTTCTTTACGATGTTGTTCTAAGCAACGTATGTGGGCAAGGAGATAATGGTCAAATGGAAAATCTTAATGCTGTTAATACCATCGCTGGTCAAGGTTATTACAATATGAATCAGAATAAGAACCATCCATAGTTTCAATATGGAAACCCCTCTGGAGCAGTAAACACACATCAATTTGGTTCGAACAATCAACCATGAGGACCACCAGGATTCCAGTATAATCAACAACAGAATTTTGGAAATCAAGGAAATTTCAAGGGAAGCTTTCAGAATAGGAACTTCAATAATTATCAAAACAATGCTCAGTACCAGAATCTTAATCAACCTCAAGGACAACAAGCCAGTACCATCTCACCTGATGATAAGCTATCAACCATTGAAAAGATGTTGCAAACTCAGCAAACTATGATAGCTAACCAACAAGCTTAGCAAAAGGCTATTGAATCTCAACGAGCTCAACTTGCAGCTAGCATTAAGCCACCAGCTGGGGTTTTTGCTGGCCAATCTAAGAATAATCCTAAGCATCCTGAACAATTGAATGTAGTCACCACCAGGTCAGGAAAAGACTATTCTGATCCTCCTATCAAGACACCTGTGGTTGTTACAGATGTGGATGAACATGTGATTGTCCAAGACTCAACAACACCAGAGTCTCAACCAAAAGAACCAGTAACTGCTGATAAGACAGACAAGGAAAGTCTTGAGAAACCTATTGATGAAGAAACTGAAACACTATAACTTGATATTCTTGTATACAAGCCTCGTATATTGTCCCTACTCATTTAAGGCAAACCAAGCTTGATACTCGGTTCAATAAGTTTAAAGAAGCTATGAAGAAACTTCATGTTGATATATCCTTTTTGGATGCAATGGCTGAGATACCAGCCCAGACAAAATACTTAAAGTCACTCCTCACCAGGAAATATATAACTGAAGAATATGAGACAATCAAGTTAGCTAAAACCACTTCTGATATCATCCAGAGTAAGATGCCAAAGAAGCAGAAAGATCCAGGATCTTTTGGGATTTCCTGCCATATCGGTGATTCTTCATGCAAGAAAGGACTAGAAGATCTTGGTTCTAGCATCTCCATCATGCCACTTAGCCTTTGTAAAAGGCTAGGGTTGGCTGAACTTCTCCCAACTGGCATGACCATACAACTCATAGACAATTTGATAAAACACCCATTAGGAATTATTGAGGATGTACCTGTCAAGGTAGGAAAAGATTCCTATGTCCCGTGTGACTTCGTCATCATGGACATAAAAGAAGACCCCAGATATCCTCTCATCTTTGGACGTCCGTTCCTCACCACTGCAAGAGTTCTAATTGATGTTGAAGTAGGGACATTACTGCTCAGACTTGGTAAAGAAACTCTCGAATTCAAAGTTTTTGAAAGCATGCGAAGACCAAGTATGCAAGAAGAAGTCTATCTGATTGACTGCATGAACAAATGTCCCTCCTCACACAAGAAGAATATGAACAAGACGATCCTTTAGAAGTGACTCTAACGAACCCATCTGCTGGTAATTCAATCAATGAACAAATTAAAGAATGTGTTCTCGACCTTGACATTGCTGAAGAAGACTCTGAAGCCAAAATGGAAGAACGCAAAGCTATGGAAGCTAATGAAGAAACATGCAGAAAACCAGAAGCCCGAGAAATGAAGCCCCTACCCGAGGGATTGAAGTACATGTTTCTGGGCGATCTCAAGGTTTGTCCAGTTATTATAAATTTCAATCTAACAACCGAACAAGAAGATAAACTCCTGGAAGAACTAAAGGAAAGAAAGAAAGCCATCAGTTACAAAATGAGTGACCTCACTGGGGTTAGTCAAGCGCTGTGTATGCACAAGATCCCTATGATGGAAGATCACAAGCCAACTATTGAACATCAATAGAAATTGAATCCAAATATGAAGGAAGTAGTCCGTCGCAAGGTCATTAAACTGCTCACTGTTGGAATAATCTATCAGATATCAAACTCACAATGGGTGAGCCCAGTGCATGTAGTCCCAAAGAAAGGTGGAACAACTGTGATACGAAATGAAAACAATGAACTCATCCCCACTCGAACAGTCATAGGGTGGAGGATGTGCATTGATTACAGGAAGTTAAACAAGGCAACTCGAAAAGATCATTTTCACCCTGATCTTCCTTTCCTAATCCCTTCTGTCCTCGCCGACCTCCCTAGCCCTTTTAGTTGAGTGCTAGATGATCGTTGGTCACCGAAGATGTGGATTAGGGGTTTGATCAACGAGTGACCATCCCGCCTATACATTACTTGACTCCCGATCTTTTGTTCGGAGAGACATCTTACGTCCCGATGTTGCCTTCACCGCTTCTCCGTAGGGTTACGCGGCAAAGCGTGCAAGGTCGGTGTGTGCAAAGGTCTGTCGTGGAGCGATGAGATAACTTTTCCGCTACATCCACACCGTCGGATAGCGTGATCCCGGATATCAGAAACCTTCTGCAATCGCCCACGCCTTTGACGACGATCGAAGATGTACAACCCCTGATCATCATGCCGACGCAGACTCTGGATATGATGGCAAACCCTCCTCCTCCTCCTCCGCAGGTGAACGCAGTTGACACAAAGCCAGTGAATCCTATGCCTCAACCGGTGATCGAGCAACCACAAGGCGTGAACACCATGGAGTCGCATCATCAAGGATATACGACAGTCCCTCTGATGGTCCCTCCGCCCTCTCCCGCAGTGAACACAACTGATGCCATGCCTCCTGTAGTGAACGTGACCGTGGCGACAACAGTTGAGCAGGCGGCAACCATGACGACACCCCCTGTTGTCGTGATGGAATCGCGACCCAAACGTGCTCTGCTCTACGATATCCCCAAAGACACTTGTTTTAAGTGCATGGGGTGTGGACACTGGAAAGCACAGTGTACTGTGGAGAAGGTTTGTTATATCTGTAGACAATCTGGACATCTGGCTGCTAGGTGCATGATGAGAAGGCCTTTTCCTCCATCTCGCATGGCACCGCCGCCACCGCCACCGAACGGATTTTCACAGCAAGAGTTTCCGCACATGCCCACCGCCATCCCTGTGCGTGGCGGACCACAACACATACCTAAGAGGGTTTTTGTCTCCCTTGACATGCGAGACCCTGAGCGTCTTAAGAGGATAGAGTCCCTTTCATATGCCATTGAGATTTCATGGGATGACGGCATTGCATGGCAACCTCTAAGCGAGTTCGTTAAGAGCCATTGGCCTCAAGCAATAGACATATACAGATATGCTTACAGGAAAGCTGTAGTTTTCTTTGACAACAGACATGAGGTTGAAGAGGCGAGATGAGCTGGACACATCAAGTACCTCCACCATAGACTCACGGTGAGAGCTATGACAGTGGGTGATGATGGAGCCCATAGAGAAAAGTTCTGGTTTTGGCTCACAGATATGCCTATTGTTTTTAGAGATGAACCTACTATTAAACAGCTTATTCAGCCATTTGGGCAGCTTGATTTCATTTTTGGCAGCACCATGACGATGACCTTTCAGGAATCCTAGTCCGGGTAGAGGCCTTCAAAGAGGACGTCCCCCAATTCATTGTGATTACCCATGGTGAAGACAGGGCGAGTATTAAACTGCACCTTATTGCTAGAGCGGGGGTTCGAGACCAAGTTTTCTTGCTTTCTGAAATGGGACGCAAATTCAACATTCCTCCTATTGTTCTAGAGAATCCAGGAGCGCCGCGGTTTGGATTTTCAAAGGCAGACCTACAGGTTTCATCCCATTTTTAGCATGATGGACCTCTTATGCTCGACAACGAAGAGGCTAGAGCGTCCTCGTCGTCCCAGGAAAACTATAGGGGTTCTTGTGAAAAGACGGTATATATCGAATATGAGGGGAGGGTCGTTCTTGATCATGAAGGTAATAGAGCCACTCTTCATAATAGAAGCTCTGAAGACTTTTTTCTTACCGATGACTACCAACACAGGAGATCTACCAGAAGGGAAAGAACCAGCAATGTCGAGAAAGGGAGGATGGAATCACCTCCACGGATGGAGTACCAATATAGACGAAGATCCCACTGTCATAGAGACAGGGAGTTTCATGCCTCTGATGGTGACGACTATTCAGAGTATGAATTCAGGGAGGACATGGATGATGCTTATGATAGGAGAGGTAGCCGTTAAGGCTACGGATGATCATCTTCAATGAGTATTACGGCCGTATATACTTTTATGAATCCGTTAGTCCACATGTTTTGGAACATTCGAGGAGCAGCCAACAATGAGACGAGAAGAGTGTTAGGTAGACTCTGTTGCAAGCATAAACCCAACATTTTTTGTCTTTTTGAACCCTTCCTGCACGCCGTCAGAGCTGAGGAACTCCTGGACATTGTCCATCTTGACTGGTCGGCAGACAATTATGAAGAAAATGGAAAAGTTTGGTTCTATGCAGATTCCTCCTTAAATCCGACCACTGTTCTCAAACACAAGCAACACATCTCTGGTGACATCTTTTTCGTCACGGCTATAAATGCTAGCTGTTCGTATACCGAGAGAAGAGATTTATGGGACTCCTTACTTCAGTTAGCTCAGATTGTTGGAGACAATCCTTGGGAGATCGCCAGAGACTTCAATGTTATCCACCACGCCCGGGAAATGAGAGGGACTGCTGATGCTGATTTTCAAGTAGTGCTCGATTTCAGTAGCTTCATCACTAACGCTGACCTTAGAGAGACCCCTTTCGAAGGAAGCCAATATACCTGGGTTGACAAATAGCAGTTTACTCCCACCAAATGGAAATGTTTGGATCGAATGTTGGTGAATGCAGCGTGGAACCAATGGATGCTCGGTGCCAAAGTACTTCATCTCACCAGATCGAGGGTGTTAGATCACTGCCCTCTGCTTGGAGTTCATAATAGTCAGCAGAATGAGCAGACGCGGCCGCCTTTCACTTTTCTCTCAGTCTGGTTATCACATCCTGATTGCATTGATGTCATTAGAAGAACATGGAGCGAAGTAGTGATAGGACACCCATCATATATCCTTTTTGCTAAGCTCAAATCTGTTCGGAAAGCCCTAAGAATTTGGAATAGGGAAGTATTCAACAATGTCCATCAGAAGAAGGCGGACCGTGAAGACATGATTCACATACTCCAGATCAAATTTGATGAACATCCTAATTCAATCAATGAGCTGAATCTTAAAGCTGCCGAAGAAGATCTTCAAGACATACTTGTTCAGGAGGAATTGATCTGGAAAGAGAAGTCCAGAGTATCTTGGCTCAACGATGGTGAATGCAACACTTCATTCTATCACGCTGTGGTGCGTGCCAAATGAAGGAGAAGATGCATCTCCACGATTCAGCTACCTGACGGCTCAGTCACCGATTGCGTGAGCACAGCTAGCAAGGCAGCAGCTGTACATTATCAGAACCTCTTCTCCGCAGTTGCCCCACATGAACCTGACTTGATTGAGAACTTCCTTCAGATCCTCACACCTATGATTTCAGTTGATGATAATGTCGAGCTACTGACGATTCCTTCAGAGGAGGAGTTTCTCACCACCATGAGTAACATGAACACTCATGCTGCGCCCGGTCCTGACAGATTCACTCTATCTTTATTACTATGGCATGGGATTGCGTTAGACATGATGTGTTAAGCTATGATACATCCTTTTTCAGCAATCAACAATGTCACCACAGTCTCAAAGCATGCCGCATTACGCTCATTCCCAAGTGCAACCAACCGAATGACTTGGTTGCACGCTTCTGGCCCATTGCCATTGAGAATATTATGCTAAGAATCTTTGCCTCCATTCTTAGTAATTACCTCAGAAAGATGATGCACAAGATGATTTCACCGACACAAGGCACATACGTTCCAGGTCGAGACATTATTAATCACATTAAGCTCACCAAGGAAATCTTCCATGATCTTAGGCAGGGCGGTGATGCACCCAATGCCATAGTTAAGTATGACATGAGCAAGGCATACAATCGTGTAAACTGGACAGTCCTGAGTAGCATTATGGAGCAATTCGGTTTCTTTCAGGAAACCATACATCTATGTCTCAGCTTCTTTGAGGGATCATGGGCATCCGTCACTTTGGGAGATCATACTGAAGGTTTCTTTCAAATACATAGGGGCCTCAAACAAGGAAATCCTATGTCACCCTATATGTTTGTGATCTTCAAAGATATTTTGGCACGAGCCTTGGAGGTTGCCATCTCTGGAGAGGAGATTTGCAGGTTCAGGACCCGTGGCGCTGCCAGAGCCCCTCCAATCCTGTTATACGCGGATGATGTTATCATCTTCGCCAAAGCTTCTGCCGCCTCCATCACCCGCATTAATGATATCTTGACCGACTATGAGAATGCTACCAGCAAGTTGATCAATAGAACCAAATCTAGATGCCTTGTTGGAGACGCTGATCGAGCTATTGCAGACCGTGTTGCACAATCCTTTGGGGTTAAAATAGCAGATGGACCTCTTAAGTATTTGGGTGCTCTGATACTTTATGGACATGCCAAGCTACATACCTTTGATTTTCCTCCTTGATAAGATTGCTAAGAAAACTTCCACATGGAAAGCTCATCTCCTCTCTTTTGTTGGTCATCGCCTCTTGATAAAACATGTCCTTGCCTCCACGACATTGTATGTAGCTACTACCATTGGGATCCCACCCGACATCTATGATAGAATCGACAACCTTATGTCTAAGTTCTTATGGGCGTGCAGAGATGGAAACAAATGCAAAGTCTGGGTGGAGTGGAAGAAGACTACCACCCCGATCGCGTCTGGAGGTCTAGGTTTGGACTCCATGAGAAGCATCACCCGGGCTTTCACTTACAAAGCCTATTGGGAGATTATGACTGGTTGCTCACCTTGGGTGATATTCTGCAGACACAAATACAGATCTAACATCGCGAATAGAACTGGCTTCTATCCACCTTTTCTAAAGCTTAGCGCGAATGCCTCACCTTCTTGGAAACAAATTTGGCGCACTTTTTCCATGTTCAACTCCTATTGCAGATGGATTACAGGAAAGGGAGACATTTCCCTATGGGATGCCAGATGGTGCGGCATACCTCCTCGCTGGTTTCACCATCAATGCTAGTGATCGGAGACTAGATTTCAAGATTAAAGATTTCTGGACCCCAATGGGTGGGATTGGCTTTCGCTCAGACACATTCTTAATGAAGAAGACATTCATATCTTTAGAAATAATAGTGCATACATTTCAGAAGAAGATGATGACAAGCTGATTTGGACTCTTGAGTCTAATGGTGCGTTCACCATCTGTTCAGTCAAAAGTAACATTATTCATGCTGATAATACGGGGCACAACTGACACATTCAGGGAATTTCGAAAATTCCTTACCCCAAGGCCTATTTGCTTCTTTGGAAGATCGCGTACAGGGCCATTCCAACATATGAAAACATCTCCATATGCAAAATCATGATGGCTTCTAAGTGTTCCTGCTGCGATGAAGCATCAACAGAATCGACATATCACCTCTTTATTCAGAGTCAAATGGCACATTTCTTCTGGCAGAAGATGTCACAGGTTACTGGACATCTCCCTCCAACAGACATCATTGAGATTTTCCACTTGTGTGCGCGGTTGCACTCGAGTTCTTCTGCTAAGGCATGGATTCATGGTATATTATGCTCCTTGATCATATGGAATATATGGTGTTGTAGATGCACGCATAGGTTTGAAGGGAAGGGAGTTATGTTGCAGTCCCGATGGCACAACATCATCTACATCTTAAATCACTTCCTCAAGAACATTGAGTTCATTAAGCTGGAAGATGTGAATTTTTACAATGATTTGGCCGAGCATGGCATTCGCGAGCCAAGAACACGCATTAGACAGATTACCCTGGTGAGATGGTCCCCACCAAACATCACCAATCTCAAGCTTAATGTCACCATTGGACGAAGTAGAGATCCAGCTGGTCACTGTAGAAGATGGGCGGCGGGGTTAGTTAGAGATTTAAAATGCCAGATCCGTCTAGCTTTCTGAACCTAGCTTAGAGACAAGGAGTTCACTATCGCATATATTGCAGCTTGTGCGGTCGCTCTCAAGATCACCGACGAAAAGAATCTGAATGTATCCGTGATTAAGATCGACGACGTGAATACATATAATATGTTATGGAGGAACACACCAGTACCGTGGAAAGCTGTCTCAATCAGCAGAGACCTACGAAGAGAACTTGAAGAGCTAGGGATATTGGGGCATAACATTCCTAAGATAGTCAACTCAGCTGCAAGGGTGCTTGGTACTTGGGGGTCCTCCCAACCTGGGATGTTCATATGCACTGAGCCTACTATGATTCCTCTGAGGGTGAGAGGTTTCGTCAATCTAGAGAAGAGAGGGATTCCTTACATTGACACTTCCTTTCAGAGACACACTCGTGGAGGATAGTTGCTTCCCTTTATCGGTTCCTGGCTGCACAATAGGTGGTTGTGACTATGCCTTTTTCATATGTGCTGTTTGCTTTCTATGCTTGTCGGTTTTTATGGCTGGACTGAGGCATGTTGGGCTGGGCCGATGGCCTTGTGATGCAGCTGGTGTGTGTTTGTTTGTCTTAGGAGATAATACCTGTGACAATAATAAGCAGGAGATGTATGTTGCTTTGATTGATTTCGCCCACACGAGGGGGGTGGGATGAATAAAAGAACCCCCTGGCTTCCAAAAAAAAAGATAATTTTCCAATGCCTTTTCTTGATCAAGTATTAGAGCAGCTGGCTCATCAAGAATACTTCTATTACCTTGATGGTTACTCTGGATTCTATCAAATACCCATACATCCAGACGACCAAGAGAAAACTACTTTTACCTGCCCATTCAAAACATATGCATTTAGAAGAATGACATTCGACCTCTGCAATGCACCTGCAACCTTCCAGCATTGCATGGCTGCCATATTCGCCGGTCTCACTGAAATAATTATGGAAGTTTTCATGGACGATTTTTCTGTGTACAGAGATTCATTCGATTCATGTCTAAAACACCTATCCCTTGTTCTCAAACGATGTGAAGAAGCACACCTTGTGCTAAATTGGGAGAATTGTCACTTTATGGTAAGGGAAGGCATTGTCCTCGACCATAGGGTCAACAATAGATGGATTGAAGTTGATAAGGCCAAAATCGAAGTGATTTCCAAGCTCCCCATCCCTGTCAATGTAAAGGAAGTTCGAGCATTCCTAGGTCATACAGGCTTCTATAGACGGTTTATAAAGGACTTCTCAAAGATAACCAAGCCGATGACAAATCAGTTACTAAAGGATGTTGAATTCAATTTTGACGAAGAATGTGCTAAAAGTTTCAACAAACTAAAGCATGCCCTTACAACCACACCCATCATTAGAGCTCCCGATTGGGACCATCCTTTTGAATTATGTGTTATGCAAGCGATTATGTTGTGGGTGCTGTCTTGGGCCAATGTATAGAAAAGAAATATTATGTGATTTATTATGCATCGAAGACCCTCAATGAAGCTCATAGGAATTATGCTACTACTGAGAAAGAACTTCTGGCAGTCTTGTATGCCTTTGACAAGTTTAGATTCTACCTAATTGGTTCAAAGGTCATTGTCTACACAGATCACACTTACATTCATTACCTTCTGGCAAAAAAAGATGTAAAACCTAGGTTAATAAGATGGATTCTTCTCCTACAAGAATTTGATCTAGAGATAAGAGATAAAAGGGTACAAAGAATGTGGTAGCAGACCACCTAAGTCGCATCCACACTCTGGACATCGAGAAGATTCCGATTAATGACTCCCTTCTAGATGACCAATTAATGAAGGCCTCAGAAGCTGCACCATGGTACTCAGATTTTGTGAACTACCTTGATGCTGGAGTTATTCATCCTCAATGCACTGGAAATGTACTAAAGAAATTTATGCATGATGTGAAACAGTACTACTGGGATGAGCTGTACCTTTTCAAACTATGTGTTGATGGTCTATACAGATGGTGTATTGCTAAGGAAGAAGCTCAACTTATCTTGGAGCAATGTCACTCAGGGCCAGTTGGAGGACATATGAGCTCTAAAAAGACTACCTCGAAGGTTTTGCAATGTGGTTTCTTTTGGCCAACCATATAAAAGGATTCCCATGACTTTGTGTTATCATGTGACAAATGTCAAAGATCAGGCAACATAACAAAAAGAGATGAGATGTCGCTGAGCCTGTGGCAAGAAGTAGAGATATTTGATGTTTGGGGGGTGGACTACATGGGTCCATTCCCATCTTCTCATGGATTTTCATACATCCTAGTGGCGGTGGACTACATCTCAAAATGGGTTGAAGCTATACCAACCATCACTAGTGATTCTAAACCCATCATCAAATTATTCAAAGATATTATTTCCCCTCATTTTGGAGTGCCATGAACTGTGATATCTGACGGAGGGTCTCATTTCCTTGAAAGAAGCTTTGAAGCTTTACTAAGAAAGTATGATGTAACACACAAGGTAGCCTCACCCTACCACACACAAACAAGTGGACAGGTAGAGGTCTCTAACCATCAACTTAAGGCTATCCTGGAAAATACTGTAGGCCAAAATCGGAAGGATTGGTCGGTAAAAATCAATGACGCATTGTGGGCCTACCGGACTGCTTTCAAAACTCCCCTCGGAACTACACCATTTAGATTAATATATGGAAAGGCTTTCCACCTTCCTATTGAACTTGAGTACAAAGCATGGTGGGCAATTAAACAACTTAATTTTGATATGAAGGAAGCCACCCAAGCCAGGATTCTACAACTCCAGGAGCTGGAGGAACTCTGGATGATTATGAGAATGCACAAATCTATAAAGAACGTACAAAACTTTGGCATGACGGCCATATAAAAAGAAAGGACATACAAGTGGGAGACCAAGTTCTTCTGTTCAATTCTAGATTGAGGTTATTCCCAGGAAAACTCCGTTCTTGTTGGTCAGGACCTTACATTGTCAAGAGCATCTACCCACATGGTGCTTTCCCTTTATGGAGTGAAAAGATGGGTGAATTTTAGGCAAATGGTCAACGATTGAAGAGATGTTTCACCTCTGCTGATACAGGCTCTGAAATGCTGATGGATCTCACCAATCCAACATATCCACTCTAGAAGTTAAAGGAATCTAGTCGAGCCATTGACATAAAACAAAGGCGCTTGTCGGGAGGCAACCCGATAAATAAAATTCATATTTAGTTCTAATTTTGAATTAGGATTTTTCTTTAATTTTGTTTTTACCTTGTAGATAACTTTACACTAAATAAAATTGCATCATGAGATGCTATATTGAGTTCTAAATGGTCTTTTTGTTTGAGATTTTCACATGGAGGAAACACGCTGATCGGAACGCAACCACATCCAGTGGTTCAAATGGCATGAACTTTCCCCTCCATCTCGGATTTAGAGTTTGCTTGGGACGAGCAAATTTCTAAGTTCAGGGTGGAGGGTGGGTGGTACGTATCTTACTTTCCAACTTCACCCATCTAAATCAGACTTAAGATTTCATCGTCGCATTTTTGACCAAAATTTTCAAAATTTTAAAAATTTTCAAAGAAATTTGAACAGATACTAGATGAAGTTTTGACTCTTTTTCATTTCAATATTTATGCATTTTGAATCACTATACCCTCCTTATACGAAGCAGATTCTCAAAAGGACCTTCTTCTAAAAACTAGCCTTTTGATTGAAATCATCTTGTGAAGTTTATGAATCATAACATCATGATACTTATGTAAAAATGACAAGTGTTTGTCAAACTGATAGGGATCAAACACATCACGCTTCCTATCTGACTAGTGGAACAATAGCATGGAATCCCCACCGGATCCTCATCAAGTCATTATTTGAGCAGAGTTTGATAAAGAGAACAACCCGGTGCACTGAATTGTAAATCAAGTTGCATTCTGATCTGAACTCTCTTATACACTTCATCTATCATCTTTGTACCCCTCCATCCATAAAAAAGAAACAAAAATAGCCAAAATAGTGCCAAACCCTAAGTTCAGGGTGGCACGCCACTTCCCTCTATATCCGCTTCTTCCATACCCCTCACAAATGAATAGGGGTGTACCACCAATAAAAGATGCCAAAGCGCACACAAAAAGAAATGCAATCTCGAGTCGAATAGAGGAGAGATTCACACAAAAAATATGAAATAAATGAAATTGAAAATAAAATAATAAAATCTTGAGTAGAATAGAGGAGAGATTTATGTCTTCCTTCCATACCCCCTTCACTCCTTTTCTACCTAAAGACAAAATGAATGCCCCCAATATCCTGAAATACACCAGTATCAGATCAGGTGCACACTTGTTGTTCTATGGGAATCTCTGGACTCTTACGAAACTCTTAGAAATGCTTGTTGTTGGAAAAAGTTAGGAGGAAGTGATGTTGTAAAGAAAACTCAGGAATGAAGACATGGTAAGATGTGTTCAGTGGTCTCAGGAAGTTGAGATACTGAGTCATACTGAGCAGAAAGAAAACAATCGTGATGTGAAGATGAGGCAATCACATGAATTGAAAGTATTCATTTGGCGACCGTTTTAGATTTTTTGTTACTCGAGGACGAACAACGTTTAAGTTTAGGGTGTTTTGATAAATGCATATTCATCATGATATTCAATCACCATTTTGGGCTCAATTCGAGTCAATACACCTGATTTCATATCCTAAATCTAACAAATTGCAAAATTGATTAATTGGTTCAATTATCAAGGTTAATAACCAAATTTATGTTGATTTTATGCAGGACATGATGTGGCTCAGCCATCAACTAGAGCTCAAGACTCTTTCAAGCTTTGGTTCTAGACCAAAGAAAAAGATCTTGATCGAACGATCTAGTTCAAACAGTCTTGGTCCGTTCGGTTTGCATCCGCACGATTTCAACCTCTTACTATCACCCAATCGATTCTTGCCTTCTCTCATCCATTCGATCGTGAATAGACAGTCTACTATCATTTGCCTTAATGGTCTTGCACCCTCACGCGATCCCCCTCACAGTCTCAAGACCGTGAGAGTCCTAACGGTCTCAAGTCAGTGAGAGTCCTCATGGTTTCAAGACTGTGATAACTCTCATGAGCCCAAGACTGCAAGGAGCAGCCACCGCCTGCAACCTTGTCGACTACCGCTACCAACACCCCATGCTTCCTCTACCTACGTCCCGTATGCAAACCCTAGCTCCCCCTGAGCCTTCTCGATGTACCTCCATCATCCTACCACCACCAACATTGCCTACATCCCTCCTTCCTCTGCCTTCTCCTCCCAACCTGCTGCTTGATGCACCCCCGCAACCTACAGCGTTGCCTCTACCTGCCATAGGATCCTCATGTGCCTCTGCTGCATGTAGAAGCATCGCGACATGCAAACCTGCCACGGCCCCCGTGCCCTCTGCCTTCCAATCCGATCAGCCACGAACTATCTTACAGACCGATCGACACCAAATTGAATGGTCGTAGGACCGGTTGCCCACTGCCCGGAAGGTGACAACCATTTGGATGCCGACGTGAAGACCGATTGGAGATTGTCATATCGGGACCGGTTGAGCAAAAGGAAACCAAGACCGATAGGTCAGTAGAACGTTTGATCGCTAACCCTGAAACTGTTTGGAGAATCAGTTGGTTGGTAAACTATGACAGTAGTGAACGATGACAGCAGATCATTTGGAAGCCTTGGATTGCAAATCGATTGGAGGATTCCATGCAAGACCGATAGGAGCTGATCGTTTGGAGCCCATGGTTGTGAGACCGTTTTAGCCTAAGAATCGCGAGACCGTTTGAGTGTCAAAATCTTCAAGACTGATCACATGAAACCGTTTGGAGAGCGGGCCTCCAAGACTGATAGAGAAAAACATGCAGGACCGTTTGGAAAAGGATTTTCTCAAGACCGATTGAAAACGGGTTTGCATGAAACCGTTTGGAAAAGTCACATTGCAAACCGTTTGGGAAAAGCACATGCATGCGTAACCGTTTGATAAAGGGACTCCCAAACCGTTTGATGAAGGCATGAGACCGTTTGAGTGAAAGAAACCAGACCGTATGGTCACTTATTTCAAACTGTTTAGAGATAAAAATACAGGACCGAATGGTCACTTAACTCAAGACCGTTTAAGCAAGTTGTAAAAAATTACAACTGAGCCCAAAGAACGAGACCAGATCCGAGCCTATAAATAGGACCAACAGGGTCCCCATTTGTGCATCGGTTCCGGGACACCGACAGGCTACCTGTACGATGGTCCGATCCTACCACTATCACTTCACCTGCCGTTCCTGCTGCAACTCAAGGAGGCCGAGAAGAGAAGGAAGGAGGAGTGAGAAAGACTGTCTGGTCTATCTTGGCATCCCTCATTCTTTGTCCAGATCTGCTCCAACACGACGTAGAAGACCGCATCATCTTCATCGAGCTGCGACCACCTTCTACATCATGCTCATGGCGGAATCCTCTCTCTTTCTTATTCTTCTTGTTTCTTGCATCATGAGCGAGTAGTTCCTTTTCGTTGGGGTGCGGGGACTAGCCCCGCTGCCCATGCATTCATGTCTTTTCATTTAACATTCCAAGGCAATGTATATAACTTTTCACTTCGTTGCAAATTGATATGCTTGTAGTTGATTACCTGCTTGCTTTCATCTTGTTCTTATCTTCGTAGTGTAGAATGTCGATTATTGAGGTAGACTCCTTGACGAGAAATCTGATAGGGTTCCTTGAGGTCGCAAGTGTGTGATCTGTGAGGGGACACGCCATCTAGCCTAGGTGACGCTTCTATGGTCTAAACATCCCTCAGGGAGGACCACAACCTTAATTAGATGTTGTATCTTCTCATTAATCGTTGATGTTCGCTTGTAGACTAATTCCCTACATGTGTGTCGATTAGCACAGTTGACTCCCAGACTAGAAATAGAATGGGGTTCCTTGAGGTCGTAAGTGTATGATCCGTGAGGGTATGAGCCATCTAGCCCATGATGACACTTCTGTGGTCTAAACATCCCTCAGGGAGGATCACAGCCTTAGTTGTATGTTGTATCTTCGAAACCATAAGTACATGATCCGGGTGGCGATGAGAAATCTGATGCCTAAGGGGATGCTTACGCGGGCCTAAACATCCCTCCAAGAGGGTTTGCAGCAGTTCCATTTGGATAGTTAGATGCTTTCCTGGATGTTATGTGTTTGGATGTGTTTGCATGTGCAGTGGTGGTGAAACCCGATACCATCCCAGCGATTCCATATTATTTAATCTAAAACAAACTTTCTTTCTGCTCGTCTACTTTCCTGCAATTTGTTTAATTAATGTCAACCAAATCAATTGTTCTAAATATTAGTCTTACTTGATCTAGATTCGACTGACAAAGATTCTTAAAAATGTTGTCCTTTGGGATTTGATCCTTAACTATAGTGTGATAAGACCCGTCTGCTTGCGGGTGGTATTATTGCACGAGGTTTTGGTAAAGCTCGGGGATTTCAACCCCGAGTGAATTTGTTAGTGCGATAATTTTCACCAAAATTTCTCTAACATTTTCCACTTCTTAGAATGACCGTTCCCTACTACCACGGCCATTCCAACTCTCACCCACCATGGCCGTGCTGTCCAGTATGGTCGTGTTACCACATAAACCCTAGCATTTTATGCACTATTTTTTCAACAATGCCCCTACTTACCCTAGTGCTTCCACCACCACCTATATATACATGGGTGGTGGCCACAACACTAAGTTAGCTTCCTTTACTCCCTTCCACCTTATCTAGAGATCCTTCATCTCCTTCCTTGCATTCAAGTCCTCCACCCACCATTTCCACCTCATTTCCACCATAGAAACCTAGTTTTCTTAGTTCTCTACCATAATTCCCTTCATTTCCATGCCCTTCATCCACCTTGGAGGAAGGATATCATTCTGTATCAGCAAGGAGGTGAAGAATAAGAAGCTACTTTGAGCTCCATGGAGTCATATCTCTTTCTTCTCACTTCTTTTCTGTTTTGTTTGAGCATCTCTAGCTAAGCCGCTAGTGGTGGGCTGTTTGGGGTTAAAATGTGACTTTGATACCATGTTGGGGGAAAATAACTTGTATTGAACATAATTTCATTCTATGATGATTGCCTCTTGCTTCTATCTCATTTCCCATTATATTTCATGTGGTTTGTGCTTTTAACATAGATTGCTTGCTTTGTGATGCTTGATGACACTTAGCTTCTAGGAGAAATTGGAATGTATGTGGCAATCTTAGGAATGGCTCCTAGGACCGATTAGTGGATCCCTAGATAGCCCCCTTTGTTCCTACATAGATATCCCTTCTTCTACAAGTGAGTGTAAGATCTAAGTAGCTAGTATAAGTGTGATTAAAGCAATTGCTTAGAGTTTCCCAAAGTCTAGATGGCAAGTAACATGAGGTGAAACACCCTCATCTCTACTCCCGTTCCTACCATTATCTCTCAATTTCCCTAATACTACTTACCCTAGAAACCTAGACTTGCCAAGTCCTTTTAGAATTACACCCAACCCTAGTTCTCCAACTAGTAGTATAAGGTATGTTCTAATAGCACTTGCCTTGTTGTTTGGTTTGGTAATCTAGATTGAAATGTGAGTTTTGCATGTTATGTTGACCCTCCCCCAACTAATATCAAGTTACATTAACAAACGGCCCACCTATCCATCATATTGCTTAAAACCCACATTTGCCTTCTTAGCTTGTCAATGCTATTGTAGTCAATCACCTTTGTTAATTCTTAGCTAATTGCTTAGTTCTAGATAGTTAGTTCTTTCTCAAGTAGTTAGGGATCCTTTGAGCTTTCTTGTGTTAATTTAGTTAACTAGTGTTAACTTAGGCTCTTGCTTGTCTCATTACTTAGCTTGCATCTTAGTTGATAACTTAGCTTTCTAGTGTAGTGTAACTCTTTTCTCTAGTCTAATTGCTTACCTTGCTTAGTCTCTTAGTCTTAGTTTGCTTGGAGTAATCTAGAGTTTTTGCTAACTTAGTTTCTTTCTTTCTCTTTCTTGCTTGAACTTGTAGCATAATCAAACCAAATCCAACTTTAAACCCTCAAACCCTAGACTCCACTTTAGGAACATAGCTAACACAAACCTAGGTCTAGTGCCCCCTCTCTGCCTGAGGATTGACCCTAATCTTAACACTAGCTTATACTACAACATGACCCCGTGTGCTTACGGGTATGTGTGATTAGTTGAGCATGTGCATTGGACTAGGTCCTTATACAAATTTTAAGAGATCCGTGTGTTTTCCCTTAGGGTTTCATCTAGTCACCTTTAGTTGGCTAGTGTGTGGCCTTAAGAAGACTCGCACCAAGCTTTCTAGTGTCATTGTTGAGGAGTGAGGCACTCAACCTAGCTAGTTAGTGTATCTTAGCTTTTCCTACTTCCCTCACCATTGCTATTCTTTATTCTTGGTTTACTTTTGCATATTGTTGTTCTAGATTGGTTTTTGTTGCTTGTTTGTGTATTGTGTAGGTGACAGCTATGCATGCTTAGTACGTGTTCGACTTGTACCGACTTGGTGTTATACGACCCTGAGATAGGTAGAAGGAGACGCCAAAGCCTCTGCAAACAACACCAAACAGCCGAGATGGGTGACCATGAAGCTCAAATCCCTCTTGGTGGTATTCCACCGTAGCCCAACCGCCATCTTCATGAATACTTCACCTCGGGGAACTAGAATTCCCCCATTGCCATCCTTGTTGACCAAATGTCTCCTACTTACTATGGGATGGAGAATGAGAACCCATACCACCATATCGACGCATTCCTTGAAACTTGTTCCACTTTGCTCATACCCGCCACCATCGATGACTCCATCCATAGAACACTTTTCCCATTCTCTCTAAAAGAAAAGGCTAAGGAATGGTACATCTCCAAGCTAGAATTGGTGACATGGAATGCGGTAAAGAACAAGTTTCACAAGAAGTTCTTCCCAATTGCTAAGCTGACCCAAATGCAAAGATGTATCACCGCCTTCTCCCAAAAAGAAATTGAACCTTTCCACGAGGCATGGGAAAGGTTCCAAAATCTCATGTGTGACTACCCCCATCATGAGGTACCCTTATGGTAGCTTATTCAAGCTTTCTACATTGGGATAATGGAGTTGAGCCAAAACAATGTTGACGCGTCATGCTAGGGCACCTTCATGGCAAAGCCACCTGAGGAGTCATGGCCCTTGTTTGAGCACCTTGCTGAGAATTCTCGCCGTCATGCTTCTACAAAAGGGGAACATTGTGATCAGAACTACATCCCTCCACCTCCTCCCCTAGTTCCAACCTAGATCACAGCCAACCCTGACATGATGAAAATGATGGCGGATATGATAAATATGATGAAGAACCAAGATGGTGGTTCTTCTAGTCAATACACTATAGTAGTTGAAGTTGAGGAAGAAGAAGTTTGTGCTTTGCATGCCTTTTGGCAACCGAAACAACCAAGGCCCAATGTCCAACACCTACACTCCCGAGTGGAGTAATCATCCAAACTTCTCATGGAAGCAACAAAATGATGAGGGGCAAGGGCAGCCAAGGCAACACCAAAGACCCAAGTACAACTCCAAGTTTGAGGAAGAAGTCCTAGGAAGGCTAAGGAACCTCTATGAAATGAAGAAAGAGGTGTCATCTCAAGGACAAAACATTAGCCGCCTTGAGCAAAGGCTTGACTAAATCTCTCTTTCACTTTCCCGTCGTGAAGAGGGGAGGCAACCATCCCAACCCATGGCCAACCCAAACAATGATGGTAGTTATGTGATCATTACTCAAGGTGCTTATATCCCACCACAAGGCCAAGTACCCCCAATTCACCAATACTAAGGACCACCACACCCATATGCTACTCCACCTCAACAAACACCTTACAACTATCAATATCCTCTCCCTCACTTGTACTAACAACCCCCCTCCACAATATCACCCCCATCCACCACAACAACCACAACCCCAGCCACAATTTATCCTCTAAAACCCCAATCCAAGGCCACCACCACCTCAACAGCCAAAACCATCTCCACAAGCCTCCTCTTCCACTACCCATGAGCATGTGAAGGCGATGATAGTTTTGAGGAGTGGGAGGACCTTGGAGCAGCCACATGGTACTTCTATTGATGGCACAGCCAGTGATGGCAGGGTTGATATTGTGATCAGGGGTGTTGATACTGAGATTCAGGTTGATGATACCGTGATACCGAGAGTTGATACCGTGATACCGAGAGTGATACCATGATTACAGTGATACCGCTTGATGATACTATTGACTTGATTCAGTTAGGAGCACAACTCCTTCCTTTACCCTATGGACTCAAAGAGCCATCAATCAAAAGAAGGAAGAAGAAACATACTGAGGACATCATGGAAAACTTTAAGCAGGTCAAGATCAACTTTCCTTTGCTTGATGCAATCAAAAAAATTCCATTTTATGCCAAGTTATTGAAAGACTTATGCACGTTCAAGAGGAAGACCACCGAAAGGACACCAAGGAAGGTTAAGCTCACTGAGCATGTGAGCTCAATTCTATAGAACACCGTGACAAGGAAGAGAAAAGATTATGGTGCTCATATCATCTCATGCTACATCGAAGCACATCGCATAGACCAAGCTCTTATTGACTTGGGTTCTAGTGTAAATCTGATGCCTTGTGATGTGTTCCCTGAGCTACAAATGGGACAATTGGGTCTCACTCACTGTACCTTGCAGTTAGCTAATATATATGTGAAAATGCCTAGAGGGCATGTTGATGGTGTGTTGGTCAGACTTTATGATGAGACCTCTGCATTCTTTTTGGCTGATTTTATGGTCTTGGATATGGAAAAGGAATCGAGGAAAGTACCTATTATCTTAGGGAGACCCTTATTGGCCACAGATGACGTAGTGATTCATGTGAGAACTAACACCATGTATGTGACTTTCATGCACATGAAGATCTGGTTGAGCATCTTCAAGTCTTCTACTAAAGCTGAGGTGATAGGTGCTACAGAAGAGGATTGTTAGATTGAGTGCCTTGATGAGATAGTGGAAGAGTGTCTACCGATGTGGATACAAACTACCACACAAGGTAGAGGTCTAGAGTCCATTATGGAATTTTCTACTGATGATGAGGATGATGATGAGGAAGAGGAGCTAACCTTAGTGGCTGTAAGTGAAGACCTCCCATCCATTTCTGAACCATTGAAGAATTCCCTTGAAGTGCCTCCTATTTTTAGCTCAAGTCTCTTCCCGAAGTATTGAAATACACTTTATTAGGCTCCAATGACACTCTCCTGGTGATCATTTTTTCCATCTTTTCTCTGAAGCAAGACGATGCATTGATGGCAATTTTAAAGAAGAACATTCAGGCCATCGGGTGGTCCATAGCTGATTTGAGGGGTATTGACCCTTCTATTTGTGTCCATAGAATCTACTTGAGGATGATGCTAGGCCAATCCACCAAATGCAAAGATGATTGAATCCCAAGTTGAAAGAGGTGGTATCCAAATAGGTCATGAAGCTTCTTGATGCCAGAATCATATATCCTATTTCGGAAAACCCATGGGTGAGTCCCATCCAAGTTTTACCCAAAAAGGGTGGGATCACAGTAGCCAAGAATGAAGATGAGGAATTGATGTCCGTAAGAGAGAAATAAAAATTGAGGATGTGCGTGGATTGTAGAAAACTGAATGAAAAGACCAAGAAAGATCACTACCCTCTTTAATTCCTTGATCAGATCTTGGAAAGATTAACCAGAGAGAGTTTCTATTACTTTCTTGATGGTTACTCCAGTTACTTCCAAATAGTTGTTCATCCTTCCAACCAAGAGAAGACAATGTTCACTTGCCCAAGTGGTACTTTTTCCTATAGAAGAATGTCATTTGGGTTATGAAATGCACCTTTGACTTTCCAAAGATGTGTAACATCCATTTTTGTCCATATGCTTGATTCGTCGCTTGAATTCTTCATGGATGACTTTTTTGTGGTTGGTAAGACCTTTGATGAGTGCTTGCTTCACCTGGTAGCTATTCTTAAGAGATATGTCAAGGTCCGTCTGGCACTACCTTGGGAGAAAATCCACTTCATGGTGCACAAAGGCATTGTTTTGGGTCACCGAGTCTCTAAAGTAGGAATAGAAGTTGATAAGGCCAAAGTGGGCCTTAATATCCACTCTCACCATTCCTTCCACCATAAAACATGTTTGATCCTTCTTGGGGCATGCGGGTTCCTACCATCGATTCATTAAAGACTTCAGTAAGATTTTGAGTCCACTTTGTCATTTACTTGAAAAGGATGTGGAATTCCATTTCGACAACAAGTGTGTTGAAGCCTTCAACCACTTGAAGCACAAGCTTGTCGCTTCTCCTATCATGTAGCCCTCAGACTTCTCTTTGCCATTTGAGATCATGACTTATGCATCAGACATGGCAGTGGGGGCTGTTCTGGGCCAAAGTATTGGTCAGATTCTACATGTCATTTACTATGCAAGCAAGACTCTTGATGAGGCTTAGAGGAACTACACTACCACAAAAAATGAGTTGCTTGCCGCTATTTTTTCTCTTAACAAGTTTCGCTCTTATCTCCTGTAAAACAAGGAGGTGCTTTATAAAGATCATGCAGCCTTGAAGTACCTTATGACAAAAAAAGATTCTAAGCCAAGACTAATCCGATGGATTCTATTGCTCTAAGAGTTTGATATAGAGATTGTTGATAAAAAAAGGAGTAGAAAATTCTGCATTTGACCATCTCTCCTGCATTGAGGCACCATATGATGATAGGAACCACATCAAAGAAACAATGTTACATGAGCATCTCTTCCTACTTTCATCCACCTAAAGACCATGGTATAAGCACATAGTTAACTTCTTAGCTAGTGGAAGGATAGTGAGTACTTGGATAAGAGAGGAGAGTAAAAGATTTTTTGCTACGGTAAAGAACTATGCCTGGGATGACCCACATATTTTTAAATATTGTCCCGATAAACTCATTAGAAGATGCATTACAAAAAGTGATCACCAAGAAATCCTAGCCATGTGCCACTCTGGTGCATGTGGAGGTCATTTTGGCGGTAAGCGTACAACCGCCAAGATTCTTCAAAGTGGATTTTACTGGCCAACTTTGTTCAAGGATGCTCATGAGTTTTGCAAATTTTGTTTGAAGTGCCAAAAGGTGGGCACTATCTCAGATAGGGACATGATGCCTCTATTACCCATTCTTGTGGTTGAGGTGTTTGATGTGTGGGAAATTGATTTCATGGGTTTGTTTCCTCCCTCCTTTGGATATGTGTACATATTAGTGGTCGTCGACTAAGTGTCAAAGTGGATTGAATCTATTGCAACTAGAACCACTTATCACAAAGTGGTGTGCAATTTTTTGAAATCAAATGTCTTCAGCTGGTTTGGTGTGCCAAGATCCATGATTAGTGATGGTGGAAGTCAATTCATCCATCACACTTTTAAAGGATTGCTAAAGAGACATGGAGTGAATCATCATGTGGCTACTCCTTACCATCCTCAAATGAGTGGTCAAGTCGTGTTGGCTAATCGGGATATAAAGCTCATTTTAGAGAAGACGGTGAGGCCGGACACTAAGGATTGGTCTTTACATCTTAATGAAGCTTTATGGGAATATAGGACTACATATAAATCCCCGATTGGCACCACACCATTTAATCTTGTTTATGGGAAATGCTTACATCTACTAGTGGAGATGCAACACAAGGCTTTGTGGGCTTTGAAAGCCATGGATATGGATGGATAAATAGTCGGTTGAAAAGAAAGATACAGTTGCATGAGCTTGAAGAGATGAGGCATGAGGCCTATGAGTTGTCTAAGAGCTAGAAGGAAAGGAAAAAATTTCTTCATGATAAATTGATCAAGAAAAAGAGCTTTGAGCCCGGACAATGGGTATGGTTGTACAACTCTAGGATGAAGTTCTTTCCCAGGAAGCTTCAGTCTAGATGGGAAGGACCTTACCTAGTCAAGAATGTGTACCCATCTAAAGCCATTGTTATATGTGAAAAGGATGGATAAAGAGAGTTTACAATGAATGGACAAAGATTGAAGGTATTTTTTGAAGTAGGACCGGATAGAGCCAATCAAATTTGTGATATTGTGATGTTAGTTGAGGAAGACCAGCTTGATGAAGAGATTTGCTTGAATGCACATGAGAGAGATATTTCCTACAAAGATTCTTTAAAAGTTCCATGAGGATGATCAAGTTCAAGAATCAATAAACTCGGCTAAAGGCGTAAAATATAGTGCTAGTGGGAGGCAACCCACCTAGTTTGGGAACTTTTTCACCCAACCTTCACTTTTTTATATTTTTACTTTGTTTTTACACAATTCTGTGAACACGTACACGCACACTTATGCTTGATAGTTTTGTTTTTTTTTTATGATTTGATAGGTGAGACAAGTTGAAGTTGAGAAATGAGGCACATTTCAGTGAAAAATGACTGATACAACATCAAGTGGGTTGATTATAATGATAGGATTATGAATGATGGAATGATTCTATGGTTTTAGAAGATTTTTAAACTTGGAGGACCCATCACGGTTGTGCTATCTAGAACAGTCGTGCTGACTAGGGACCAATACTTAAGTTACTCGATTTTGCTCGACCTAGCATGACCAAAACGTCAATGTTTCATCCCCCAACAACTGTTCCATGCGAAGAGGCAACTAGGGTGACCCCAAATCACCTCCTCTTGCTCCCAAACTCTGGATTTGAGTTCCCTTTGGCCCCCAATCACCTTCCCCTACCTCAAGCTCTATTTTCCACCTGCATTACCATCTATTTCTCCATCTCCAAGGATATTCCACCCCAATAGCCCGAAAGCACGTTTCTTGTTGTTCTTGCTTGATTTCCACCAAAAATCCTTACAAATATGAAGAGCACGGGCAAAGCAATCAAGAAAGGGGTAGAGAAGATCATGAACATCCTCACTGGAGGCAAAAGTGACACCAAGTTGGCCTGTAATGTCACGCCTCCATCCCATAACGTGTTGCCACCGTCTAATTCCATTTCACAATCACTCTGACAGTTGGCACTGACAAGTGCATCCCGACACCGATCCTCCTCAAGTGGCCACATGTCGGATCCAAGCTACAACAACCCTGATAAGGATAAGGAAGAGGAAGAAGAAGAGATGGAGAACATCATCGATTCGATGGGCATTGATGCACTGGTTCGAGAGAGGAGGGCTAAGAAGGCTTCTGATGCATTGTCTTCACAACAACCTCCACGCCTGACTCTGGTGAGACACTCCACTTCACCAGTACAACCACACACCACTCAACAACCCACTAGGCGCCAATTGGTGATTGAGGAAGAAGCTGAAGATACACTCGTTCAGATGGTCCCCTTGAACTTGGACATAAGTTTGGGGTCACAAACATATGAGGAGGAGGAGGTATATGACACTGAGAGTGAGGAGATGGAAGAGTAGCCATTGGACTTCTTGTCTAAGCTAGAGGAGGACAGGATGAAGTGGGTTGGGAGGCAACCTGAGGAAGTTGCATATGGTAGAGGCACAACAATGAGAGTGTTCACAAGGCCCCTTCACCCCAAGTGTACTACTAGGAGGGTGATTCCCACAAGGTATGCTTGCCCCAATACCATGCAAGTCCTAAGGATGCATCTTATCCCCAAGGATTTCTTAGAATCATTTGGATTGTACAAATTGCTTACCACTGTGGAAGAAACATACTTGGAGACGACTCATGAATTTTTCAGATTTCTGGATAAGGTGCAATATTAAGGAGAGGATGCTACATCAGGCTCAATGACTCCACTCATGTACTAAAGGCCTCCAACCTTAATAAGATTTTTTCACCAACACCAGAGATATATAGAAATTTTGATGGGGGTAGGTTTGATAAAAATGGGAAATGCAACTACGCCAAGATGTGGGAAACATTCACTGGCGAAAGCTCCTTTGTAGCGGGAAAGTAAAAAAAAAGCAAGATTTTCAACCCTACTTTGAGATATATTCAGAAAGTCCTCACCAACTCCATCTTTGGTCGATACGACAACCAAGGTTGTTGTTCTCAAAAAGACTTGTTTGTGATGTTAGTCATGGTGAATCGTGGTTATGTGAATTTGGGGATGATGATGATTGATCATTTAAAAACAATTCCCTCCAAGACCAAGCTTCCCTTCATAATGGGAGGGATTGTGACCACCAAAGAAAAAGTACTTGATTGTGATCTACAGAACTTCACAAAGGCATAAGGGGCCAAGTTGATTGGTTTGAACTATCTTGCAAGATCTCAGATGATTTTCATAAGAGACAAGAAGATCATTTACAACATGAACCCCGGGTACCCTAGCCTCATTCTAGAGCTACCTTACCATTCATATATTCTTCTTGAGGATATCAGGCCTTTGGAAAATCTTCCAGCATAGATTTTTAGTTGGGAAGGCATGTTCCCTAAAAAAGACTACATAGACGTAACAATGGACTTACTGTGACAAAGTGAGTTTTTATAATATTTTTCTCTCTCTTAAAAGTTTTATTATAAATTTTTTGACCAAAATACTCTCATATACTTTCCTCACTCAATCGAACAAAGATGAGTCACAAATTGCAAAGAAAATGCAAACCCTAGTATGCTATGATGATAAAATACATGTTTTAGTTTATTTAGTAAATGAACATATCAAATATTGGAATTTGGATCTCAAACTTATACCACAACTTCATGACGACCTTATAGAACTACCCCTAAAATTTTGTTGCAATTGGATCAACCAATTGGGAGATATGACCAATTGAATTTGGTACATATTCCATTCATTTTTGGATCTAGGACCTTAGTTGTTGATTTAATTAATGAAATAATGTGTCACGCAGCCCTTTAAAGCCTGGGCACGGACCTTGGTTTAGGCCGAGGTTTTCTGGCCGTTGATCAGTGATCTAACGGGGGAGACTTCGTCTCCTACCTCCCGCAAAGAGCGGGGAGATAGAAGGCAACCCGCGTCTCATCCAGTCTCTACCTCATCCACTTTCTTGGATATCTATATGCGTAAATATCTTAGTCTCATGATTTCATGGTAAATCATACCAAGTTTGAATGAGTTTCATGCGCCGTTGCGCCAACCCAACAACCTGTTCATCGCACTTCTCACCCGGCGACGACTGAGTTTAGGGCTTCCTCGCCTAGCCTCCCTCACGCCTATATAAGGCCTCCACTAGCTCCGCCTCTCCCCCTTTAACCATCCCACATCCTCAATTTCACCCGAGGCACCCCGAGCATACACCCCCTTTCCACCTTCTTCAACCTCCAGCCACCACCACCAACCGAGCTCCTCAGCACCTCCCGCTCCCTTCTAGCGTCACCATCACCTTCGCCTCACCTCTACGCTTCCCCCCGTCACAACCCCGAGATCCCAGACCACCTCCCACTCCATTTCGATTCCAACTCCGGTGACCTTGCCTGCCCACGCGGCGACGACAAGCTATGCAGGGTCTTACACCCTATTTTGACCCTTGCTGGCTTCAGATCGATCCCCTGAATCCTTCCCAACCTTCTCCCGCTCGAGGATATCAACTGAGCACAAGATAGCCCTCGCCAAGGGATCTCCTCTTGCTTCTCGAGCAAGCAGCAAGCCAAAGAAGGTGATGCTCGCATGGGGCCGGCCAGGCTGCTAGCTGGACCAGTCGCAAAGTGCCACATCAGCCGAGCGAGCTAGCTGGGATCAGAGGGATCAACTCGCACCCAACTGACCAATCACGAAGCGATACATCACCAAGTGTGATCCGAGCTCAACTTGGGGGATCAATCTAAGCCGTTGATCCAGTCGGATCCGGCCATTGATCGAGGTTATTCTTTTCTTTTTATTTTTTTTATTACTCAAGAAAATGGATTATCTTAGAAAAATCCTAGAAAATGCTAGGACTATCAGAAAATATCGAACCTATATACTATTTTGATCATAAAAATATCCTCTATCCAAATAAAATGATATCAGGACCTAGATCCGTCTCCTATTTCAAAAATAGTTGCCTAAAGGCTTAATGACCTCCTTAATTATAATTAATTATTGATAATAATTTTCCTTGATGATATCTGACCTTCCAAAATGTATTTAACCTTAGATGTAACCCTAATACCGATATACCTTGAAACACTAATCTTAGTAGATAAATGATGAATTGATTCGAAGAAACCCTAAATCTAATTTTCTCTCTCTACATGTAATTAGATATACATCTTTTTATCAAATATAGTATTATTAGATGATGTTTAGTGATCATGAATGGTCCTGAACTCTAATTCAAACCATAATCTTATGGAACCATTAATATCTTAAGGGTTGCTTCCTTTTTATCCCACCATCCTAGAAACCGTAATTTATGAAAATCTTCTTTTTGAGTAATTCAATATTATCTTTTAATCAAACTTTTTATGATGGATCAGATCTGATAATATCTCAAAACCCAATTAAAATATGGGAAATCCCTGATCCGAATTAGATAGCATAAAAGAGGATAATAGCTAAGGACATATTTTAGTCTTGGTCACATGGACCAATTGTAATGTTGTACCCTTGCTTTCTGTGCAGGGTGACTTATTTCCTATTGATTATACATTCTTGGATATCTGATTTGAACAAACAGGTACGTGGTCTTATAAGTATAAGACTAGATTTTTGGTTGCCTATGATATGTAATACCTTGAATGCTCATATTTGGATATGATTGCTTGGTTGAACTAGTATGAGTTATACTTCGCCAAACCTAATAGAACATAAATGATTATGATGGGTTGTAGCTACCAGAGCACATAGCCTGGTGTGGATGTACGTTGCCTAACATGGATGCATGATTTCTTGGCCCATGTTAGATGTATGATCATATTATATTGCCCACACTAGATGTAAGTCAAGTGCAATATGGGTAGTACAATTGCATCAAAATGAATGAATAAAGAGGATGGTTACCTGATTTTTGCCTTAAGAAATGGTTTTATGTCTCTTTCTTCTATTTCAAATACTTTCCTTTATGCAACCTTATTAGTGTAACTTTTACCACGTACCAACTTTGTTGATGTTTTTGTTTCTCGTATTTTCTAGGTGCAAAGAACAATTGACAACCAAAATGAAATACATGCTCAAAGTACCTGAAGGCACAAATAATAAGCATGGAGGATATATTAGATAGAACTATTCCTCTTATCTCATTCTTTCTAGATGCTAGTTTATTTCTTTTCTAGTTGATGTTGAGGATGACTGATATCCTATGTAATAATGTTATCTTTTCCTAGAAAAATATTTTCTCTCCTTATGTAATGACTTTATTTTATCTATATGAATGAATGTTCGTGTGGCATTATATAATGATGTGGACTTGATCTTGGCTAAGTCTCTATTTTTAGTTGACTACCTTAATCTCTTATATTTTCCCTTTTGACATCTATAGATATGAGTGCACACATATCTGTGAATGTCACTATGGAAAGTATATAGAAATTGGGGTCGTCACAGTTGGTATCAGAGCCAATGTTCACACATCAAGTCACATGAACTTCATTCACCCTATTTGAGTTTAGGGTAGTCCTTGAGTTAGGGATATGAAGGGTGGAGGTGTCTAGGATAGCATCTGCCATGGGTCTGACTAAAGTCTCCGAGCCACTTAGCTTGGCAATTACGAGGCTACCTTTATGGCAGTATAAGTCTACCTGGCCGATACCCTAAGTGTCCCCTATTCTTGGGTGTACCTTAATTTAGGAACCTTCTCATATATATATTTTCCCTCTCACCTCTTCTATAGGAAAAAAATTCCCTCTCATCTATGTTTTAAAATAAATCTTCCCTCTTACCTCTGTTATAAGGTTAGGAAGGAGTCTCTCTATTTAGAAAGTCCTAAGGATCGACTGATAAGGATTTAGGGTATCATCCACTAATCATGACATTAAGTTCATTAATAATTAATAAAAGAGAATATGATGTATTACGTGATAAAATAATGATGATGACAAGAATAATTGTTAAAGTAATAAATCTAATATGTCCAAATTAATTTCAGGATGCCTCGTAAGAATCGCAACTCTAATGCCTCGGAGGAATCGTCCTCTAAGAAGAGAAAAGAGCCTGAAACCTCTGAAGTACCTGATCCCGAAACTATGGCCAAAGAAAGGTGGAAGGAACAAAAGAAAATCCTACTAGACTTCATGGAGACCCTTGCCACAAAAGGAACCCCTGAACCTAGCTCCTCTAGGAAAAAGGAGGTGACGGTGATAGAATTCATTAAGCTCAACCCTGACTCCTTTTGGGGGGAAGATCATCCTGAGGTCATTGAAAAGGCTGAGGCCTGGATCCTTTCCATAGAGAATGCCTTTCGTACCCTAGAAGTACCCGAGGAAAAGAAGGTCAAATTTGCCACCTATTTTCTTAAGGGAGGGGCGAAGATCTGGTGGGAGAACTATGGTGGGAACCAGGGAGAGGAAGTAGACAACTTGGGGTGGGAAGCCTTCAAGACCCTCTTCGTCGACCGTTTCATGCCCATAACTGAGAGGAAGAGGAAAGAGAAGATGTACATGGAGCTTAGGCAAGGCAGTCTCTTAGTGGCCGATTATACCCAGAAGTTTAGGCTTCTGGAATACTATGCCCCTATCCAGACTGAGGACCGCCTCACTGAGCATTATGTAGACTGCCTCTCTGCACACCTAAAAACCCTAGTTAGAGCCTCCCATCCCCAAAACATTGATGAAGTCCTAGACATGGCCCTTAAGTAGGAAAGGGAGCAGGGATTGCAGAAGCGTTCTAGTATGGGATATTTAGGGTTGACCACCACTGAGGAAGAGAAGTTCAAGAAGTTCCACCCCGGCCATAATAAAGGATCAGTAAAAGGAGGAGGTTTAGGAAATAAAGGAAAGAAGAACAACAAGTTGATGGATTATCGCAGCAAATGCAAGACTTGTGGATGAGGGCATGATGGACCTTGTCGCTATACCAAGCCGGTCTGCTACAATTGCAAGAAGGAGGGACATTTCCTTGCCAAGTGTCCCAATGCATCTATCCTTGGCAAACCTCCAGTGGGTGCTCCACCCCCTCAGGGACACCACAATGCTAGGGTGTTCGCAGTAACAGCAGAAGAGGCTAGGGCAAATCTTTTTCATATATCTAATATCTTGTTCAATGCCTTCAATTATTTAAAATGTAATTATCCTGTGTAGGCATTGTTTTCTTGAATGGACATCCTGTTAAAGAATTATTTGACTCTAGATCCACAAATACTTTTATCTCTCAAAGTATGCCCTCAATGTTGCACTTACATATAAGGGACTTGGGATATATTCTGGATGTGTCAACTCCTAGTGGAAAAATATTCACTACATTACAGAAAACTGATGTCCTCCCTCTAAAATTCAAAAATCTTGATATGCCTTTTGAATTCATTCTCTTAACCATGGAAGACTTTGATATTATTCTTGGCATGGATTGGCTATACACATATCATGTTCACATCGAATGTAGAAACAAGATGGTAGTTCTCTCTCAACCTCGTTCCTCTCCTGTAGTGATCCCTCAGGGAAGCGGATTCTGTAATAATGTAATAATTTCCTCTCTTAAAGCTAAAAAGCTCATATCTAAAGGATGTAAAGTCTTCCTCACATTCGTTTCAGAGACCAGTCCTGACAACGGGCCTGTAGAAAGACTGGAGGTGGTACGTGATTTCCTTAACGTATTTCCGGAGGAGCTTCCTGGGCTGCCTCCAAACAGAGACATTGAGTTCTCTATAGATATTCTTCCTGGAACCACTCCGATTTCTAGGGCACCGTATAAGATGGCACCTGCTGTGACGTCCCTGGATTTTCACCTTCTCAAAACCCCATGGAGATGAGAAGACAAAATCCGAAAAAGTTAGCAATTATATCAGAAAGCAATGTGGAATTATAATACGCATACATGAACATACAACCATAACATACTCAACATTCAACATGTATATTTATACAATATGAATTATTACAAAATGATTTACATTTACATATTGAATGAAAATTCTACAATCTATGAACATGTATGCTAATCAGGATCCTAGACAACAGGTAACCTGAACAACTTGCTCACACCCTGTTCTTTTTCTCCCCTGCTATCTCTGAACCTAAAACATACGTGAAACAAACAAATCAACATAAAGTTGGTACGTGGTTGAAAGATACTATACTATGCTGGCATATTTAAAATACTTGAAAAATAAGAAAGAAAAATGAAAGCATTATTTAAGGCAGAAAATTAGGTAAACCCAAGTTATTAACCATATTTCAATGGACATGTAATACTGTGGTGGACTTAGCACAAACATATATTATTGGGCCCTATCCCCGCGTACCTTGTACCATTAGGGATCTCCCCACGTACCTTGTACCATTAGGGAGGTGCTAGTCAACATTAATACTTTCCCTCTCTAACAGGGAGATTAATGAACCATCAGTAACTACATTCCATTTTCTTTCTTTAGTGTTCTTATTATTCAAGGCGGAAATGACAATACATATAGATCTACATCCAACAATGTATTTCAAATACAAGCAAGCAAGTACATATATTTAACATCCAACAAATCTAGTCATATAATTAGATCCACATACCTAAGTTAAGAGATTCCTCACATATCCATGATCATCTAGATAAACTGGTCAGCACCTGATTTAAAGAAATTAATCATCATTAATATAGGTACACCATATTCTTGGTATTTTAGGTCCAAATTAGGGTTTAGGTCAAATTTAAGTTCAAACTACTTGGAACTTATGTCTGATATTTTTATATTGGTCGGGAGGTCATTCTCAGGTTCTGGTCCATATTTCATATTTTTCTGATATTAGATCTATTTTATAGAATTAAAAATGAGATTACAAACATGGAATTGGGTTTTGATGAGAAATGGCCCATTATTTTGACATAATAGTCAAATATGAGTTCATATTTGGTTTCCACATTATACTAGGGTTCAGTAATATTTTTCTCAGATTTAATTTACATGATATGCTAATTATACCAATAATATGATCTCAAAAAGAAGCATTATCATCTATACTAGAAACATATATTTATATTTCTTCAAAAGACTGATTTTATGGTCTACGAATATAGGGGATGTTTTTCTGAGTCTGGGGGTATTTTTGGGGCATTTATTGGCCAAGAGAGCAATTTATTATGCATTTTCTAAGGTAGCGCTATCTTTTGGAAATTTGAAGATTTTTTTTTGAGAGCAAAATAGATTAAATACATCACTTAGCCATACGTCATCTACATAAAGAGGGAGAAAAACCATCACAACATACAACGATCATGGACACACCCATAATCGTACAAAAACTCATATTAGAATGCGAATAAGACATTTCTGCATTGATCTCTTTTCTTCGATGATGATATAACCACCTTTCCTTAAGAGATTCCTTCAACACGAGCATAGATATATAGACAAAGGGCAGTCTAAGACCTATGATCCAACGGGAGTTCACCTCTACATGCGGAGACATATAGTAAAGCAACATATCTAATTTGAATTAAAATTTGAGCTCTAGCCGAGACTAGAAGCAACGACACTCTCACGAAGGAGAGACACAAAACGCCGATGAAACGGCGAGTAATAAACACCGATTAGACGGTGAGAAACCAGACTGAGTACAGCCACCGACCAATAACAAACAACTAAACTAAAACATGAAAAGGAAAAAGAAGATAGGGAGGAGGAGCCCGGCACCGTAGAACTTGGTAGCAGGAAGAGGATAGACAAACCGCTGATGCTTGGGACACACCAAAACACCGCTTGGCCCCCAATCACCGACCAAAACCGAATAGCCTCTCACCAGCGCTACGGAAAAATAGGCCCGGAAGGACCTGAAGCCCCAATGCTGGAGTCAAGGGGATCCGCCGAGAGCCACGATTTGACGATGCCCGACTCTTGTAGCCAAATCCTATGCGCCGCCGTGTGAGGAGAGGCCTGGGGGGAGTGAGGCGGAACCCACCGGCGGTCAGAGCCCCCTCCCCCAAGCCAGCCACCACACACAAAGAAGCCCTAGTCGCGTCGCTCACGCCAGAGCCCCCGCGAGCGAACCCTTCTAATACCCTTCTGGAAATTCGAAGATAATTTACCTGATTAGGAATTTCCAGGATTGTTGGATCTTGATCCCAATGCTAGGATGTGTCCAAGGTGCACCCAGCTAGTCAGGCTATCAAAGTGAACGACCCTCCCAAAAACTTGATTGAACCGGTCTGGTTCAGGGAGTAAACGGACTGGATCTATAGGTTCACTGGGTTTCTTCTCGCTGAATCGACCCTTCTCCTTCAATTCTCGTGTTCTCCGTCTCTTGAGTGTGCGAGCATCATCGCACTGGAAGAACTCTAGCCGGAGAGCATCCTCCACCTCCGCCCGAAGGTGGAACCACAAGGACTCCTAACTTCTCCTCAAAATCTCAAACAGAGCTTCTAGACAGGAATGTGGTATCTGCCCCTAGCACCTTCCCGAGGTCTAGATCTGGCGAGCTCTCCCTCAAGCTACAGGCTCCATGGTCTAGGATGAGGTGCTCTTTGGATTCACCTCTGAATAGAGATCTGTTTGGCCGTTATAGGTGGTGTGATGGTGATCCACCTTCATGGCGTGAAGGGCGGGTGAAGCTCAACCCCCAGGTCTTTCCACTGTAGGCGGCGAGGAAGGGGCTTTCCATCTCGCTAGCCAAAACTCGAGCTTGAAGTCTGAGGAAGATTCTAGATGCCTTCATGAACATGCCTTGCCACATTGTTTGGTATTGTTGCAGATGTCTTCCATGATCTTTTTCGATGCTTATTCACACCTCTGATCCCCTACCTTCCTCCATTGTGGCTCCTCCTGGTTTGATGATATCGTTGCCTCACTGCCGATGTGGTGAAGCAAAGAGAGCCTAAAGAGGGGTCCATGCCCTGATGAGGGATTTGTTTGGAGCCATGGTGAAGAAGGGTGACACAAGTTCTCTCTTACTGCCCCAATGATGCCGCCGCCATGAGCAGGCTCTGACGAGAATGAACCCTGGTGAGGAAGAGGAGATCCACGAATGGGTTTCACAACCTGGGGCCTAAGGACACACACTGGCACGCCTACTTCTAGGATTGCGGCAGGGATAGGAGGAGCAGATGGGGTTGCTCGAGGTTCTTCATCAAGGTCTCAACTTAGACCTACAGGTTACTGGTGTCGGTGTCCAGGCCTTGCCATCTTGTGCTACCATCACGACCGTAGGTGGTTTCTGAGGTTGAAGAGGATTCTCAGTTTCAGTGGGGAGGGTCAAAGTGGTGCTCCCCTGGTCCGCCTACCCTACAGAATAAGAGTGGAGAAATGGCAAGACGAGAGGGGTTAGTTCTCTCCCCACAAGACTGTAACCCCTACTGCATTTGTTGCTCTGATCCGAGAGGTACAGTGGCTTCAACAAATCCATTCCACAATCCCAAAACACTTGGCGATGACCATATGTGATGCCCTCCAAATCCATTTAACAAACTCCATGGAAATCGGAGCTTGAAGATGACGTATGTGTCATCAGTTCACTAAATGGTCATGTGCCAAAATAAAACAAAGAATCATTATTCACTTTATCATATACTAAATCATCCATATCTCTCAAATGGTTAATAGGAATTCCATGAAATTTAAACCATAGGCTCTTCATCGCCTAAATCTTCACATTATCAAGTCTGAACCCAAAGTCCCAACAGTTTGCCATCTAAATTAACTCTCAAATAGCCTCATAAATAATACAAGTCACTCGATTCTCAACTCTTAACCAAACAAGTTCAAAAATACCTTTTATCATCATAGAATACCTCAAATTTCATTAACTTGGCACTTGAATTCATTGAGAATGTTAAATGGGTCCCTTGGACTCATAGGCACCCAAATAAATTAATATACAAATATATTCATCATAATTGAACTCAATTCGTGTCCTAATCGTCAATTGCATATTTGTTTACACTTTCTAAGTGAAAAGATTCACTAATTGAACAACTAATTCCTCAGTTTGGTATCATTCATCCATGGGAGACTTGTGGTCTTAAGATACTATGTTTGGTATGAAAATCCAAAAATTTGGGTTATCACACCTGTTGAGCTTATGGAGCTGAAGAAACAATTACAAGAACTTCTTGATAAGGGTTTTATCTGCCCTAGCGTTTCCCCCTGGGGTGCACCTATCCTTTTTGTTAAAAAGAAAGATGGTTCAATGCGGATGTGTATTGACTATCCAATGCTGAATCAAGCTACCATTAAAAACAAGTATCCTCTCCCTCGTATTGATGACCTTTTTTATCAACTTCGTACTGCTAAAGTCTTCTCCAAAATTGATCTTCGTTCTGGCTACCATCAACTTAAGGTCAAGGATTCAGATATATATAAGACTGCTTTTCAAACTTGTTACGGGCACTATGAATTTCTGGTGATGTCGTTCGGGTTGACCAACGCACCTGGCGTATTCATGAACTTGATGAACAAAGTCTTCCAACCTTATCTTGATGAGTTTGTGGTCGTATTCATTGATGATATTCTGATCTATTCTGACTCTATGGAAAAACATCGGGAGAATTTGAAGTCTGTCCTTGAGATTCTTCGAGCCCAGAAATTCTATGGCAAGCTTTCTAAATGTGAATTCTGGATTGACAAAGTCATGTTTCTTGGACATGTCATTTCTGGGGGTAACATATCTGTTGATCTTGCAAAAGTATATCTTGTACTTGATTGGAAACCTCCTTGTAATCCTTCTTAAATCTGGAGTTTCTTAGGTCTGGCCAGATATTATCGTCATTTTATTCTGAATTTCTCCAAAGTGGCACTTCCTCTCACTAAGCTTACTCGGAAGGACAAGCATTTCATCTAGTCAGCGCTTGTGAGTCTAGCTTCCAAGAGCTCAAATAGAAGTTGACGTCAGCACCTGTCCTTGTTCTACCCTCTGGCAATGAAGGATTTGTGATATTCATCGATGCTTCCCGACATGGTCTAGGGTGTGTCCTACAGCAGAACGGGAAAGTAGTGGCCTTCACTTCTAGACAGCTGAAACCCAATGAGTTGAATTACCCTACGCATGATTTGGAGTTAGCTGTTATCATCCATGCTCTCAAAATCTGGAGGCACTACTTGTACGGGGCAACATTTGATATCTTCACCGACCATAAAAGCCTCAAGTACATTCTGACGCAAAAGGACTTGAATCTGTGGCAACGACGATGGATCGAGTACTTGAAGGACTACGACTTCACCATTGGCTACCATCCAGGTAAATCCAATGTAGTTGCAGATGCTCTTAGTAGGAAAAGATCTATATGTGCATCTCTATCCGTACCCGAATGGAGGAACATGGAGGACCTAGCAAGATGGAGACCACAATTCCTGGCTGATCATATGCATGCCAATAACATTTCTATCACATCCAACCTGCATTCTGAACTTCTAGAGGCACAAAAAGCTAGTCCCGATCTTGCAGAGTTCTCATCTCTCCTGACAAAGCCTCAAACACATCTGTCTGTGGGTCTTGATGGTGGTCTTCGATATAAGAACCGTATGTGGGTTCCAGAGCAGTCAGCTGAAAAGATAAAGATTCTCAGTGAGGTGCATGGGTCAAAGTACACAGTTCATCCTGGCATGAAAAAGATGTACAAAGACCTACAACGTCAGTTCTGGTGGAGAGGCATGAAGTGTGATACTGTTGAATTCGTGTCCAGATGCCTGACATGCCAAATGATCAAGTCCGAGCACCAGAGACCAGGCGGTCTACTACAACCCCTTGAAATTTCAGAATGGAAATGGGAGCACATCACCATGGATTTCGTGGTAGGGCTACCCAGAACCAGGAAGGGATACGATGCTGCATGGGTCGTCGTGGATCGTCTCACCAAGTCATCTCATTTCCTCCCTGTGAAGACCACTGTGAAAGTTTCTGAGTTGGCCGACCTTTATATACGGGAGATTGTACGTCTGCATGGAGTTCCAGTGTCCATTGTCTCGGACTGGGACCCAAAGTTCACTTCAAAGCTATGGAAACATGTTCAAGAAGAATAGGGCACCAAGTTGAACTTCAGTACAGCTTATCATCCACAGACAGATGGACAGTCAGAACGAACAGTGCAGATTCTGGAGGATCTTCTATGAGCTTGTGTGCTTGACTGGGAAGGCTCATGGGACCATTACCTGCCTTTAGCTGAGTTCGCCTATAATAATAGCTATCAGGCGAGTATTGGGATGCCACCATACGAATCTCTCTATGGCTGACCGTGCAGATCTCCATTACATTGGGATGATGTCAGAGAACACACCTTGATGAAATCCGAGGAGATGCAGCTGTATGCAGATAAAGTTTCACTGATCAGGCAGAGAATGAAGCGAGCATAGGATAGGCAGAAATCGTATGCAGATGCTCACCGACAGGAATGTCAGTTCAAGGAAGGTGATCATGTAATTCTGAAAATCCGGCCTATTCGAGCTTTGGCCAAGAATAATGGAAAGCTCAGTCCTAGTTATATGGGACCCTTTGAGATCCTTGAAAGGGTTGGAGAATGTGTCTATCATCTTGCTTTTCCACCTCAGTATAGTGCTATGCATAATGTCTTTCATGTATCTAATCTGAAGCCTTATGTAAAGGACCCCAGTCACATTCTGAATCATGAGCCTCTCGAGCTGAAAGATGATCTGTCTTATGCTGAGTCACCAATCAAAATCCTCGATTTAAAGACAAAGGAGCTTCGCAATAATTGGCGTATATATATGGTGAAAGTTCTCTGGAACCACCATGATCAAAACGATGCTACATGGGAGCGCAAGTCCGAAGTCGAGCGGAAATATCCACATCTCTTTCACGCTGCTTGAATTTTGAGGGCAAAATTCTTAAAAGGAGGGGAGAATGTGACAAAGTGAGTTTTTATAATATTTTTCTCTCTCTTAAAAGTTTTATTATCAATTTATTGACCAAAATACCCTCATATACTTTCCTCACTCAATTGAAGAAAGATGAGTCACAAATTGCAAAGAAAACACAAACCCTAGTATGCTATGATGATAAAATACATGTGTTAGTGTATTTAGTAAATGAACATATCAAATATTGGAATTTGGATCTCAAACTTATACCACAGCTTCATGACGACCTTATAGAACAATCCTAAAATTTTGTTGCAATTGGATCAACCAATTGGGAGATATGACCAATTGAATTTGGTACATATTCCATTCATTTTTGGATCTACGACCTTAGTTGTTGATTTAATTAACAAAATAATGTGTCACGCAGCCCTTTAAAGCCTGGGCGCGGACCTTGGTTTAGGCTGAGGTTTTGTGGCTGTTGATCAGTGATCCAACGGGGGAGACTTCATCTCCTACCTACCGCAAAGGGCGGGGAGATAGAAGGCCACCCGAGCCTCAGCCAGGCTCTACCTCATACACTTTCTCAGATATCTATCCGCGTAAATATCTTAGTCTCATGATTTAGTGGTCAATCATACCAACTTTGAACGAGTTTCATGCGCCGTTGCGCCAACCCAACAACCTGTTCCTCGCACTTCTCACCCGATGGCGGCTGAGTTTAGGGCTTCCTCGCCTACCCTCCCTCACGCCTATATAAGGCCTCCACTAGCTCCGCCTCTCCCCCTTTAACCATCCCACAGCCTCAATTTCACCTGAGGCACCCTGAGCATACACCCCCTTTCCACCTTCTTCAACCTCCAGCCACCACCACCAACCGAGCTCCTCAGCACCTCTCGCTCCCTTCTAGCCTCACCATCACCTTCACCTCACCTCTACGCTTCACCCTGTCATAACCCCGAGATCCCAGACCGCCTCCCACTCCATTTCGATTCCAACTCTGGTGACCTTGCCTGCCCACGCGGCGACGACGAGCTACGCAGGGTCTTACACCCTGTTTTGACCCTTGCTGGCTTCGGACCGATCCCCTGAATCCTTCCCAACCTTCTCCCGCTCAAGGATATCAACTGAGCACAAGATAGCCCTCGCCAAGGGCTCTCCTCTCGCTGCTCGAGCAAGTAGCAAGCCAAAGAAGGTGCTGCTCGCGTGGGGCCGACCAGGCTGCTAGCTAGACCAGTCGCAAAGCGCCACATCAGCTGAGCGAGCGAGCTAGCTGGGATCAGAGGGATCCAACACGCACCCAGCTGACCAATCACGAAGTGACACGTCACCAAGTGTGATCCGAGCTCAACTCGGGGGATCAATCTGAGCCGTTGATCCAGTCGGATCTGGCCATTGATCGAGGTTATTCTTTTCTGTTTTTTTTTATTACTCAAGAAAACGGATTATCTTAGAAAAATCCTAGAAAATGATAGGATTATCAGAAAATATCGAACCTATATACTATTTTGATCAGAAAAATATCCTCTATCCAAATAAAATGATATCAGGACCTAGATCCGTCTCCTATTTCAAAAATAGTTGCCTAAAGCCTTAATGACCTCCTTAATTATAATTAATTATTGATAATAATTTTCGTTGATGATATCTGACCTTTCAAGATGTATTTAACCTTATATGTAACCCTGCTTCCAATATAACTCAAAACACTAATCTTAGTAGATAAATGATGAAATGATTCGAAGAAACCCTAAATATAATTTTCTCTCTCTACATGTAATTAGATATACATCTTTTTATCAAATCTAGTATTATTAGATGATGTTTAGTGATCATGAATGGTCCTGAACTCTAATTCAAACCCTGATCTTATGGAACCATTAATATCTTAAGGGTTGCTTCCTTTTTATCCGACCATCCTAGAAACCCTAATTTATGAAAATCTTCTTTTTGAGTAATTCAATATTATCTTTTAATCAAACTTTTTATGATGGATTAGATCTGATAATATCTCAAAACCCAATTAAAATATGGGAAATCCCTGATCCGAATTAGATAGCATAAAAGAGGATAATAGCTAAGGACATATCTTAGTCTTGGTCACATGGACCAATTGTAATGTTGTACCCTTGCTTTCTGTGCAGGGTGACTTATTTCTTGTTGATTATACATTCTTGGATATCTGATTTGAACAAGCAGGTACATGGTCTTATAAGTATAAGACTAGATTTCTAGTTGCCTATGATATGTAATACCTTGAATGCTCATATTTGGATATGATTGCTTGGTTGAACTAGTATGAGTTATACTTCGCCAAACCTAATAGAACATAAATGATTATGATGGGTTGTAGCTACCAGATCACATATCCTGGTGTGGATGTACGATGCCTAACATGGATGTATGATTTCTTGGCCCATGTTAGATGTATGATGATATTATATTGCCCACACTAGATGTAAGTCAAGTGCAATATGGGTAGTACAATTGCATCAAAATGAATGTAATAAAGAGGATGTTTACCTGATTTTCACCTTAAGAAATGGTTTTATCTCTCTTTCTTCCATTTCAAATACTTTCCTTTATGCAACCTTATTAGTGTAACTTTTACCACGTACCAACTTTGTTGATGTTTTTGTTTCTCATTTTTTCTAGGTGCAAAGAACAATGGACAACCAAAATGAAATACATGCTCAAAGTACCTGAAGGCACAAATAATAAGCATGGGGATATATTAGATATAACTATTCCTCTTATCTCATTCTTTCTAAATGCTAGTTTATTTCTTTTCTAGTTGATGTTGAGGATGATTGATATCCTATGTAATATTGTTATCTTTTCCTAGAACAATATTTTCTCTCCTTATGTAATGACTTTATTTTATCCATATGAATGAATGTTCGTGTGGCATTATATGATGATGTGGACTTGATCTTGGCTAAATCTCTATTTTTAGTTGACTACCTTAATCTCTTATATTTTCCCTTTTGACATCTATAGATATGAGTGCACGCATATCTGTGAATGTCACTATGGAAAGTATATAGAAATTTGGTTCGTCACACTTACCAAATGGTGCAGGAGAGACAAATGTGCCAAAGCAGTAATGCATCCTTGAGAAGCCACACCGCACTAGACAGAGACATGAGTACTTTGATGCGCAGACACCTCCAACAAATGCATATGTCATGTCAGCCATTCATGCATAGTTGGAGGAGATTCAGCAAACACAACAGGCCATGTGGTTAGATCAGCAACATATGCATCATCAGATAAACCACATGTATCAGTATCAGCATGCACATGTGCAAAGAAACCCCTAATGGGGGGAGGATTTCTGTGGAGGACTTTTTGGTTACCTTGAGACTTACCTACCTCCACATTTGGACTACTAGGGCCACTATTACCAACATCCACCTCCACATTGGTCCCACCGTAGGATCCCACACTACCAGAGTGGTGACGTCTACCCTATCATTCCTAAGCTTTAGTTTCATGTTGAGGACATCATGATTCAAAAGTTTGGGGTGGTAGGGCGATATGCCCTCTTTCTTAGCTTATTTTGTTGATGTTTGTCTCATCGGATCTTTGTTTGTTGACATTTCTCGTTTTAGTGTAGAAATCCTTTTGTTTGCATCCATGCATATAGGTAGTTCAATTTCATGCATTTTTACGTAATTTTTCAAAATTTTGTCTCTTTTTTCTCTTCCATGTCATGCATTGCATCTACATGTAGATTATGGTAATTTTTGTGTATTTTAATTAAGAGTTTTTGCTTTATGTTTTAATTTCCCTAAAAATTAGGTTTAGATGTGATTGAATGCAAATTGGCACCATTTTGGCCAATTTTACCCAAACTTGAATGTTCTTGCCTAAAAGCATGTTTTAACTTAATCTCCACTATTTGAAATGAAAATGTTGGTCTTTGACAAATGCATGCTATTTTCTTAGAGTTTATTGCTATATGGTCTTGATTGTTGACTTTTTACATGTGCATCACCGCTCTCAAGTTTGTGAATGTTTTGGTTGAATTGTGAATTGAGCAAGCTATGAACACTTAGAGCCTATGGAATCACATGATATAAATGTGAATCTCATGTTGTTCAATCATGTGGTGTGATGTCATTTGATGAAGTGTTGGATTAGTTTTCATGCAGGAGATTTTATGTTGAGGGCTACACTAATGACCCCTCTTTGACCCGACTCCTCTTTCACCATTTTCATATACCAATCTGCCTCACTAAAGGATGCCTTAGTGCACATATTTAGCCTTGGTCACCCCCAAAAGCTTGGGGTGGCCATATCTACATCTCCCCGCTTCACTCTATCCACCATATGCCCTACCTACACCAAGGGTAAAAGAAAAAAAAAGGAGAAAAGCAAAAAGAAAATAAAAGATGCTTCTATTTAAGATCATCTAAATAAAGAAAAGATGAGTTTGTAAAAGCACTCCAATCTCTAACCGCAATCATTTCTTCCTTTTTCATACCCATTGAGCTAGAAAACATCAAGCCTACCTCACTTGACCCTTTCTATAGCCATGTGGGTCATTTGGTGTGGTTTGAGGCATAAGATTGAATTCATGAAAGTAAAACAACACTCCTAGTCATCATTGATTAATGCCATCATGAAACGGTTTACCTAGAATTATATGAAGGGTATATGGAAAGCTTGTGTGTTCTATGCCCTATATTCAAATTTTGTATGCTCGGTGCTCTTTTCATGATTGGTTTGTGAAAGTAGAGAGGATAGATGTGGAACACATGCACTTAGTCACTTTTAAGACCATTTAGTCAATAATCATCTTTTGCAATGGATTTATGATTCTTGTTTGTTGAAAGAAAACTAAAGGGAGAGATTAAATTAGAGTGTACTTGAGGACAAGTATGTTTTAAGTTTTCAATTATTGACTGGAAGGGACACCAAACGCCTCTTCCCTCCCTCTCTATCAAGGGATAGGGAGGCAGAGCTTTTTTGTGTGGTGATGCAACCTTATTTTAGGGCTTCATATTGTGTCTTTTTGTACATTAATCACATCTAAACATAGTAGAATGCTAGTTAAATACCCCAATATGCATATTATTTTCAAATGCACTTATGGACATTATTTACATACTTTTTAGGTACTTGGACCATGCTTTGGATGGATGAGAGAGAAGGAAGGAGTTCTAGGGTTCCTCCACCCATGGAGGGGTCCAAAGAAGACCCCAAATCTCCCTAACCTACCCCTAATGGCCAAGGGTCGACATCAAGCAAAGAAGTCCATTGATCATGAAGATTCAAAGTAAATTTTCCACTGAAGACCCCAATCCGGCCATGGTGCCAAGGAACGGTCGTGTTAGACAATGCAAAAATCACAGAGTCAAACATCAAAATTGCAAGCTACAACAACTTGACCAGAATGGTCATGCTACCTAGCACAGTTGTGTTGTGAAGAGCCCAAAATGAACGTGCTAGTCAGCACAACCGTGCTGCCAAAGAAGAGAATAGGCATGCTGCCCAAAATGAGTTCCACTTCACCTCCCCCACCACGGTGCCACCCAGCATGACCATTCTACCTAGCCCTCACCACGGTCGTGCTGTCCAACACAGCCGTGCTACTAGCCTTCATTTCACCAAAATTTCTCTGACATTTTCCACTTCTTAGAATGATTGTTCCCTACCACCACAGACGTTCCAACTCTCACCCACCATGACCGTACTCCCCATCACGGCCGTAGTACCACCTAAACCCTAGAATTTTCTACATCATTTTTCCAATAATGCCCCTACTTGCCCTAGTGCTTCCACCACCACATATATATACATGGGTAGCGGCCACATCACTAGGTTAGCTACCTTACCTCCCTTCCACCTACTCTAGAGCCTTTTCATCTCCTTCCTTGTTTTCAAGTTCTCCACCCACCATTTCCACCATAGAAACCTAGTTTTCTAGGTTTCCTACCATAATCCCCTTCATTTCCATTCCCTTCATCCACCATGGAGGAAGGAGGTCGTTCTACATCAGCTAAGAGGTGAAGAACAAGAAGCTACTTAGAGATCTATGGAGTCCTATCCCTTTCTTCTTACTTCTTTTCTCTTTTGTTTGAGCATGTCTAGCTAAGCCCCTAGTGGTGGGCTGTTTGGGGTTAAAATGTGACTTTGATACCATGTTGGGGGGATATAGCTTGTATTGAACATAATTTTATTCTATGATGATTGCATCTTGCTTCTATCTCATTTCACATTATATTTCATGTGGTTTGTGCTTTTAACATAGATTGCTTTCTTTGTGATGCTTGATGACACTTAGCTTCTAGGAGAAATTGGAATGTATGTGGCAATCTTAGAAATGGCTCTTAGGTCCAATTAGTGGTTCCCTAGCTATCCCCCTTTGTTCCCACATACATCTCCCTTCTTATAAAAGTGAGTGTGAGATCTAAGTAGCTAGTATAAGTGTGATTAGTGAAATTTCCTAGAGTTTCCTGAAGGCTATATGGCAAGTAACATGAGGTGAAACACCCTCATCTCTACTCCCATTCCTACCCTTGGATCTCAATTGCCCTAATACTACTTACCTTAAAAACCTATACTTGAGAAGTCCTTTTAGAATTACACCTAACCCTAGTTCTCCAACTAGTAGTATAGGGTATGTTCTAATAGCACTTGCATTGTTGTTTGGTTTGGTAATCTAGATTGAAATGTGAGATTTGATTGCTATGTTGACTCTCTGCCAACTAATATCAAGTTACATTCCCAAACGGCCCACCTATCCATCATATTGCTTAAAGCCCACCTTTTCCTTCTTAGCTTGTTAATGTTATTTTATTCAATTGCGTTTGTTAATTCTTAGTTAATTTCTTAGTTCTAGACAGTTAGTTCTTTCTCAAGTAGTTGGGGATCCGTTGAGCTTGCTTGTGTTAATTTAGTTGACTAGTGATAACTTAGGTTCTTGCTTGTCTCATTGCTTAGATTGCATCTTAGTTGATAACTTATCTTGCTAGTGTAGTGTAACTCCTTTCTCTAGTCTAATTGCTTACCTTTCCTAGTCTCTTAGTCTTAGTTTGCTTAGAGTAATCTAGAGTTCTTACTAACTTAGTTACTTTCTTGCTCTTTCTTGCTTGAACTCATAGCATAATCAAACCAAATCCAACTTTAAACCCCTGAACCCTAGACTCCATTTTAGGAACATAGCTAACACAAACCTCGATATAGTACCCCCTCTCTCCCCGAGGATCAACCCTAATATTAACACTAGCCCATACTACAACATGACCCTGTGCACTTGCAGGTACGTGTGATTAGTTGAGCATGTGTGTTGGACTAGGTCCTTATACAAATTTTGAGAGATCCATGTGTTTTCCCTTAGGGTTGCATCTAGACACCTTTAGTTGGCTATTGAGTGGCCTTGAGAAGACTCGCACCACCAAGCACCATAGTGAATCACCAATGCATTGCGCCATTGCCAACCACAATACATGACAGACATTGGCAAATGCCACAATCCCCACAGTCAAAATCATCCAATACAGACCTGATAGATGTTAGGGGCGTCATTCAAAGAGCAAAGAATAGTTTGGGCATCCCAACACATGATTGGAGAAGAAGAAGCTCACGTTGTGGGTCCTGAAGCAAAGCTAAGCGATCCATCATGACAAGAGTTTTAGCCACACGTTCCTTGAGAAAGATCCAAGGCAAAACATGGATCTATGGAAACAAGACCTTTTAAATCTTCACTCCACACATAGTATAAAATATGTTAGTAGACCGAATTATGGCGCTTGGCTTGGATCATTTGAAGGCAAAATGATTTCCATCTTCTTGATATTGATATACTACCAAAGTCTAGGCTCTATAAATGGATAATAGATAGTTCCTTGGAGTCTTCGAAAGTATCATCAATGACAGTACCATTATCAACATAAAAAACAAGAAGGTTGATGGGGCATTCATCCTTAAATTGCAAAATAAGAGGAAGGAGATCCAACAAAAAAAGAAATGGCCCCAATGAATAACCTTGTTCAAACCGGTCCATGGAGAAAAGAGGTCACTCTGATTCATGTAGAAAGAAGTTAGGCAGTTGTAACTATATTCAACCCAATGTACAATAATTAGGCAATGAAGGTAAACCTCCTTAAAGATGGTGAATCTATTAACCATATTGAAAACATTACTTAAGTCAACAAGGGCAATCATAAGAGTGGTATAATGTTGTTGGCCACTAGGAGAGTGATAGTGTGTCAAAAGGCTTCATCACCCCTAGGACTACCAAAACAAATTGATGATCCTTAAGATGATTGATAGAATCATCCAAGACACCCTTCATTGTAGCCTTGGAAAGAAGACGATGAAAAATTGTTCAAACTTAGATAAGCCAAATTCCATTGTATAGCTTGAGAAGAGGTGTCAAAGGAGAACTGGAAACATAGGGTGCTAGGGAGGCAGGACAACGACTAGCAAGACAAATGTTGATAACAACTAACATTGCATTCAAAAATTCATCTTTAACGACCACCATTGCATCACACATAGCATCAAGAAGGAATTGTACACAAAGTCCTCCACGTGCACAATATATACCTTTTTGGAAGCATAAGATTTCCTATTCAACCATAGTACAAGAAACAACAAAGGGAGAGCAAGAGAAATCTAACACATACTACACCTTTAGAGGGGGGCGTTGAGGGTTTTTCCTTTGAGCTCCAAATGTGTAGCATAGTTAGAGGGGGCAATGCCACTAGAGGAGGGAACTTAGATAAAAGTTGAAAATTGTCCACCCTTGATCTTTGTATTGTCATGAGAAAATATGGATTCAATAGATTGTGCACGCTCAAAAGGAGAATGGTGGGTCAAGATTCATGCAAGGAATTGTTTGATATTTTCAAGTCCTAAGTTCCATGTTTTTAGGGCCTTAGAATCATAAGTTGGTGGAGCGAGGCATGCTTTTATGCTGAGCATTCTTAAGCAGACTTGAGAGAAGAGCGGTAGAGAACACACATAGGGAGAAGCAAAAGACAAACCCAAGCATCAATGAAGCAAGAACAAGAAGCCACTTGTTGTAAGGCAACACAGATAGTGTTGATTAAGGCAGACAACAAAGAAGTAGGATGCTCTTTGCCATAGGTACACCCACATGAAAGATCGAATAAATAAGATTCATGTTGAGATCGAGACAGTTCACATGAGGTTGTGGCAGTTCAATACACTGATGGGCCATCAAGGTACAAGGAATAGGAGCTGGAAAGCCAGGCTCAATGGGGAGCAGGCAAGCCAACAATCATGTCGACTGGATGTTGACCAGGATGACATAGTAAGTAGCATCATATTCGTATTAAGCTTGGTGGGGGAAAGCCTTTAATCAAGGTTAGGTGGCAATACATAATCTACACATTCAATGTTTGCAAGGACGAAGACCAATTACTAAGCCTTCCCAAACATCAGCATATTCCAACTCCTTATGGATGTCCCCAATGCAAGTCGGCGAGGATATATGTACAATTGGAACATGAATAGGAAAACAAATTGGATCAAAGGGTTTGCCACTACATGTGTGAAAACTTTTGAAAGGAAATGTGATGTAGGTACATGTGTTGATTGACTTGACAACAAATATAGAGGAACTTGATGGTTTGAAACTTCCTAATATTGTTGTGATTGTTGTTGATGGTGAAAGGATATAGATGAGGAGGATGCAACAGAGACCAATGCCATTAACCTAGATTAGAGAGTTGACATCAATAATGAAAGAATGTGGGAGAGGACATAAAAGAGAAGATCAAAGGACATGGAAGAGGAGACCACGCCAAAGGACATGGAAGAGGAGATCATATGACCATGGAAGAGGAGATCAAAGGACCATGGTGTAGGAGACCAAGTCAATGGACATGGAAGAGGAGAGTAAAGGACCATGTAAGAGGAGACAAAATGACCATGGGAGAGGACACCAAGTCAAAGGACATGGAAGAGGAGAACAAAGGACCATGGAAGAGGAGACTAAAGGACCCTAGGAGAGGAGACCATGGATCTATGGAAACATGACCTCCTACAATCTTCTTTGATTTTCAAAGTATAGTTACTACATGATTTCCCTTGTAGAAAATAGAATACAACTCAAAAGAAAATAAGGGTGAAGTGTTAAATACATCAGCTACTTATTCAACTTATTCTTCAGCCACTTGGACAAACGTCTGATAAAGATCAATGATCAAGGGAAGAAGACATAGAGGACTTATTCTCTCTATTTGCATATGAACGAATAGAAATAGGACCACATGTGACATGAATAAGAGTTTCTAGAAGGAACCTCCACAACCATAGAAACAACTTTATGATGAGAAGAACATGCTCCAACGCTCATCAATGATGGATTTGTGGCCAGAATTGGGACCTATGCGGGAAGTCTCCTATGCCTTTGGTCTCCTCAAAATGCTAACTATACCCTGGTGAGATACTCAAACCAAAGAGTTTTCCCACTATGTTCATGCTCGAACCATCCTCCCAGAGGATGAAGTCCAGCCAAAGTTACATGGGAAGTGACACAAACCTCCAAAGTCAAAGTCCTAATGCAACTTTGGCCCAAGAAAGTCATAAAAGCCTTAAGGAGCATGGAAAAGAAGGTAAAACTTAGGAGGAGAAGTTGTCTTAGTGGAGGAGAAAGATGAAACTCATGTCCATGATCATTCTGCTCCTCAAGAGAGTCATAATCAACTACATGTAGAAGACTTATTTCAAGCCATTGTAATTAAATGAAAATATTAAAATGTGAACACTTACCACTGGAGGGCATTATAGATGATTGTATACATCTCTAAAAAGAGATATCAACTAAATGTGCACATAGTACTATGTGTATATCAGTTGACCCTACATCAACTCTCGAGCATCCTGACAAATCCCAAAACTAGAATGAACCAACCAAGACATAGAGTTGAAGGGGATGTGCCAACCACTAGCCTGATGACCCAGAGGTTATACATTGTCTATATTATGATAATGACTTAACCATTTCATTCAAATGTATCGAATATGCATATTCAAGATTGATTTCAGGTGTTAGGTACATGAAAAGGATCAAATTACACAAGCCCTATCTTGTCAAAGTTCAAGTCAAAAGCAATGCAAGTGTGGTAATTAGGAAATCCATGTAAATGACCTTAGAAGAATTTTGTAATCACTTGTATTGTTGATATGACTTGTAACTAAGATGAGAAAATTATGTGAGACACTTTGTACCAAGTTTTAATCACTTTTTAAGCACTTTAGGAAATTGACCACAGGCTGTTGATCGGTCGAGTTACAATCTCGAACGATCCCTTGGATTAATTTTCTGGAGAGTGCATCGGCCGAGTTGTGCATTCACAGAACTCGACCGATCGCGTTACTTACCAAATGCTATTTTCATTAGTCGGTCGAGTTTCCCTAGGACAAACTCGACCGATGGTTTGAAAATTGTGCTTGTCTTTTAGCCGATCGGTCGAGTTACCTTTATTGAATCTCGACTGAATGTACTGTACAAAAAATGTAGAAAAAGTGATTCTAACCATTGGTGACTTGTTTGGATGAAAATAGATCAGTTGCCTTGAGCAAAAATGGCTATAATTGGGCCCTAAGTGTTCCCCAACTCAAAGGGGCACCCCCAGCTGTAAATAGGACCACTTGGAGTTCATTCCAAGGTTGCTCATTGACTACATATAAGGTCCTTGTTATAGTTGAGTGTGATACCACCCCTTGAGCCCCTTTCTCTCTCTAGTTTACACTTCATTTCATGATTTGTGAGTGAGTTAGGATTATTGTAAGAGAGCTCCACCTCTATTCATGTAAAGCTCTCAATCTTCCACAACTTTCCTACCCCCTTCTTCCATGAAGAAAAGCTGAAGGAAGCAGGCTCCATCGAGTGAAGAAGGAGTTGTTGCTGCTCCTCTTAAAGGTTGATGAAGAGTTGGTGATCTTCTCCAGGTGAAGAATAAGGCAAAGGGGGAAGATCCAAGAGGAGAAGAAAAGTCCTTCAAGGCTGAAGACTTGAGCTTGAATGGGTAAGACCTAGATGAAGGCTGAAGATTCAATCTAAGTGGGTAAGTTCCTTGTGAAGGTGGAGATCTCCTTGTGTTTGGATGGGTAAGTCCTTTAGTGGTCTATTATTGTAATATCTATGGTGATTAATAGAGAAAAGCACTTGCAAAGTCCTAGAGGTTGACCTCTCTAGGTAGTGGACTGACTCACTTCTAGTTTGAAGTGTGAAACCACTCTACATCCCTTTGTCAAGTGCTTGCTATCAATCTCTCTCATCCTTGTTGTGCTTGTTAGTTAGGACTTCAAATTTCCATTAAGCTATTTCTCCTAATGGATCTAATTTGAAGGTCTAATCTGTTTGGTGAGAAATTTTATAGCTCTATTCACCCCCCCCTCTAGAGCCCTTAGATCCAACATGTGGTATTAGAGCTAAGGATCTTCTCCAACAATCTCCCACGAGTTGAGAAGATGTGCGACAGCCTACTTGGTTCACTCAACCTAGAGGGAGTCTTCTCCATGCATCGTTCAGTCTTTGATGGCACCAACTTCCTCTATTGGAAGAGAAGAATGTAGCTCTACATTTAAGGTATGAACCTTGATATGTGGAAGGTGATGGTTACACCTTACAAGGAGCCAACCGGAGCTGTTGCAACATGGAGTAAAGTTGTTCTCAAAGAATCTCAACTAAATGCAAAGGCATTAGCATCCTCTACGCAGCCCTCACTCCCACAGAGTTCAACCGGATCTCATAATGGGACACCGCCTATGAGATTTGGGACAAGATGTACATTACCTATGAAGGCACAAAGCAAGTCAAGGAGGCAAAGATCTACATGTTGGGCAGACTCCTAGAGAACTTCAAGATGGGAAAGAAAGAAGGCATTGTGGAGATGTATTCAAGGCTAAATGTCGTAGTCAATGGACTTGCTGCTTTAGGCACTCCTTTGGAAAGAGGCGTCATCAACTCAAAGATCTTAAGAACTCTTACAAAGAGATGGGAGTCAAAGGTCACCTCCATTGAAGAAGTGAGGAGCCTTGGTGACATCCCAACTAAAGAACTCATTGGCAATCTTCAAGCCCATGAGCTTATACTTGACAAGCAAGAAGAAGAAGCTAAGCAAGAAGAGAAGGAAGCCAAGAAGATCAAAGATAGTACTTTCAAAGCACAAGTGGAGGTTGTTATCCTTCAACAACAACTTGCATGTCAGACCTCCTCCTCCTCCTCTAGTGAAGATGAAGGCCCTAGTGAGCATGAAGCCAACTACATCAAGGGCAAGCACTTTAAGGGAAAGCAAGCCTCCTCCTCCTCTACTCCAAGATGCTACAAGTGTGGTCAAAAGGGGCACTACATGAGTGAATGTCCAAAGTCTAGAAAGTCTCTCCACAAGAGAAGCTCAAGGAAATATGAGAATCATAAGATGGAGAGCAAGCACAAGAGGAAGGACAAGAAGGAAAAGAGACACAAGAATGCAGCCAATACAGCTTGGGAAGCTTCATCTTCAAGCAGCTCTAGATCCGAAGAAGATGGAGAGTGCCACCTTGCCCTCATGGCCTCTACAAGTGAAGACATTGGTGAGGTAAGTGAGGTAATCTTGCAAGCACTGCTTAAGGAAGCTATTATTGACATGCTTGTTACTACCCATTCTTCTTTTGCTAAATGTAAATCTAAAAGAAAATGGTTAGGTAAAATCATTGATGATCTTTATGCTAAGCTTGAAATTTTGGAATTGGATGAGAAAACCAATCTTGTGAGTATTGATGATTTGCAAGGTCAATATCTTGATCTTGAACTTCAGTTCAATGGGGTTGAAGTTGAGAATGTGTCTACCTTAAGAACATTGAAAATCTTAAGGAAGAGAACCAAAATTGCCTAAAAGAACTTGAATTGCTTAAAATTGAGAATGCTGATTTAAGTTGCTTATTGATGCTCGTAGAGAAGAGAGAAATGTTTATCTCAAAGAGATTCAAATGCTAAAATCTAAAAATGCTAGGTTTCTTAGTCAAGTAAATGTTTTATCTTCTAGACCTTTGTTTCCTAGTGTTAATGTGGATGCCATCTCTCTTGAAAAGGATTCATATCTTACTCAAGATTTATGTCTTGAGGCTGACCTTGTACATGCTAGGGATGATATATCTAGTTTATCTTCTACTATTGTATCTTTGAATGATGATAACCATAGATTAAGAGCATCCATGCAGAAATTCCTCAAAGGGAAGAACTCCCTAAATGAAATCCTTGATCATTATACCCAACAAAGGGGTGCTAGTGGTCTGGGATTTGAAGGGGGAGCCTCAAAGGGAAAAAGTAAGACCAAAGGTAAGAAAAAGATCAAGGAGATATATTTCTTTGTAGGAGAATCTTTAGGCACTAAGAATCATATGGTTTGTTCTTATTGCAAATGTGATGATCATTATTCTACTTATTGTCCTTACAAGCCTAAGGGGACCAACCCAAAGATGAAGTTGGTCCCCAAGCTAACTCCAGATCCCAAAGTTTGAGTTGGGAACCAACATTCTCTTTTCTTGCAGGAAAAAGATAGATGGATTGTTGATAGTGGTTGCACAAAGCACATGGCCAGTGATGTAAGCCATTTCAACAATTTCACAAAGAAGAAAGGAGGATTTGTCACCTTTGGGGATAACAAGAAAGGTAAATTCAAAGGTGAGGGTGATATAGGTGAATCCTTATGCATCAAGAATGTTCTTTTTGTGGATGGCCTACATCACAATTTAATAAGTGTTAGTCAACTTTATGATAATGGTTACCTTGTTCTTTTTACTTCCTTTGAATGCTTGATTCTAAATTCCCTCACCTACCAAGTTATATATAAGGGATCTAGAAGTGGTAATCTTTATGTTATTCTTCTAAACTCTATTAAGCATGTGGTTAGAAGATGCCTTGTAGCCAATTTGAATGATATTTCTCTTTGGCACCGCCGGCTTGGTCATGTAAATATGCATCAATTAAAGAAGTTGAGAAAAAAGGACTTAGTCAAGGGACTTCCTAAATTGGATTTTGAAAAGGATGAGGATTGCCAACCTTGTACACAAGGAAAGCAAACTAAGTCCTCCTTCAAATCCAAAGGAGTCCTTAGCACTAAGAGAGCTATTGAGCTTCTTCATATTGATCTATTTGGACCAATGAGAACGCAATCACTTTGTGGTTCCAAGTATTGCCTTGTTATTTTCGATGATTTCTCTAGATATACTTGGACATTCTTTCTCCTTTCAAAGAGTGATACACTTGATGTTTTCTCTAGTTTTTGTAAATGAGTTGAGAATGAAGATTCTTGCTGAATTGTTTCCATCCATAGTGATCATGGGGGAGAATTTGAAAATGACCTTTTTGAGCATTTTTGTCATGAATCGGGTTATACACACAACTTTTCTTCACCTCGAACAACTCAACAAAATGGGGTTGTAGAGAGGAGGAATAAGTCTCTATAGGAGATTTCTAGGATCATGCTTCTTGAGTTTGATAGTCCTAAGAAGTTTTGGGCTGAAGTTGTCAGTACCTCTTGTTATGTGCAAAATCGTGTTTTCACGCATCAATCGCTTAAGAAAAACCCCTATGAACTATGGTGTGGTAGGAAGCCTTCTATCGAGTATTTCCATGTTTTCGGATGTCCTTGTTTTGTTTTAAACACGAAGGATTCTCTTGACAAGTTTGATCTGAAATCATATAAGGCTTTCTTTCTTGGCTATAGCACTACTAGCAAGGCATATAGATTTTATAATACTGATCTTGCTAAGGTAGAAGAATCTATTAATGTAAAATTTATTGAGACTAACCCCTCTATTCCCAAAGATATTGTTTCAAATGATGATGTTGTAGATGAAGTAATTCCTATTCTTAAAGAACTCAACATCATCCAAAAGGGAAAAGAGGTGGCCACTCAAGAAGAAGACAAAGATGATGAAAAGAAGGATTCAACTCCCCAGTTTGCAACGAATCATCCTAAGGAGTTGATTTTAGGTGATCCATTTGAAAGAGTGAAGACGTGGGCTGCATTCAACAAAGAACAAGCCAACATCACCTTCATCTCATAACTAGAGCCTAAAGATGTCAAGGAAGCTCTTGGGGATGAAGAATGTATCCTAGCTATGCAAGAAAAGCTAGAATAGTTTGAGAAGAACAAAGTGTGGACCCTTGTGCCAAGACCAAGTGATAAAAAGATCATTGGCACCAAATGGATCTACCACATCAAGCTAGATGAAAGCGGCAAAGTGGTAAGACACAACTCAAGGTTAGTGGCTCAAGGCTACAATCAACAAGAAGGTATTGACTTTGATGAAACTTATGCACATGTATCTAGACTTGATTCCATTTGTATGTTGCTTGCTTTTGCTAGTCGTAAAAACTTCCTTTCATATCAAATGGATGTTAAAAGTGCATTTTTGAATGGTACAATTTAGGAGGAAGTGTATGTTGCACAACCTCCGGGCTTTAAACATGATAGTCTACCTAACCATGTTTATTTGTTGCAAAAATCTCTCTATGGACTCAAATAAGCACCAAGGGCTTGGTATGAGAAATTAAAGAACTTTTTGTTAGATCATGGTTATATCATGGGCAAAGTGGATTCTACCCTATTTCTAAAGCACACTTCTAACAATTTTCTTATCATTCAAATATATGTTGATGATATCATTTTTGGCGGAACTAACCTTGATCTTTGCAAAGAATTTAGTGATCTTATGCAGAGTGAATTTGAGATGAGTATGATGGGTGAACTCACTTTCTTCCTCGGCTTTCAAATCAAACAAACAAAAGATGGGAACTTCATCAACCAAGGCAAGTACACAAGTGAACTACTTAAGCGCTTTGGGATGGAGAACACCAAGTCGATGGACACACCCATGTCAAACACCACCAAACTTGATAAAGATGAAGAAGGTGAGAAGGTAGATGAGAAGCTCAATAGAGGTATGATTGAAAGTTTACTTTACTTAACTACCTCTAGTCCTGACATAATGTTTAGTGTTGGCTTGTGTGCTAGATTTTAATCAAATCCTAAGAAATCTCATCTTATAGCTTTTAAGAGGATTCTAAGGTACCTAGCCAAAACTCAAAACTTTGGAATATGGTATCCCAAGTCAAGGGGCTTTACTCTTACCGCCTATAGTGATGCCGATTATGCAGGCTGCTTGATTGATAGAAAGTGCACAAGTGGCACTTGTTTCCTCCTAGGACCATGCTTGGTGTCTTGGTTCTCCAAGAAATAGAGCACCGTGGCATTATCAACCACCGAGGCTGAGTACATTGCATATGGGAGTTGTTGTGACCAGGTCATTTGGATGAAGCAAATGCTCCAAAACTTTAACATTCATTTTGATGCTTCTCCTATCTATTGTGATAATACTAGTGCAATTAACTTGTCCTACAATCCTATATTGCATAGTAGAGCTAAACATATAGAGGTTCGCCATCATTTTCTTCGTGATCACATTGCCAAGAAGGATATTTATATCACGCATGTGAACACAGAAAATTAGTTGGTGGACATTTTCACTAAACCTCTAGCTAGAGAGAAATTTAACTTTATTAGATCAAAATTGCTTATAACTGCTTTGGATGAACATGATATGCCTTCTATCTATTCGTCATCTATCATATATGTTTTGCATCTATCTTGATCATCTTTGAGTGCTAATATGCTTAAAATTGCTTTTTCATGTTCATATTGCCGTGTTTTTTCTCTTGTTTTTGGGTATTTTTTGTAAACGCTTGTTTTATCACAAAATATACCCAATGATGAGTGATATGTGCCTAAATATGTTTAGTATACATAATGGACTTGAAAAATAAATTTAATTAGCATTCAAATGGCTAGAAATTAAGTTTGATGGTTTTAGATCAGGTTGACCATCGGTCCAGTTTCCCCCAGGACAAAATCGACCGATCCATGTCCAAGAGTTATTTTTTAATGGACCAATTAGTCGAGTTTCTGACTCTTAGAACTCGACCGATCAGCGGGCTGAAGTCAACTTAACTTGGATTTGGCTAACTATTCTTCCTCTCAACTAGAGAATAGCCAATCGATTCCCCTTCTTCTAGCTCTAAGCTCTCAACCCCCAACCTTACCTTCCCTATCCTAGCCCTAATCTGACCTAGATAGACTACCCTAGACCTCCCCTCTTCCTCAACCTTGGTGTGTGAATGGTTTTGGTGGTTTGTTTTGTGCGTTTGTTCTCTTCTTCTCCTTCTTTGCACATCCATGGCTTCTCATAGAAGAAAGAGACCCACCCCTAGCAATGCACCATCCTCTTCTTCTTCCTCTCGCTTGATTTCATTTGATGAGACCCTATTTGTCTCAATAGAGGTTGTAAATAGGTATAAGGACCTTCTTCCTAGGAGTCCTTTTCCTTTTAGAGCCTTGTTTGAGCCTAGCCCTAGGTGTCAAGCTGTCATCGATCAAGTGATGAGGCTTCTATCCATTCATCACCTATCCACCATGGTTGTCGAACGTGATTGCTTTCATAATACTATGACAAGCACGAAAGTAGTTCATGAATTCTACACAAATTCACATTGAAATTATGACTCCCTTGTACCCCCACCGAATACTCAAGTGCTCCTTACATCCATGATCTCTGGGAAGAAATTCCAAATCTCTGAAGACATCCTGAATGTTTTCTTTTCAGGAGATGATGAGAATGACACCTGGCGTAAGGATTACGGGGAGTATTTTGACCTTTTGGACCCTGAGGGTTTCTATAAGCAGAATGATATCACTCTTCCTGATATCCATCGTTATCTAAAGAAACCCGATGTTTCCCTATAAGAAGGAGAGCACCCAACCCTCCTCCTCCCTAGATCTCAAGAAGTGTATATTAGCCCTAGTGGTCAACTGCAACATCCATCCAAAGAAAAATCAAATGGATATTGTAGAGAACACTACAGTTATCATGTACTGCATCCTTGAGAATGTCGAAGTCAAGTGGTCTAGATATATCCTACATCATATGACTTTCTTTGACACCGGTAAAAACACTCACAACACCCATCCACCTTATCCAGCCCTGATATGTGGTCTATTTTAGTTCGCCACTGAGAAATCACTCTTCTCTAACTTCCACTACAAACTTGCCAGGAAGGGAGTGTGTATTAGTGAGACCACCATTTAGAAATACGTGCCTATCTTTTCCTCTACCACACCCAGTGCTTCACCCTCAGCCTTTACCTCAGCTACACCTGCCCCTACCTCTACCCGAGCTTCTCCACCTCCTCAGCCACCCTGACCTAGTTGTGCCTCGTTTTGTGTGTCCAATGAATCCCTCATGGGTTACATGATGCACCAACAGGCATACAACCTCCAGGTCTAGGAGCATATGCACCAGGATTTATGTTCAATCATGTCTAACATGAAATTATATTGTGCACACCCATACCCCACCTACCAGCCATACCCCAGTAGTGATTATGCATCCTATGCATACCATCACTACTACCCTACCCCTGAGCCTTCCGCTGCTTCTCCCATACCCTCTACTACATGTGGTTCTGCTCCTGTCTACCTGTCGTTACCTGCTAACCCCTTGTCCACCCTGCTTGCCAGTCTGGGTGATTCTTCTTCCTCCTTCCCTCAGGCCAATGAGATTTATGCTCTTGGTATGACTTGGGATGAGCAGAATGCTTGATGGCCCGGTCATGGCTTTGGTCCTTCTATGGACAAGGACATGCCTGACCAGGATGTGGCTGAGACTACTATTGTTTATGAGGATGATGGTGATGGTGAGGATGCATCTGATGATGGTAATGGATCTGATGGCTTCATTGGTGACTCCGATGATGACGGAACTGCTGCTGCACCCTCAAATGGAGATGAGGACTATGAGCCTGGTGATGATGATGATGATGATGTTGTGGACATAGATCGCTTAGATTTCTAGATGTTCTTAGTTTTTAGTCTAGTTTGCTGATCATAAATATCTTTCTAGGCTATTTTGTATTAGAAACATCTGGGCATATTATCTAAGATGTACTATATTTATCTTTAGCTTTCATCGTTTCTTACTTGTAGTTTTTTTATGAGAACATGCTTCATCAGTTGTAATCTATCTTTCATGCACTCTTTCTCTTTGATCAGTTATATCTTATGAGTTGGTGCCATATTTCACCATATTTTGATTATGACTTAGCTTGTATGTTTCTCTCATCTCTGTTTGATATATGATATGAGATTGCATGTGTGAATATCTGCTTGATTGTGTTTGGAGAAAACCTGCTTGTATGCTCTTCTACCCCCCTTCCTTTTTGATAATGTCAAAAGGGGGAGAGAAATTTCAAATGTCTTGAAACTCAATCATATTGATATTCTTTGTCATATTTCTATTCATTGCTTATGAGATCCTTTTCTTGTTCATTTTTGGCTTTATCATGTGACTAGCAAAGGATCATGTAGTACATGTATGCTATAATTGCTTTGTGTAGATAGACTAAATATGTAGGGTAAAGTAAGCATAGATTGAGGGGGAGCAATTCACATTGTTCAATCTTGAATCCCTATAATTCACAAGGTAAATGTATACATTTCAATATCCTTTTCAATATGTTTGAGGAATGGTTTGTCATTATCAAAAAGGGGGATAATGTTGACCTAGAGGTTATACATTGTCCATATATTGATAATGACTTAACCATTCCATTCATATGTATCTAATATATGTATTCAAGATTGATTTCAGGTGTTAGGTACATGAAAAAGATCAAATTACGCAAGCCCTAGCTTGTCAAAGTTCAAGTCAAAAGCAATGCAAGTGTTCTAATTAGGAAATCCATGTAAATGACCTTAGAAGAATTTTGTAATCCCTTGTATTGATTATATGACTTGTAACTAAGATGAAAAAATTATGTGGGACACTTTGTACCAAGTTTTAATCACTTTTTAAGCACTTTAGAAAATCGATCACATGTTTTTGATTGGACGAGTTACAATCTAGACCGATCCCTTGGATCAATTTTCTGGAGAGTGCATCGGTCGAGTTGTGCATTCACAGAACTCGACCAATCGGATTACTGACCAAAGGCTATGTTCATTGGTCAACCAAGTTTCCCTAGGACAAACTCGACTGATGGTTTGAAAATTGTGTTTGTCTTTTAGCTGATCGGTCGAGTTACCTTTATTGAATCTCGACCGAATGTACTGTATAGAAAATGCAAAAAAAAGTGATTCTAATAATTGGTGACTTGTTTGGACGAAAATAGATCTATTTCCTTGAGAAAAAAATGGCTATAATCCATCCCTAAGTGTTCCCCAACTCAAAGGGGCACCCCCACTATAAATAGGACCACTTGGAGTTCATTCCAAGGTTGCTCATTCACTACATACAATGTCCTTGCTATAGTTGAGTGTGCTACCACCCCTTGAGTCCCTTTCTATCTCTAGTTTACACTTCATTTCATGATATGTGAGTGAGTTAGGATTTTTGTAAGAGAGCTCCACCTCTGTTCATGTAAAGCTCTCAATCTTCCACAACTTTCCTACCCCCTTCTTCCATGAAGAAAAGCTGAAGGAAGCAAGCTTCATCGAGTGAAGAAGGAGTCATTGTTGGTCCTCTTCAAGGTTGATGAAGAGGTGGTGATCTTCTCTAGGTGAAGGAGAAGGCAAAGGCAGAAGATCCAAGAGGAGAATAAAAGTCCTTCAAGGCTGAAGACTTGAGCTTGAATGGGTAAGACCTAGGTGAAGGCTAAAGATTCAAGCTAAGTGGGTAAGTTCCTTGTGAAGGTGGAGATTTCCTTGTGTTTGTATGGGTAAGTCCTTTGGTTGTCTATTGTTGTAATCTCTGTGGTGATTAATAGAGAAAAGTAGTTGTAAAGTCCTAGAGGTTGACCTCTCTAGGTAGTGGAATGACTCACTTCTAGTTTGAAGTGTGGAAGCACTCTACATCCCTTTGTTAAGTGCTTGCTATCAATCTCTCTCTCATCCTTGTTGTGCTTGTTAGTTAGGACTTCAAATTGCCATTAAGCTATTGCTCCTAATTGGTATAATTTGAAGGTCTAATCTGTTTGGTGAGAAGTTTTGTAGCTCTATTCACCCCCCCCCCCTCTAGAGCCCTTAGATCCAACATAGCCCACTGACAAGAAGCACACTCACCCATGTATAAGACATTCCTGAAGGGTGACTCAAACGAGATCCGGTAAGCATCCAGAGACAATGCCTCAAAGAAGGCCACACGTGACATAGACACTTCTTCACTCTGAAAATGAGAGAAGATCCTAAATAAGATCTGGTAAATAACAAGGAAAATCTGAAGTCGACTACATTACACGCATATAAGATCATACAATATCAGAGTACTATGCATACCTTGACTAAGGCATCATCTCCAATTTGCCTCTCCACTAACTATATTGCACCCTTCTACTACAACCTACCCAATGATGGTAGGTGGGGAGAGAAGTGTACATATAACCCTCTAGATTGTTTAGAGTAACAGTTCTATGGACTCAAAAATGCTCATAACCCCATAGTTACAAAAGAAATGTCAGCAAAATCAACTATTGTAAATATTTGAAGCAAATATAGAGCACAATAGGTAAGGACATTTCTCAATCAAGTCTATGAAGCCACAACAACTATTCATAGAATGGACCATCTCTTCACAATAAAAAAAAGTCATCCACAAGACACCTCCTTAAGCTTGTCAGCATGTGGGAGAATAGATGCCTGTCACCCCTATGAAAGAAGGTGTCTTGCAGCCAAGTAAACTTGACTTCATATCTAGAAGCTATATCAATGTCATCAGGGTTCACCCCTAAGATCCTAACAAGACAATGACACCTACACTCATGTGTATCTGGAAAAGAATGGATAGGAATCCCACTAAAACCTAACATGGTGATCCCAACAAACTCACTGGGGTTATGGCTAGGTCGCTAAAGGAAAAGTGAAAGGTATAAGTCTTAGGCTAAAAGTGCTTAATCAAAGGAATAAGATAGTAAATATCAACTATCCTCACCAAAAAATGCTACCAAAGTCGGTCGCTATGAGAAACTCTAGTTCCTTAGCACTGAAGCTGACATACAAAATTCACATCCCTTTCCTACGTGTTTGCAAATACATGTTTGACAATCAAATACCCTAAAAGGATGGGGTGAGAGACAAAATCAAAGATCATCTCCACATGTAAAAATCCCAATTCAACATTTAGCAAACATATTCATAATATAACAAGTTGCAAAGTTTCCAAGTTTTACATCATCTCCTACTTGACGACCTTTGTGATATAGATTCATCCACAACATGCCTAGATAAAGCAAAAACCTCTCATCTAGGAGTAGTTCTCTCACACTCCTTACCGCACCATCATGATGCCTACCTAGAGCAAGCACAAATTAGAAATTGCATATTCACATATGAAGTCATTAGATAAGGTGACAATACATATTGTGGATATACCTCAGTCTCGACTTCATTAGCTTGTGATGTTCATATACAGTAGGTTCCTCATTACACCAGTCATCAGCCACCATCTACAAATTTATAGTCATAACAATGTAAACCTTGTGTAGCAATTCAAATCATCTCAACTTGACACTGAATGACTGACATGAAAATGGTAAAAACAACCATCATGAATCAAAACATGTGTTCATGTCATTTTCAACCTCCAGACTATGAAGAACGTCGAGAAGGACAAGATTCAGATTCACCATTGAGGGCCAAAATATCCAAGCTAAATCTCATAAATGAAGGATATACCTTTCCAGAGACAAAGCCGAGAATGCCTGAAGATGTCGCTAGAGTAGGCAATCTGAAGATCCTCAACCAAAGAGAATCACCGCCCAAAAGCACCACGTAGAGAATCTCCATGGAACAACTGGATCCATAACCCTCATTGGTGACAAAATGTGGTGATCCATTGTTGCTTTATCTTTCCTTATCACTATCATTTATGTTGTCCATTTGATCTAACCTCCTTAACACTATCTGTGCTTGGAAATGGGTGACATGAGAGGGACGCTCAACCTCCTCTAATTTCTCCTCTTTAAAAACAAAACTTTTACAAAAATAAGAAATATATCCTGCGATTTTCTTACAGATTTTACAAAAACCTGCAAAAATAAAAAATAAGAAAAATAAAAAGAAAGCACCAAAAAATGTAAAAATCTGAAGGTTTTGAATATTATCTCAAAAATCAAAAATCTTTCAAAAGAGATCATTCTTTTTGTAAATCTTTTAATGGTCATAGATCATGGCCTAAAACTTAACCAAGCCTTCATACAATTCCTATACATCTCTTTTAGGTCTTGACTCATGACCTAAATTGAACTAATGATATCTCAATTTATGAATCTCAGGATGGTCCCCGATCATGACTAAAATTGGACCAATCTGATTCTTCATTTCTAAATCATTTTATCATGCACACTCAAACCAAGTGAGAGCTAGAAACTTAGGGAGAATCGCTCTTCATCAATTTAGGGAAATGGACTAAAGCCAACAAAGGAACACATCTCATAGGCCGCCTTATCATTGAATGGTCACCTAATAACCTATATCTAATTTTTTAGAAGGTTTTTTATGTGAACTACAAGATCACAATGGATTAGATAAGTAACTAATTAATCACTGGCCAAGAATGTCACCTTAAATTTAACATTTGTTTGGCATCCAATCTTAGGCGACCAAAGCCCTATCGTGGATAGGAAAACTCACCATATTTTACCTTTTTAGAGTTATGCATCTAATCTCTTGTAAAGATGGGATTTTGGGGGTCCCTGGCTTTACTTTAATGCGATAAAGAATCAGAATGCCACTTTTTTTAAATTTAGCTGTATTATGGAATCATTTTTTTCATATTAATAATTTGATCCCAACGGATTTAGAGTGTTATGCAGTAGAAGATAAATGTGGTATCATAATAAGCCATCAACAATCATAAGCAATATCTGCCAGCATCATTATTTAATGTATCAAATATATGTTATTTATAAATCATATATTTACACCAATCTATGAACACTTACAGAGGACAACACCTAAATGCCTTAGTCTAAGATCCAAGCAAAACTATCTATGGTAATCTACATTGAGGTCTATCAAACATATATAATGTCTTGAAATCATCCTAATATGGGTTTAAGAATACACTTGAGATAAGCAAGAAAATAGGGATACATCAACAAACATTTGTATGTGTTAGAAAGGTTATTTAATAAATAAAATAAGGATTTAGAAGAAAAAAGTTAATATGCAAGTGGTATAAAATTATGTAAGAGTAGATAGAGTGCAAATAAGAGATATAATTAGGATTTATGAAAAACATGTATTATGAGGCATTTCAAGAGGATTTTAATTAATCAACTACTTTAACTTGCCAATAATAAAATTGCAACAATGCAATAAATATAGACAAGCAACATAAATGTGGACAACTCAACTAGTAACATCTAATAATATGAAAAATAGTACATGCACCACCACAGACTACCTATTTAGGGACTAAAACCCAAGAACCATGTGCAAACATGGCCATATACTATCGATTTAGAAACTATTCTCAAGGAGTGTGTGCAACTAAGACCACACACCTCCAAATTTAGGGAATAAGCTTAAGGAGCATGTGCATATAAGGCCATGCACCCCACTCATATGTTACACTATACTAGGTAAGTGTCACTATTGCTTGCAAAATTGAGTATGGCGAGTAGTTTATAAGTCATTACATGAATAAGGTTTAAATAGTATCAAGAACGATTAAAGTGAGTGTGTACGATATTTCCAAACAATTACTTGGAGCACCATAATCATGCTTGCATGCTACTATTTTAAATATTTAAGATATGAACCTATCATTTTAGATGGTGTTATTATAATCTAGAACTGAATCTTGGTACCCAATTTTTAGATGATTATTATATGGATGGTTTTCTCTTTCCTTTGATCAATGATTATATCAACAAGCATGTATTTTGAGTACTTGGGTGTAGTAAGGAGTTCTTGTTCTATTTTGCATGTGTTAAATGTGAGTTTTATCTCTTTTAACAAGGTTCCTTAATGATGATTTCTATGATACATGTTTTAGGGTTTTGGTGGTCATCTTGAATGGAGTTTGTCCCCCTCCTTGATGGTGCCTAGTGTTTTGACATTATGTTCTAGATCTTCTATAGGAGACTGTAATGCTTGGAGCTCAGACCACTGTTTCAAGGATTGTTAACTGATGTTGTGATATCTTGACCTTGTTGGTGTCTACACCTTTGATATAGTTTCGATTGACACATTGTGGTCTTGGGTGATGGTCGTTTTTCTTGGTTTTGGTTTCGGCTGAAACACATGTCCTTGTGTAAACAGGTTGTTACACATGTTGAGACCTTTGATAATGGTCGCAACCCTAACCGTAATGGGCTAATGGTTGTAATACCTAAGGGTCATTACATTGTTTTTAGTTGATGTTGTATTTCGGTCGAGACATCTGTTTTGATGGTTGGTCAAGACCCATGTATGATGATGGGTCAAGACACATGCTTAGCTAGGTGGGCCACAACACATGGTCACTACAAGTGGACCATGGTCGCTACACTCCCTTGCCTAAGGAAGTCGCTACACCTAGTTGAGTTGGGTCACTACACCATGTGTTAATCCGTACATATTGATGTGAACATTAATGGTAATCATAATCAATAATGCATAACCTTAATACACTCCAAGAAAGTGGGAGATTATGTATCTAGAATTGGTAGTTGAATGATGATATGGAATCCTAATCGGCTATGTGTGAGAAACCCTAACCCTAAATCTATGGTAGGTTATACTTGATGTGCTTGCTTGGATGAATATCATCTGGTTATGTTTTCTCTCTCCTACTTGTGCAACCCTAACCTTGTAGGTAGAATGAATGTCATAGCTATGTGAATGATATGGTGATATTTAACAAACACAAGGTGGTGATTATGTGCATTGTGAGGCACATTGTGATATTGAATGAGCGGGAATGATGTGATTGGGTGTAATGACCTGACAAGTGCTTTATGCCTAGTCTGAGGTGAAATCCTCCAGAGATGTGATTGAGGGATTGATATCCCATAGAGATGAGGTGTTGGTGATGTCCTTGTGAATGGAAGTGATAAAAGTGTCAAGTGTTGTTGTGCCAAGTCACACCTTATATGTTTATATCTTCTGAATTTGTTATATAGTTATGCTTTCTATATTGAATTAGAATTTTATATGTCCACTTGTATATTGAAGCCTTAATTCACCCAATTGGCATAACTAATAAAGTGAAACCTTAATCATGTAGTTGCCTTGTGCCATAGATCCATCTTCAACATCAGTACTTTGCTGGATGGTGAAATGTTTATTCCCAAGGGAAACCCGGAGTGCATAATGTTGAGTATGCAAATTGCAAGTGACTACATGTCCTTGACATCTTGATCCCAAGTGTTTTGGGAACAACTACGGTTGGGCCTCACTGATGAGCATGTGATGTGATGTGATAGAGGACAATTATGGTTGTACCTGAGTGATTGGGTTATATACCCTGGTTTCTAGCATCGTGACCTATACCAAGGCGGGCTAGGTGTTTTACTTGACCTTAGCCTTGACTATGAGTTTATGTCTTTACAGGACTATAGCTTTGACTATAAGTTGGTGTCTTTGTAGTTTGATTGTATGTCATTACGATCCAGACTTGAGATGATCGAGTAGTATAGGAGAAGATCATGGAGTCTAGTTCTTCCATTGATCTTATATGGCACCAATTTTGACTTTGCATTGGTCAGTTGGATTTGGGTGGTACGACCCAAATCCTCAAGGCATTAATAAAAAATGTAATATAGCCATGTAGCATAATTGTGTAGGGATAAACATGAACAACATTGGTTGACATTTGCCTTAATCTTGTACTGTTTAGTTTATAACAATTATACATATTCTTCATATTCCTTCTAAAAATATAAGAAGTTCTACTGCTCAGTTGTAGATACCTAAACTGCTTAAATAGCATTATTTGCCTTGTTTAAATTACTAAACTAAATATTCTATAATGTTTAATCTTCTTAGTATAATCTACTTGTGCTTATAATAGACGTTGGCGGAGAGTTATATCTCTTGTTGGAACGTTTCGTCTCACCATGTGGGTTTCCACATCTTTTAGGTGTTCGTGCACGACGAGGTAGATATCGTGCGGTTGAAGCTGAGTAACAAGAGGAGAAGTATATGTTGAAAGGTTGGACATGCAGCTAGTGTATTGTAGTAGAGTCATATGTGTTGTACCTATAATCTCAGGTCCTTGGGGGTGTTTTGTAGATGTTGTATATCGCGATGATGTTTTTGATTGTATGCCCTTGTTGTATAGTTATGACATGTATATGTGACATGTTATCATATGTACATGTTGTGGCCAATGAGACAGTGTACAATGCTATGTAATAATCTTTTGATACGAGATATGACAGGTGGCTTTTGTGGACTCATATGTGATATGCTCTAGTTTTGTTCCTATGTGGAATCGGTTTTAATTTCTTGTGTTTTTTGGTAACCTAGTTGATTAGCATTAGTTTTGCGCTTTATTTTGAGTAATCTCACTTTGTGTGGCGTGGGGCGTCACATGTTTGGTTGGTATCAGAACTTTAGGTTCAATGAGTCTATAGGGACATAGGAATAGGGTTTGTGTTTATTCTAGTGTCCTCCAGTCTATCTTATGATAACTTCTACTTATAAGGAAGAAGAAGAAGAAGAAGAAGAAGAAGAAGAGAAGAGAAGAGAAGAGAAGATGGTTGGAGAACATGAATAACATGTTGTTGAGAGTAGTTTTGTTTCACCAGGTAGTGGTGCCATGAGGCAGGAGAGGGTGGATGTTATGCCTGAGATGCCCTAGTTTGACCTGGTAGTGGTGGCCAATCCCACTTTCCAGACCATGTTTGGACAATTTATGGCTACGATGGCGCATATGGTGGACAGAATTCCCCCACCCCAAGCTAGAGCGACAATCCCCAATGCAGAATCTTTGGGATCTAGGAAGACATTTGAAAGCTTGAGATGTGTAGGAGTGGTGGAGTATGTGGGTAAGGCGGACCCTACAGATGTAGATATGTGGTTGATTAAGTTGGAGAAAGCCTTTAAGATCCTCAATATACCCAAAGAGGATAAGGTGTAGCATGATGTGTATATATTTAAGGGGAGTGTTAGCCATCGGTGGGACATTGAGGAGGAGAAGAGGCCTCATGTTGTGATCAGTTGGAAAGAGTTCTAATGGGAGTTTGTGAGTCACTACTTCTCAGAGACATATCTAGATGAGAAGATCGTGCAGTTTGAGAAGATCTGGTAGGGATCTATGACAATTAATGAGTATGAAGCTAATTTCATGGAGCATCTAAGGTTTTGTCCTAATATGGCAACAACAGACAAGGAAAGGATTAGACGTTTTGAGAAGTGTTTTAGTACAGAGTTGACAATGTTGGTCTCATCCCTTTAAACAAAGATAAGTTTGCCAAATTTGTAGAGTCAGTTAGGAAGTTAGAGTGACCAGTGGTGGAGAAATGTGAGACGAAGGCAAAGAAGAGGCATGTACAATATCAAGGATAGTGTCTGGAGGCTTTAAGAAGCCTAGGTTTTTAGCACTGCAGTCACAGGAGAGATCCACAAGTTAGTCTCAATGGTCACTGAGTAGAGGTAGAGTTCATAGCTTTCCACCAGTAGGAACCCATAGTGTTGCATCAATTTTGGTGATAGGGTCCTCTAGGCCATGGTATGAGAGCAAGACTTGCTACAAGTGTGGACAAGTTAGGAATACAATGTTGTTTTTCCCAATGAAGGATGAAGAAGTTATCCAACAACTGAGATAGAGTCAACAGGGCTCACAATGACAACAATTCAATAGTGGTAGTGGCAAAGGATGCAGTCAGGTTTCACAGGCTAGTTCTTCTGGACAAGCCAGCAGAGGAAGGGGATGACAACATGCAACAAATCAATTCTATGCGATGAGTCATCCAGAAGGAGTGGTCAACCCATGAGTTGTGACAGGTCAGATGGAGTTATTTCATTCTGATTTGTCTTCTTCTTGCTTTATATATGTTTTGATTGACTTGGATGCAACACACTCTTTTATCACTCGAGAAGTGATTGCTAATAGTTCTTTGCTTGTTAGTCGTAGAGATGATAGCCTTTGTTTAGAAACCTTGTTGGTTGGTTCCACCAAGCTATGAGAGGTGTGTACTTCATGTATCCTTTCTTTTTCAAGACATAGCATCTAAGTGGATCTCATTCCACTTGACATGCATGGATTCGATGTGATCCTTGGAATGGATACTTTGGAGAAGTATTGGGTGGTTTTGGACTGTAGTTCCAAAGTAGTAATGTTTGTCAATGGTGATGTGTTGTGGGTCTTCCAAGGAGATAGGAAGATTCTCCCTACATGTATGGTATCAGAAATGGTGGCAGAGAAGCTTATGATACAGGGTTGTGATGCATTTTTGGCACATGTGATAGATACTAAGGTGAGGAGTCTTAGTATCTTGGAAGTATCAGTTATTTGTGAGTTTGAGGACGTGTTCCCGGATGAGTTTCCAGTTGTTCCCACACCTCGAGAGATTGATTTTGATATCAATCTGGTTCCTGATACCCAGCCGATAGCTCAGACACCGTATAGGATGGCACCAGCTGAGATGTTAGAATTGAATAAACAATTGTAAGAGATGCTTGAGAAGGGTTTTATAAGAGCGAGCTCATCTCCTTGGGGTACTCCCATATTTGTGAATAAGAAAGATGGATTCATGAGGTTGTGCATGGATTAGAGACAATTGAACAAGGTGACGATCAAGAAAAAGCATCCTTTGCCACAGATTGATGATCTGTTCGACTAGTTGTGAGGTGCCATGGTGTTCTCTAAGATAGACTTGAGGTCTGGATATCACCAGTTGTAGATCAAGGTAGATGACATACAAAAGTCAGCTTTTAGGACAAGATACGGTCATTATGAGTTCGTGGTTATGTTGTTTGGGCTAACCAATGCACCAACAACGTTCATGGACTTGATGAACAAAGTGTTTCAATCATATCTTGATCAGTTTGTGGTGGTGTTCATAGATCATATCCTAATATACAGTCAAGACGGCCAATAGCATGAACAACATTTGTGTCATGTGTTGACCTTGTTGAGACAACATCACTTGTACGAGAAGTTTAGCAAATATGAGTTTTGGCTGAAGGAGGTGTCTTCTTGGACACATGATATATGTTGAGGGGGTTTGTGTGGACCTCAAGAAGGTGGAGTCTATGATAGAGTGGGAACAAGTGAAGACACTGATAGAAGTTTGTAGTTTTAGGGTTTGGTAGGATACTATAGGAGGTTTATCAAGAACTTTAGTGCCATAGTGTTACCCCTAATGAAGCTGACAAGGGAAGATGTGCCTTTTGTCTGGGATAACAAGTGTTAGTGCACTTTCTAGTTGTTGAAGGAGAAGTTGACTAGTGCACCAGTGCTAGTGCTTCCAGAGTAGGGAAAAGGTTATATTGTCTTTTGTGATGCCTCGAAGAACGTTATGGGTTGTGTGTTGATGCAAGACAAGAATGTGATCTCTTTCGTGTCGTGATAGTTGAAGAAACGTGAGGAGAACTATCCCATCAATGATATGGAGCTTGTAGTGGTGGTTCATGCCTTGAAGATCTGGAGGCACTACCTTTATAGTGAGAAGTGTCAGATCTTCATCGACCATAGGAACCTCAAGTACGTCTTTTTGCAACACGAGTTGAATATGAGGCGGCATCGCTGGATAGAGTTAATCAAGGACTATGATTGCACCATATATTACCATCCATGGAAGGAAAATGTGGTGGCAAATTCTTTGAGTAGGAAGTCTTCTCCATCATCATCTGTTGAGAAGACATAGTTATGTTCCTTGGTGTTCCATAAGAGAGACATGTTGGTCTCCTAGTGTTAGATGAATGTGAAATTGGAGGTTTCCATGCTAGAAGGACCGTTGGCACAGTTACATGTGAAGCCTACATTGAGGCAACATAATAGATATGCACAGTAGAGAGATATTGTGATATGACAGATCAAAATAGAGTTTGGCAACGAGAAGCATGATGGATTTCATGAGTCGAGCATGGGACAGTATGTTACCATGGTAGAGCAGTGGTTCATGATGTTGATAATCTAAGGAAGATGGTTTTGAAAGAGGCTCACTCTTCAATGTATGCTATATATGCATCTAGGTAGCACCAAGATGTACCACAATTTTAAAGATTTGTATTGGTGACCTAGCTTGAAGCGTGATGTGGTTGAGTTCATGGCCAGGTGCCTTTTGTGCTAGCAAGTTAAGGTAGAGCATCAGAAGCCTGCATGATCTTTGCAACTGTTGCCATACCACAATGGAAGTGGGATCATGTTACGATGGACTTTGGGGTTGTTCTACGTAGGACAGACAAATGTCATGATTCCATATGGGTGATATTTGACCAATACAACACACTTTTTGCCTGTGAATATGATATATACATCAAAGAAGCTTGCTCAGATATATGTTGATGACACAATGTGTTTGTATGGTATTCCAACTACCATCGTGCCAGATAGAGGTCCTCAATTCACCAGTCATTTTTGGGAGCGCATGCACACAACTATGGGTACACAGTTGAAGTTCAGCATGACATTTCACCCACAGACAGACGGACAATCTGAGAGAACTATACAGACCTTGGAGGATCAGTTGAGAGCTTGTATCCTACAGTTCTTGGGTAGTTGGGATGTGCACCTCAGTTTTATAGGTTTGCCTACAATAATAGTTATCTTAGGAGCATTGATATGGCGCCTTATGAGGCTTTGTATGGGAGACATTGCATGCATCTATTGTGTTGGTACGAGATTGGTGAATATCATCTTTTGGGTGAGCTTGTGCAATAGACAACATAGAAGATCAGAGTGACTTAGCAGCAGTTGAATGTAGCACAAGATAGGCAGAAGTCATATGTAGATAATCAATGTAGACCCTTAGAGTTTCAAGTGGGAGACAAAGTGTATCTCAAGTGCTCTCCTTGGAAGGGTGTTTTGAGGTTTGGGAAGAGGGGTAAGTTGGCTCCCATGTATATGGGACCTTACCCGGTGGTAGCACGTGTTGGAAAGGTGGATTATAAGTTGGATTTGCCACCTGAGTTGCACAGGTTACATCCATTGTTCCATGTGTCCATGTCAAGGAAGTGCCACCCTGATATAGAGTTGGTGTTGCTTCCAGTGGAGGTTGAACTAAGTGAGGATATATCTCATGTGGAAGGTTCTATGTTGATCCTAGATAGGAGGATCAAGAAGTTCAAGAAGAAGGACATAGTGTTGGTTAAGGTTTTGTGGCATCACCGTGACATAGTGGAAGCCATGTGGGAGCTTGAGGAAAAGATGTGTAGGAAGTACCCATCACTTTTTGCATATGATTTCAGGGTGAAATCCATATTAGGGTTTTATGGTTGTAAGGCCCCTGACCTAACTTAGTGCTTAAGTGTGCTTGCTTTGCTTAATAAGATGCTTGAACCTTAATCTAATCTCTTGAGATTCTTTTATGACATGTGACAATCTTATGTTTTCAATTTGGTCATGTTTGGATGATTTTGAGCTATGTTTGCTTGTTTTGGGCCAAGTTGCAATTTACCCAAGTTGAGGGGACAATTTTGTCACATGTATAGTGTTTTTTTGTGCCTTAGCATCTTGAGAGAGAAGATGATGCTACGGGGAACCTTGCTTGGATCTTGGTTGATGAGGTGGCATCATGTGGTGATGCTAGGGTTTCTATGTTTTTGGGCTTGGAAGTGTGTAGCGACCTTGAGCATGTGAAGGGTGTGTTATGACTGCAACACCACTCTTAGATGAGTGTTGCAACCATAACACTTTCCCTATGTGATATCTATTTTGACCTTGGTGACCTAGAGGTGGTTTGGTCATAATGGTTTGTCGTCTAGTGGTGTTTCAACCATGTTTTGTTTGGGTGATCTCTTATAGCGGTCGCTACATGGTTCCTTGATTTGTTTCGACCGCAATAAGGGTGGTAGTGACCCATGTGGTCAATACCCCACCTAGATTATATCACCATATGTTGCATGCATGTATCTAGTGGTTGCATGGTTGTTTCTTTGGCGGACAAGTGTCCTTTTGATGCTCTCTTGTGTTGACACCTCAAACCCACCTTACCTCGCTCCATCTACCTTGTGTATATAAGCTCTCTCTTCAACATGCAAGTAATCCTTTTTGCTCTCTTTCCTTCTCCTTCCTTGCTTGGCCGACCTTGGAGCTTGGTGGACCTAGTGGGTGTTGATCTAGGTGCTCTGGTTGCCGATCAACCTTGCATGTGGTGTTCTTGGGCTTGATCATCCACCTTGTGGTGATCTTCGGTGATCTTCTTTCTTGGTAAGTAGTATGAACCCTTGATCACATTTTCTTTTGGTTCTCTACCATATCTTCTTCTCCTTTCTTATTCATGCAACTATGGTGTAACCATGGAGGCCTTCTCTTGAGGATCTTCTACTCACTAAGGTCAGAAAGTATGGTGCAACCATGGAGGTACCTATGAGAAATGAAGCTTTCCTCTTTGTCCTTTCTTTTCTTTGGTTCGGCCTAGATTTTTCACCTCTTTCTTGAGATCTTCTTTGACCATGGTGTTCTTCTCTTTTGAGGTGATCTTTTGGTCGTAGATTTGCTCTTGGTTGGAGCTTTCTTCTCTGTTGGAGATTGTGATATTTGGAGCTTGGTATCTCCATAAGGTGGGTTATATAACCCTTTTCCATCTTCTATTATTTGCACCATAATCATTCTTGCATGCTACTATTTTAAATCTTTTTTTTTAATTAGGTAAATATATTGCCAAAAGAGTGGTATAGCAGGTCTATACTATAAAAGACCACCTACAAAAGTATACATGGGCTGACTCTACAAAAAGCCCCAGTGTAAATGGGCTATAGGGCTAACCCCTTTGTCAAGGCCTTTTTTGGCCTTTAACACCGCCCCTATATCTCTAGCTACAAAAAGAAAGATGTCAAGGTCCGTTGATCTGTTGTGCACCACCCGGTTCCTAACTTTCCAGACATTAAAGTAGACACTAGTGAAGCAAAGACCACCAAAAGCCAACTCTCTATCATTCCTACACTTTGTCTTTATCTGCTCCATGGTATCCCTCATACTTTCGGACATGAACGTGCCCCATCCATTTTTTAGCCACATCAAAGACCACACATATTTGACTTTGTTGCATTCATGAAAAAGGTGATCATGGTTTTCGTCTTTAGAGCAGAAACTACATCTCTCATTAGTGTTGATACCCCATCTAGCCATCCTATCTTTTGTGATGAGTTTACCAAGGATGGCTTTGAAGCAAGTCACGCTCCATTTTAGGACATTCCATTTACCCCATAGCAGTTTGTACCAAGAAACCTGCTCCCATGTATCTCTGTGGATCCATGGTTTCTGTTGTCCATTGAACCTAAAGAGACCATTGCTATCCACAGAGTACATATGACTGCTCTGTCGCCATGAGGAGTATAAGGTTTCCTAAATCTTGGAAGATCCAGCGCTAGGTTGTGGGGTGCACCCATATCACCTTCCCATCCATCTAACCCAGACACCATCTCCCTCTATGAGGAATCTATCTAACCTGTGTTGGTTTCCTACCGTGATGATATCTTCCACCTTGCTCAGGTTCAAGCCACCCTGCTCATACCTTTTAGCGATCGTCTCCCATGCTAAATTATGCATTTTACCTCCCCATATGAAGTTTGTTATCAGCCTAGTGAGCCTATCTATTGTTGGATTAGGAATTATGCACATCTCGGTCCAGAAACGTACCATCATTTGTATCACTGAGCGAGTCAGCATGATTCTCCCCACCATAGACATATGGATACCCGTCCACCCTTCAATCTTAATTTTGACTTTGTCTAGGCACATTAAGTAGTCACCAGAGACACCTCTCCCCCCCCACAATAGGTACACCAAGGTATCTTGTAGGAAGGCGTCCACATCGTAGTCCAGTCACCCTTCATAGTCTTCCTCTTCTACTGTCACACGATTTTGATAGGTATACCCTTGACTTGATATCACTGATATATAGGCCGGTGGCTCTTTCGAAACGTTCTAATAGTCTCTTGAATTTAGTTAGTCTCTTATCATGGCATGTGGAGAATAGCATGATGTCATCTGCAAAGATTAGATGGCTTTTGACTTTAGTACCTTTGATCTTGAAAGTTCTGATGACATTTCTTTGCTCCACTTCCCTGATCATCGTGGTGAGCCCCTCCATAACCAAGGTGAAGAGAAGGGGGGATAAGTCGTCTCCTTGTCGAAGCTTGTTTGAAGCCCTAAACATGCCCACATGTCCTCCATTCAGCAGCACTGAAAAAGGAAGTAGTGGTTATACGTTGTTTGATGAGGCTTATCCATCTGCTAGAGAAACCCAAAGCCACCATTATGTCCCAGCATATGTGATCATAGGCCTTCGTGAGGTCTATCTTGATGCATACCTTATAGTTAGCGTTCTTCGTGTTGAAACCAGTGAGTAATTCAGCTATCAGGAGGGAACAATCAGCTATCTTTCATCCCTTTATGAATGCACATTGTTCCTCAGATATTATGCTCGACGACCATTTCTTTAACCTCCCAGCAAGTAGCTTCGCCCATATTTTGTAGATAGTAGAGCAGCAAGATATTGTCTTATAATCATTCATGCATCTCGCATCTTTCTTTTTGGGTATCAGTTTGATGAATATGTGGTTTGCAGCCCGCACCATATTTCCACCCTAAAGCAGCCACCTGATCGCCTTGATGATATCCTGCTTAATGTAATCCCACATGTACTGGAAGTACTTATTGTTGAAGTCATCTGGCCCTGGTGCCTTGGAGGTACTAATCAAGAACAAAGCTTCTTTGATTTCTTCCTCATCCGCTTCTTTGCATATGTCTTCATTCATTTCAGTTGTTACTTTGAGCATGGGGTAGATGGAGCTTTCAATTCTTTGTATGGTCTCCCTCTATTGGCTGTATAGATCTTCAAAGTATTTTATAGTGGTCATGGTTAGCTCCTCTCTACTTTCTGCCATTTCTCCCCTCTCATTAATGAGTTGATGAACTATTTCCTTCATCTCTTTTTTCCGCACCGTAGCATGGTACATTTTAGTGTTTAGGTCCCCATCTTTTATCCACTTGATCCTACTTCTCTACCACATTAGCATTTCTTTAGCTTTTAAGATTTTTGTAAGTTTCTCTTCCGCTCTTAGCCACTCCTATGCAATATCATCATCTTCTGGATTTTCTCTAGCTTTTGTTGTTGCTTCATTGTATTGCTCTCTTGCACGTATTGTCATATTCTTCAGGTTTACCACCTCCTTTGACCACTTCCTAATTGCCTTCTTGGACGTATGTATCTTCTTGATAACTATGTATAGTGGATTCCCTATGACTGACGTATCCCACGCCTCCTGAGCAATGTCTTTGAAGCTTCTCCATTCGCACCACCAATTACAAAACCTAAAAGGCCTGATCACATTGGGTCTATGAATAAGATCCATCTTCATCCAGCTGTGGTTGCTCATGGGATCAGTCCCATGCTTGATCACAGCATTTCTCCACACTTTTAACCATACTTGATTGAAAAGTCCCCTATCCAAGATGCTGGAAATTATTCTACCATTTCCTTTCTTGTTGGACCAAGAGACCTTGCCACCAATGGCGTTCAGTTCTATCAACCCAGCTGCATCCATCGTATTGTTAAAGTTCTCCATCACCTGATGGTGGACCAGTCTTCCTCCATGCTTTTCATTAGACCTTCTAATGTTATTGAAGTCACCCCAAGTTAACCAGGGCACCTCTTCCTGTGTCGTCCTTTTAATGCTCTCCTAAAGTCTTGTTCTATCACCTTCCAGGTTCTCCCCATATATCCCCGAAGAAATAAATGCCATTCCACCTCTGTTACAGCAGCTAGCAGTGATTATTTGGTCATTTATAGTGATGGGTTCCACATCCCATATCCCCAGGTTCCAGCCTATAGCAATGCGAGCCCCATCCCTACAATTAATATTTGATATTGCAGACCACCCATTGGGAAATAGGATGTTTATTCTGTCCTTCACCGTTCTTCTTATTCTCATTTCATAACAGAAAATGAGGGTTGCTCCTTCTTCTTCCTCTATAGCTCGCAGCCTTCTTTGCTTCTCAGCAAGCGAGGCTCCTCGCACATTCCATGCGAGGATTGACATCATATCTCTTTGTGGAGTCCCTCCCCTTGTCGGAGCCACTCTTTTTCTTCTTCTTCTTGTTTGTACTTCAGGTGCATATCGGGCTTCTGCTCCTAGAAGGGCCTTCATTCTCCATGTTGCGTCATCTTCTATTTCTTCTAGAGCCGCGAAGGGGTTCTTGTCCACACCCATTTTAGCAACTGAGTCCTTTACTCCAGAATCAACGGCTGAGTGGGTTGCAGCCCCTGAGTTCTCAACTCCAGAGTTCACAATTGTATGGATAGTAGCCCCTTCTTCTTGGTTTGGCATTTCCACAAGCATGTCACTTGCTTCCTGCCCTGTGTTCCTACTGGTTGTCATGCAAGCCTAGACAATTGTCTCAGTGTTGTTGTTGTTGTTGCTGGTAACTCCTTCCGCTTCTGTCACCCTCTCCTTTTCTTTTCTCTACTGAGGAGGTGTCCTTAACTTTCCAACTCTCCTAGGTCGGCCTCTGGCTGGTTCAGGCACATTGGGAGGGGAAGGGTTTGCAGCGTGCCATTCCCCTGGGCATTGTCCTGCTACATGGCCAAACACCTTACATTCTGGGCAAAGATCAGACATGGCTTCATACTTCACCTTGACCTCCCATTCCTCTCCATTTGGGAGTTCCACCATGACTTCAGACCGGGGGGGGTCACCTCAGCCGAGATGTCGATGCAAAAGCGTGCACATTCCATTGTAGAACCATCCGTCTTTCTATCAATGGCCCTCGGCTCGCCTATGGCATGTGCGATGACCGCAATGGCTCTTGGGGTCCAGTGCAGTCCCACCTCCGGTAGCGAGACCCAGACTGGGGTTGTGGTGAGCGCAGCCCTCCGAGTGTCAGCTTCGCAAGTCCATTTCCTGACCAGGACCAGCTGGTCGTCAAAGAACCATGGACCTCCTTGCATAACCTTCCTTCGATCAGCCTCAGATGAGAAATGTGTGAGGAACAGACCTCCATCTAGGGTGAAGAATTTGAGTTTGCCTCACGGCCTCCAGTTATGGATCATCCACCCCCGCAGTTGTGATGGGTGGCATCTCCTCCCTAGGATCTAGACAATGGTCGAATATTTGTGGTAGTCTTCCATCTCCCCTAGGATTGATTCAGTCATCCGGGTCCATGTCCGCTGGTCCCCTTCTTGTCTGAAGGGGGTCTTCGGGTCTGTAGCAACTGCTCCCTTGATCGTCAGAGGTAGACCCTCAACCGCACGGAACCAAGCTCCAGCCACTTTCACGTCAGCTTCCGGTGCAAACCAGCTCCGACTTTCATCTCCCACCAGAGGTCCCTCAGGGGGTGGGTGGTCCCCCCCCCACCCGCCATGTTGTCGCATGTCCAGGAGTGAGAAAGAAGAGTGAGAAAGAAGCCAACACTAAGTAAGAAAGTTTGTTAAGATACAAAGCATGACATTACTATTTGAAATCTTTAAGATATGATCCTATTATACTATATGGTGCTACCATAATCTAGAACTTAGTCTTGGTACCTGGTTTTTGAGATGATTATGAGATGGATGGTTTTCTCTTGCCTTTAATCAATGATTTCTATCAACATGCATGTGTTTTGAGTACCTTAGTGTAGCAAGGAGTTTTGGTTCTATTTTGCATGTGTTGAATGTGAGTTTTATCTCTCTTAACAAGGTTCCTTTATGGTGATTTCTATGATACACATGTTTTAGGGTTTTGGTGGTCATTCTGAATGGAGTTTCTCCCCTCCTTGATGGTGCCTGGTGTTTTGATGTTCACTATCTATTTTGATCATGGTTTATATCTATTTTGAGGATGGTTAAATGATGTTGTGATAGTTTGACCTTGTTGGTCGCTACACCTTTGATCTAGTTTCGATTGACACACCATGATCTTGGGTGATGGTCGTTGTGCTTGGATTTGGTTTCATTGAAAATGCATGTCCTTGTGTATACAGGTTGTTACACATGTTGAGACCTTTGATAACGGTCGCAACCCTAACCCTAATGGGTTGATGGCCGTAATACCTAAGGGTCATTACAGATGTTTTTGGTTGATGTTGTATTTCGGTCGAGACATATGTTTTGATGGTTGGTCGAGACCCATGCATGATGATGGGTCGAGACACATGCTTAGCTAGGTGGGTCGCAACACTTGGTCACTACAAGTGGACCATGGTCTCTACACTCCCTCGCCTAAGGAAGTTGCTACACCTAGTTGATTTGGTTGTCTACTCCATCAGTTAATCCCTACATGTTGATGTGAAGATGAATGGTAATCATAATCAATAATGCCTAAACTTGATACAGTCCAAGAAAGTGGGACATGATGTATCTAGAATTGGTAGTTGAATGATTATGTGGAACCCTAATCGGCTATGTGTGTGAAACCCTAACCCTAATTATAGGGTAGGTTATACTTGATGTGCTTGCTTGTATGAATAGCATATGGTTATGTTTTCTATCTCCTACTTTTGCAACCTTAACCTTGCAGGTGGAATGAATTTCATAGCTATGTGAATGCTATGGTGATATTTATGAAACACAAGGTGATGATTATGTGCATTGTGAGGCACACTGCGATATTGAATGAGCAGGAATGATGTGATTGAGTTTAATAACCTAACAAGTGTTTTATGACTAGTCTAAGGTAAAATCCTCCAGAGATGTGATTGAGGGATTGATATCTCATAGAGATGATGTAATGACTCTGACCTGGGTTATGAGGTAACCCTATTTGTTTTGGCTAAGTAAGTTGCTTAGAAATTTAATATAATCCTCTAAGGTGTTTTGTTATCATGTGACACACTTATGTTCCAAGTTTGGTCCTGATTGAATGTCGTTTGAGCAATGTTCCTTTGTTTTGGACCAAAGAACAATTTACCCAAGATGAGGGGCTATATTGCAATATGTCACACATTTAACGTGCCCTAAATGTTATAGAATTATAATAAAGAGAATTATGCTAAGTGGTGGCTTGTGGAAAGCCTAAATACCAAGTTTGAACTTGTTTGAATAATGTTAGTACCCAATGCACCAATTTTGGTACAAATTGTAATTTACCCAAAATATAGGGTTGATATGCAAATTACCACCTCTAGAGTGTTCCTGCCTCCTATATGTATCATTTATAGGAGATATAATTAATTAGACACCATGTTTGAATCATTTATGAGTGGTAGTATTCTTGGTGATGAAAAGACCAAGAAAGGGGTTGAATGGAAAACCTAATTTGAGCTTGTATTGAGTGTATCGGGTTGTAGTGTTAAATGGGAGTCCCTATCGGCCAAGGCGCCAAAGAGGAGACCCCCATATTGTATTGTTAACTCTTTTACTTTGAAAAAACTATCTAAGCACCTCAATAAAGCAATGGATATTGGCTTGCAACTTTCCTTGGGAAAGGTTGCATTGAATTGTGAATATAATAATGTGAGTGGGAGTGGCTTGTCCTAGAAGATAACCAAAGGGGGCCGACCCTTATCCCTTGCATTATCCTCAAGTTTTTATTTTGCATGGCAATATAAATATGGAATTCATGTAAGTACATGTTTCAATCCATGCATGGCCATGTGGCACCTACTAGTAGTAAGGTGATGACACCTCTTACACTCTCTCCCATGAACCTCAAGTATATATACCCTTCCTTTCACCCCTTAGTGAAATTTTTCGAATCCTACCACCTCCTTGATCTTAGATATCGTGCATATAGTGTTGGTATCATGCATAGGTGAAGTGGTATCGTGCATAGGGCCTTGTGTATCGGCCATAGCAAGTGATATCGGCCATAGGATGTTAATATCGGCCATAGCAAGTTGATATCGGTCAAATGAAGTGATATTGGCCACAAGTGAAGGGGATATCGGTCACAAGTGAGGGAATATCATGCATGAGTAGTGAGTTATCATGCAAGGTTCTAAGGAGAAATAAGGATCTCAAGTATTAACCCTAAGGTGAGGCCATGATCATCTTCAACCTTGGATTGAAGCATGGATCTAGGGTTATGATCTTTCTTTCTTTTCTTCTTCACCAAGTTCTTAACTATGGTGATTTCTTGTACATGAAGGAGTTGTGAACAAGCCTTGGACTTTTTATAAGTCATCTTCAACCTTAGGAACGTGAAGCTTTGGATCTTGGAGCTTTGAAGTGGTTCTTGAGGCGGGTTATATAACTTGAACCCAAACATGTTATTATTCACCATCTTTCTTACTATATTTGATGATCTACTTTTAATTCCGAGAATTTCTTGAATACTTGATATATCTATTAGTTCTAGTAGTTTCTTAGACCTGTTATCCTTGTACTAGAACAAGTAGAACAATCATCTAGAGCTTGAAGATGATGGTACCACCTTACAAAGTGATAGTGGGTTCAAGCACACAAGCAAGCACCTCTAACCCGATATGATGATGTACTAAAACCATATGGATATGAGTTTATACTTCCTTGCATGATATGGTAATGTAGTATACACCTCTTAGACGATATGAGGTCAAGAATACACCCATTTTCCCAATATGGTGTGAAGCACACACACACCTGTTTGCCCGATATGGTGTGAAGCACACATACACCTCTAAGGTGATATGGTAAGCACACATACACCTCTAAGGTGATATGGTAAGTACACATACACATCTAAAGTGATATGGTGAGAAAGTACATACCTCTTACCTGATATGGTAAGCAAGCATACACCTCTTACCCGATATGGTAAGCAAGCATACACCTCTTACCGGATATGGTAAGCACACATACACCTCTAAGGTTATATGGTAAGCAAGCATACACCTCTAAACCGATATTGGGTTAAGCATACACCTCTTGGACGGTATGGTGTTGAGCACACATCTCTAAAATGATATGGTGGGTAATCCAATACACTAGATGACAAAAGTGGTAAGGTGGTTAATACCCTAGAACATGTGATGACCAATACATTAAAGTAGGATGTGGCCAATATCTTCAAGTGAGGTGAGGATGTTACACCCATGCATGGTGAAGGTGATACACTATATGATTGGTAAGGTTGATACCTTGATGAGTAAGGGTATGAGGGATATGATGATGCCTAGCTCTATATACACCTAACCCAATACATGTGTTCAACTTGACATACATGATTCAACCCAGTATACCTTGTAAAGGTGAGGGCAAAACACTCTTAGGAGTGATGAGTATAACACCAAGTAATGGTGTAGCTAATACCTTGATAGGTGAAACACCTAAAGTGGTTGATAATGGTCAACCATATATCAATAATGCCTTAAATCGAGATGAGTCCATATCACTTGATGATAGTTGGGTAATTCAAGTGTGTGACTTATGACCAATACACTACATGATAAATGTGATGAGTTAGTGCATGAAGTATTAGGATGGGAAATACCCTAATACAAGGTAAGTTGATGAACTTAAGTAAGATAAAAGTGATGAGGAAAGTGATACATCAAGGCATGATAAATATTATATCCAACACCTCAAGGTTGATATACATTAATGCACCTCAAATCCAACATACTTGGATGAGTAACACTTGAAGTGTGTCATGTCAATTGTTACATTAAGATGTAATGAGTTTAATGCACTTTGATAAGTGTAGGCTAACATACCTTGATAAAGGGTTAAGCCAAGATAATAAAGTATGATGTAATCAATATCCTAGTAAGGAGAGAGAGAAACTCATATATTGTGTTGATAATCATTTAATGATAAATGATGAGAATAAATAAGTATGATTGAATACTTATGATATCAATGTATGCTCCTAGATGTGTGGATCAATGAATTAGGGTTTGGATTGATAATATGAATTTGAAACCCTATTTGGCTATAAAGGGAAACCCTAACCCTAATAATGGGCCTTGTAAGTCATGTGAATAATTGTTGCCTAGTGAGAGGTGACAAGATGTTTAATGGCCTTGTGAGCCATGTGAATAATTGTTGCCTAGTGAGAGGTGACAAGATGTTTAATGGCCTTGTGAGCTATGTGAATAGTTGTTGCCTAGTGAGAGGTGACAAGATGTTTAATGGCCTTGTGAGCCATGTGAATAGTTGTTGCCTAGTGAGAGGTGACAAGATGTTGATTCAGAGATTGATGTCCCATAATGAAAGTGAAAGGGAAACATAAAGGTATTTCAACTACTATGGAATCCTTAGCAATATGGCCATGATCTCGCAGGATTGGTATAATCCAATACCTGGTTGTACTCTCAAAGTGATCTCACAGGATTGGAGAAATCCAATACCTGGCTGTAATATCACAGGATTGGCATAGACCAATACCTGGCTATGATCTCACAGGATTGGTACAACCCAATGCATGGCTGAACTCTCACAGGATTGGTACAACCCAATGCCTGGCTGAACTCTCACAGGATTGGTACAACCCAATGCATGGATGAACTTTCATAGGATTGGCATAGGCCAATACCTAGCTGTGATATCACATGATTGGCACAACCCAATGCTTGGTTGAACTCTCACAGGATTGGTACAACCCAATGTCTGGCTGAACTCTCACAGGATTGGTACAACCCAATGTCTGGCTAAACTCTCATAGGATTGGCATAGACCAATACCTGGCTATGATCTCACAGGATTGGTACAACCCAATGCCTAGTTGAACTCTCACAGGATTGGTACAACCCAATGCCTAGTTGAACTCTCACATGATTGGTACAACCCAATGCCTGGCTGAACTCTCACAGGATTGGTACAACCCAATGCCTGGCTGAACTCTCACAAGATTGAGATAACCCATTACCTGGCTATGATCTCACAGGATTGGTATAATCCAATACATGGATGTAATATCACAAGATTGGTATAATCTAATACATGGATGTAATATCACAGGATTGGTATAATCCAATATGTGTTCGTAATATCATAGGATTGGTACAATCCAATACCTGTCTGTAATATCATAGGATTGGTACAATCCAATACCTAGCTGTAATATCACAGGATTGGTATAATCCAATACCTGGATGTACTCTTGCAAGATTGGTATAAAGTCGGAACATGATGATATTATCACATGATAAGCTTGAGATGTTGGTATAATATGATGGGTAAATGATACACATGTTCTTCATATTCCTTATAAAGTGAATATATGATTTACTGCTCTATCATAGACAATTGCAATGTTTTAAAAGATAAGAATGTTCTAATCTATTTATCCATAATGATTAACCTTGCTTATTAATATAAAAGAACCCTTGCTCAATTTTATACTATTTACCTATGATAATAACATTGTTGGTAGAGAGTTATATCTCTCGCTGGGACAATTGTCTCACCCTGTGGAATCCACAATTTTTAGGTGGACGTGCACGAGGAGGTAGAGACCGTTCTGCAGAGGAAGGACAACAACAGCAGGGATAGCAGTAATAGCTCAGGTTGAGTGTAAAGTCTGTCATGTCTTGTAGATAGAAGTCCTATGTGTCATCTTTGTACTCTCATGTCCTTGGATTTAGTGTGTGATGGTTTTATGAACAAACTAAGATTTTGGCTTGTATGCCTCGAGGTTTTATGTTGCTTCAGTACATGTTTTGACAAAGCAAGTGTTATATGTTAACCTCGAGATGAGATAGTACAATGTATGTACAAAGTGAACCCTGATGTATATAAAGTTTTGGTTCTTTCATTAAGAATTTTCCAGGAAATGGATCTCTTTGCAAAAATGGTTTTAATTTTTAGTGATTTTTGTTAATCCGCTGCTTATGATTATTCCGCATTATTAGTAATGATTTGACTGTTGGTTTGGTGGTGGTCATTACAGATGAGGTGTTGGTGATGGCCTTGTGAATGGCAATGATACAAGTATCAAGTGAAGTTGTGCCAAGTTCACACCTTATACGTTTTATATCTTCTGAAGTCATTTTGTAGTTATGCTTGCTAGATTGAATTAGGGTTTTTGTGACATCCTTCTATCACACAGACAACGAAATGCCATGTGAAAACGTGTGGAACTTCCATAAATCACATATTACCAAAAACACTGGTTAATTAAAATCGATTGCGGAAAATAGATAAACAAAGAAACTATTACATCCAGATCTTTATCCTGCAAGGAAACATGTTATATAATCATAAATAAACCTTGATATGTGTCCATAGTTCATAGGATCCAGCTGTCACATAGGCAAAAAAAGTTCACCACCTGTTTATTTACAAAACAGGCCATACCAGGCCAACAGCAGGATAAACAAAACTACATCAACTATACATCGTGAAACATCGTCAAAACACCTCCAAGGACTTGAGAGTACAAGGATGACTCTAGGACTCTACTACCAAACAACTAAAACAGCAGCATATCCATCTCTTGCCTCCTACTGTTTTTCTTGATGCTCAGTCACAACCTCACGGCCACCACCATGTCTAGCACGATCACCTAAAAAGGTTTAAAACCAGTGGGGTGAGACACACAATCCCAGTGAGAAACATAACCCCCGTCGAAACTATAAAACCTCAAAGGAGAGTTAGAATAGATAAAGTAGGTAACTGATATAAGTAGCTGATATATACGGCATACTGAGCAGAACTTAAACCTTATTAACAACTTACCAGGATATCCGGGAGACATATAACCAGATATTTCTTTATGGAACATGATTGAAAAGATAATCTTTATAAGAACTTATCACAAGATATGATTAACATACAATTAACTGCAAAATATAACTAGAGCAACTATACAAGCAAGGCCTCAACCAATGTTCCATGTTTTACCTTAAGTGATACATACTATACGACTGGATTACATTTTATTATGCCCTGAGGAAGTGAGTCGTCCCGCTCAAATCCAACCTTCGACTGCGAAGCCAAAAATTGGTGTCATACAAGATCATTGGGAGATCCGGACTCCATGACCTCACCTCTTCATGGTCAGTGCACGATAACCAAAGCAAGACCGTAGTCTCTTGCTTGAGTGGCCTCAGCCATAGGGTTAGCTCACGCAGTCTACCCATTTTTTTATCTAGCCCGCCCTTGGTACAGGTCAAGGTGCTAGTATACTTGAGCCACGGGCCAGTTCACCATGCTCCTTGAGCCATGAACGCATTCATGCTCTATCATACTGAGCCATGGGGTTTTTCACCATGCTCTTATACACATCTTGAGTCCACAACCCCAGTATCACTCTAATCCTCCTACGTTTGACTAGGAGAAACCCCGCATATTCAACAATATGCGCTCCAGGTAATCCCACAGGATAAACCTGTTTCACCATCACCTCCTACTGACGATGATGGATCTATGGCCAGGGAAAACTACATGAAAGGTTCCTCTGTGATTAATTAATACATTTTAAGTGGATTGCAAGATTCAACCAAGTTATGTAACATGTAAACTAAAACACAAGTAAACAACATAGATCTCATTATCAGGTGTTACATTGTCACTCTTATTCTCAAATCCAACATTACATGTTACCACTTGGCCTCTTGCCAATCATCCACATCCATCTCAAGGATCAACATCACTGGGACTCAATCCCATCATCAAGGCACACATTGCCATTCCATGGGTAACACCCATCATATATCATTGGGTTCATCATAACCCTTGATGTTCCACATCATATCATTGTCATGCCATCACCATGGCCTCATCATACAAAATGGTACCTGCATTGTTAGCATAAGCATAGAGGTACAACTGTACTCATACAAGGAACATCTTAAACTTATTGCATATATCAAGAGAGATATAATTATGCTATTGGATGAGTATATCTATGCATGACATTATCATATATCACTTTCTCAATCGAGCATTAGGGTTACCAAAAGAACATGGGATGCAACCCTTATCCTAGGTATATCGGGTAAGGGATAACCCTCACTAGAGAAATCATGTTCCTCATCGTTGGTATATCGGGTAGAGCACAACCCTCACTAAAAGGGCATCGGGTACGGCACTATCCTTCACACAAAGGTATCGGCCACTACCAAACCCTAGGATGCCAAACCCCACGTCGGGCATCCACCATATCGGGCAACTCCCAACAACATCATGTCGTGCAGAACCATAACGTGCAATGCCTAAACAACACACCTCTATCACCCATCCAGATCAACGCAACATAACGGGCAACACACATGCCATATCGTCCAGCTAAAGGATCAGCATGCATCCTATCGTGCAACGCCGTGTCATGCTATCTGTATTGAGTAACACCCCGAGACAGAAAACGTCGAGACGGGCAACACACCTTCATGGGGTAACGGGGATACTAGAACCAAAGGTGCATCATGCAGCCATGAACCAAGAGTGTATCATGCAACCAGGTGCAGGTGTAACGGGCAGCACTTTCACTCTGACGACCAAGACACCCTATCGCCTAAACTAGGGTTAGGGTTTCCATACCGGGCAACCATCAAGACCGTGTCACCCATAGCCATATCACCCAAGGCTCAAAACCATACCGCCCAGCAAGCACTCTCTTGGATAGCACAACATGGCGCCCAAGGGACTCTCATATTGCCCAAGGTACACTACTGCCATCCGACAAATGACACCATAGCGCCCAAGGTATCCTATCGTCCAACTAGGGTTTCACCATCCAAGACTCATATCGGGCAACACCAAAACTAGCCCATATCATTCAGGGTTCCATAAAGGGATATCTACCAAGCATCACATCGACCAAGGGTATAACGCCCACCAACATCATCTTGGGCAGGGGTTCATATCGGTCAGAAGGGTCAACAGAACACCACTTAGCATATCGCCCGAGACACATCCCTAGAAGAGGGATATCGGGCAGAACACATCAAAGGGGGTATCGTGCAAGGATTCCAAGACCATGACGGGTTGGTCATCTTCAACCTCAAGACAACCACCAAACCCTAAAAGATCAAGAGAGTTGGCTCACCTCTCAACAACTAAGAGAGAGGGGTTTTGCACAACTTCCATCACATATCAGGCAGCAAGGTGGGTCATCATCATAACGGCCATCCTTCCAACCTCAACTAGGTCAACACCAATCAAAGGCTCACCTCTCAAGTCCATGGTAAGAGAGGGGTATTGCCCAAACAACTAGAGTGTAGACTCACCTCTCAACAACTAAATGAGAGAGGGGTTTTGCCCACACAACTAAAGCTTGAGCTCACTTCTCAAGATCAAGGAAAGAAAGGGGTTTTGCCCCAAGAACACACAACATGCACCCTGGAATTAGGAAACCCTAGGTTCACCTCTCAACAACCAAGAGAGGGGTTTTGCCCAAGGAACCGTAGTCCAATGGTTTGACCAACAAGATCCAAGAACACCTCTACACAACATAACCATGACAACATATTCCACAACGTCAAGGGTATATACTAGAGCAAAGATATTTCCAACAAGATAAACATGGTCGATCAAGATAGCACATAAACAAGCAACATAAAGAGAAGGTAATATAGCTAGGGTAGGAGTTATGTAACCCACCTTAAGCACACTTCTCAAGCTCCAAAGCTCCAAGCACCAAGCTTCAAGCTCCAAGGCACCACCTTCGCCCAACACTAGGAGAGAAGAGAACTCCATAACCACCATGGCCGAAAAGAAAGAGAGAAGAAGAAGAAGGTGCCAAGGAAAGGGAGAGATACTCACCATAAGAGGAGAAAGAGCAAGGCACTCTCTAGGGTTCGGCCACCACTAGAGGAAGAAGGAGACTCCACCAAGGAGAGAGTACCAGCCACCAAGATCCACGAAGGGGAAGTGTATCGGTCACCAAGGAAGAAGGAAAGCAACTAAAGAGCTAAAGGGATCCCAAGCTAGCAAAGAAGGGGGTATGTAAGCAAGAGGGTTAAGTGGGCATCCACTAAGGGATAGCTCCACATGTGCTCGCCCAAACCACCACATGTCCAAGGGTTATGCCACATGCTAGCATCCCAAACCACTTGTCCATGACTTGCCACCCACTAGCAAGGCAATGGCCACTTGTCCTAAGATGGTGACATAAATGAGGCTAGGTCAAGTGGGGTGTGTGTCGCCCATCAAGTTAACCCAACACACCCACCACCACCTTGGCCGATACACCTCCTTGGCTGATACACCATTTCCGATGCACTCTTGGCCGATACACCAAGCAAGGAAGGGGGGTACAAAGCACAAACAAGGCCCAAGAAGGCCCAACAGCAAGCCTAAGCCCCAACAAGCTCAAACTAGGCCCAAAACAACTCAAGCAAGGTGCCCAACTCATCCTCTTAACCCTAGAGGATACAAGGAGAGAGAAAGATATCTCTCAAGGTGACGAACTTGCACACCAACCCTAGAACTTGGGTAAATTGCAAGTTGCACCTCAACCTCTCAAAAAAGCACAAACAAACCCTAATCACAACTTCAGGTGATTAGAAAGCATCTCAACACAAGGTTTAGGCAAAGCAAACAGGGTAAGCCCAAAACGAAGGTCAGGGTCCTTACAAGCCATAAACCTCTACAAAGGGATTTTGCCCTCGAAATCCGAAGAGAAAAGTGAGGGATACTTCCTCCTCATCTCTTCCTCAAGGTCCCACGTGGCTTCCTCAACGCCACGATGATGCCAAAGAACCTTGATAAGAACCAGGTCCTTCCTCTTCAGCTTCCTCACTCTTCTGTCGATGATCATTACTGGACCTTCTTCGTATGTCACATCTTCATCCAGCTCAACCTCAACCGACTGTATCATTGTCTCTGTTCCTGGATGACTTTTCTTTAGCATACTGACATGGAATACCAGATGTAACATGTGCAACTTTGGCGGTAGTTCTAACTTGTAAGCTACCTTGCCAACATGTGCTATTACCAGATATGGCCCCATATACATGGGTGCTAACTTTCCTTTTCGGCCAAACATCAGCACGCCTTTCCATGGTGAGACCTCGAGATACACCTTGTCTCCCACCTGGAACTCTAGAGGTCGTCGGAGATTATCTGCATATGACTTATGTCTATCCTGTACCGCTTTCAACTGTTGTTGGATCACCTTGATCTTTTATGTTGTCTACTGCACTAACTCAGGACCCAAAAGTTGATACTCACTAGACTCATACCAACAGAAGGGAGATCTGCACTTCCTGCCATATAAAGCCTCATAAGGTGCCATGTTGATACTCCGTTGGTAACTATTGTTGTAGGCAAATTCTATCAAACTGAGATGCACATCCCAACTGCCTAGGAACTACAAAACACAAGTTCGGAGAAGATCCTCCAAAGTCTGAATAGTCCTTTTAGACTATCCATCTGTCTGCGGATGGAAAGCGTTACTGAACCTCAATTGTGTTTCCAACACTTTGTGCAGTTGTTCCCAAAAATGACTCGTGAACTGGGGACCTCGGTCGGAGATTATTGTTGCGGGAAAACTGTGCAAATGCACTATCTCATCCACATATATCTGAGCAAGCTTTTCTATTGTATACATTGTCTTCACATGTATGAAATGAGCAGACTTCGTCAACCTGTCCACTATCACCCAAATGGAATCATGATTCCTAGCTGTCCTTAGCAGACCAACTATGAAATCCATGGTTATATGATCCCATTTCCACTGCGGTATCGGCATGGGTTGTAACGTACCTTCCGGTTTCTGATGTTCAGCCTTAACATGCTGACATACCACACACCTAGCCACAAACTCGGCTATGTCTCTCTTCAAACCAAGCCACCAATACAGATCCTTTAGATTATGATACATCTTGGTGACACATGGATGCCTAGCATACATCGATGTGTTTGCTTCCTCAAGCACTAACTTCCTCAAATCGTCAACATCTGGGACCACCATCATATCATGATAACAAACTAGTCCATCCTCAGACTCATGGAAGCCATCCCGCTTCTCACTACCGAACTCTGATTTAATCAACTGAACTGTAGCATCTACCTATTGTGCTTCTTTGATCTGCTGCCTCAACATAGGTTTCACTTGCATCTATGCCAACAATCCTGCCAACAAAGATACTTCCAACTGTACATTCATCTGCTGCAAAGATACAAACATATCCCGCCTATGGCATATCAAAGAACTCAACTGTGCCTTCTTCATAGAAAGAGAAGAAGACTTCCTGCTAAGCGCATCAGCTACCACGTTCACCTTACCAGGATGATACTCAATAGTACAATCATAATCATTGATCAGCTCCATCCAGTGATGTTGTCGCATGTTCAGCTCACTCTGTGAGAAGATATACTTCAAGTTCTTATGATTCGTAAAGATATGACACACTTCCCCATAAAGACAGTGTCTCCAAATCTTCAACGCATGGACCACCGCTGCTAGCTCCAAATCATGTGTCGGATAGATCTCCTCATGTTTCTTAAGTTGTCATGAAGCAAAATAAACCACATGATCTTCCTGCATCAGCACACAACCTAAGCCTTTCTTGGAAGCATCGCAGAAAACAACATAGCCTTTGCTAGGCTCTGGCAACACCAACACTGGAGCACTAGTCAGCATCTCCTTCAAGTTTTGGAAAGCTTGCTGACAACGATCATCCCAAACAAAAGGTACATCCTTCCTGGTCAATTTTGTCAACGGCAATGCGATCACAATGAATTCCTTTATAAATCTTCGGTAGTATCCTACTAAACCCAGAAAACTACGAACTTCAGTCGGTGTTTTGGGTTGCTCCCACTCTGCAACTGACTCCACCTTCTTGGGGTCCACTCTGACTCCTTCCGTTGATATTACGTGTCCCAAGAAAGTTACTTCCTTCAACAGAATTCACACTTACTAAACTTGGCATACAACTCGTGTTGGCGAAGGAGAGTCAATGCTTGTCGAAGGTGTTGTTCATGTTGTTGACTGTCTCGACTATATATCAAGACATCATCTATAAAAACCACAACAAACTGATCTAGAAACGGACAGAACACTCTGTTCATCAGGTCCATAAAAGCAGCAGGCGCATTGGTTAGCCCAAACGGCATAACCACAAACTCAAAGTGACCATACCTCGTCCTAAAAGCTGACTTTGGTATGTCATCATCCCTAATCCTCAATTGATGATATCTAGACCGTAGATCAATCTTTAAAAACATTGTACCATCACACAACTGATCAAACAGATCATCTATCCTCGGTAAAGGATACTGGTTCTTGATCGTAACTTTGTTCAGCTGCTGGTAATCTATGCACAGATGCATCGATCCATCCTTCTTCTTTATGAATAGAACTGGAGCACCCCACGACAATGTGCTCAGTCTGATAAAACCTTTATCCAACAGCTCATGTAACTGCTTCTTTAGCTCTGCCATCTTAGTTGGAGCCATCTTGTACGGTGTTTGAGCAACTGGTTGTATCCCCGACACTAGATTGATCTCAAAGTCAATCTCTCGAGGTGGGGGAACACCGAGAAACTCATCGGGAAACACATCCTCAAACTCTCTGACAACTATCACATCTGGAAGACTCAGACCTTTTGCCTCGGTATCCACAACATGAGCTAAGAACGCCTTACATCCTTGCCACAACAACTTCTTTGCGACCATGGCTGATACTAAACACGTCAGAAGAATCTTCTTATCTCCTTGGAAGATCCACTTCTCACCATCATCAGCAAACACCGCTTTCTTGGAACCATAGTCCAACACAACCTTATACTTCTCTAAGGTATCCATCCCAAGGATTACATCAAATCCAAGCATATCACGTGGTATAAGATCCACTTGTATCTTGTGTCCCGAAAAAGATATAACACGGGATGGACACACCTCTCGAAGCATCGAGGAACCATCAAGAGGGGTTTCTAACAACAAGCTATCTCTCTTACAACTAACAGGTAAAAGACAACTATCAAGCATACTATGGGCGATAAAAGAGTGTGTAGCACCTGGGTCAACCAAAACAGATACAAAGCAAGAAGAAGACGAATCAGAATGAAATAACTCCATCTGACCTGCCACCACTCGTGGGTTTACTATCGCCTCCGGCTAACTCATAGCATAGAATTGAGTCGTTGTTTGTTGTCCACGTCATTTTCTTCCTTGAGAAGATGATCCTGCTTGCGACGCTTGACCGCGTCCTCACCCTCTGGCGCCACTAAACTTCTCTCTATCCAGACCTTGTTGATTCTATCTCAATTGTTGCTTCACTTCGACATCTCTCCTTAGGCAATTTGACTTCAAATGTCCGATCTGTCCACAATGATAACATGACCTATCCTCTAACTGTGGCCTAGATGGCCCTATCACTGCTAGTGAAGCTGTGTTGTAAGATCTGGATGGCGAATAACCACGACCTCTTCCTTTACTTGGTGACCACTGCGATGGTGCACTAGACCCTTGTCTCATAGAAGGTGCAGAAAACCTCGACTTATTGTGGCTATCAAGCCTTTGTTTTTGAAACTGAGTAGGCCTTTTTTTGTCATAGTCTCTCTCTTCTCTCGGACTGACCATTCAATCCTTCGGATAGACTCCACAAATGTGGCAAACCGCTCTCAGTTTTCTAAAGCAGCAGCAGGTGTCGACAGTTCAGCACTCAAACCTTTCTCGAACCGTCTGATTCTCTCATCATCTGTTGTCGCCATGTGAGGACAAAAACTCAACAGGTCCATAAACTTGGCTTCATACTCGGTGATGCTCATCGATCCTTGGCGCAGACACTCAAACTGGTTGATCTTCTCGTCCAGATACGTCTTTGGGAAGTATCGACTCACGAACTCCCGCCGGAAGGCATCCCAACAAATCACCTCACCGAGTCACTTCTCCTCCTCAATGACCCACCAGTGGCCAGCACTACCTTTCAAAAGGTAGACAGCGTGCTTGACTTTGTCTGCTTTGGGGATGTCGAGGATCCAGAAGGCCTTCTCAAGACCTATCAGCCACAGATCTGCATCTGCTGGATCAGCCGTTCCAGCATAATTCGAAGCTCTGACTCAGCGAAGCCGCTCAAAGGTCTTCCCAATACCCAAAGATTCACCATGGGGAGCATGTGCTCTTGGCAGAGGCACTGGCAATCTATCCACCATGTGATTCATTGTTGCCATTACTTGTCCCATAAGGTGCTGGTAGACAGGGTTCTCAAGAATGGTCGGGTCGATTTGGGGGACCTCAGGCACCCAATCTTCATGTGCCTGCACTCATGCTCCATCAACAGATGCAGCATCACTGCTCTCAGCAACATGTTCTTCATGATTTCTAGACATCTTTAAGCTTTATCTTCTGCTGGGGGCATAAGGTTATTATGAGAAAATCTGGAAAACTCACAAGAATAGACACAAGACTAGTCCTAGATCCCTGTAGACTCAGCGAACCTAGGGCTCTGATACCAAAAACCTATTGTGGCATCCCGCTATCACACGGACAACGAAATGCCACGTAAAAACGTGTGGAACTTCCATAAACCACATATTACCAAAAACACGGGTTAATTAAAATCGATTGCGGAAAATAGATAAACAAAGAAATTATTACATCCATATCCTTATCCTGCAAGGAAACATGTTATATAATCATAAATAAACCTTGATATGTGTCCATAGTTCATAGGATCCAGCTGTCACATAGGCACAAAGAGTTCACCACCTATTTATTTACAGAATAGGCCCTACCAGGCCAACAGCAGGATAAACAAAACTACATCATCTATACATCATGAAACGTCGTTAAAACACCTCCAAGGACCTGAGAGTACAGGGATGACTCTAGGACTCTACTACAAAACAACCAAAATAGCAGCATATCCATCTCTTGCCTCCTACTGTTCTTCTTGCTGCTTGGCCGCAACCTCACAACCACCACCATGTCTAGCACGATCACCTAAAAAGGTTTAAAACCAGCGGGGTGAGACACACAGTCCCAGCGAGAAACATAACCCCCGCTGAAACTATAAAACCTCAAAGGAGAGATAGAACAGATAAAGTAGGTAACTAATATAAGCAGCTCATATATACTACATACTGAGCAGAACTTAAACCTTATTAACAACTTACCAGGATATCTGTGAGACATATAACCAGATATTTATTTATGGAACATGATTGACAAGATAAGCTTTATAAGAACTTATCACAAGATATGAGTAACGTACAATTAACTACAAGATATAACTAGAGCAACTATAGAAGCAAGGCCTCAACCAATGTTCTATATTTTGCCTTAAGCGATACATACTATACGGTTGGATTACAATTTTATTATGCCCTGAGAAAGTGAGTTTTCCTGCTCAAATCCAACCTTCGGCTTTGAAGCCCAAAACTAGTGCCATACAAGGTCATTGGGAGAGCCAGACTCCATGACCTCACTTCTTCGTAGTCAGTGCACGATAACCAAAGAAAGACCGCAGTCTCTTGCTTGAGTGGCCTCATCCACAGGGTTAGCACACGTAGTCTACCTTTTTTATCTAGCCCGCCCTTGGTACAGGTCACGGTGCTAGTATACTTGACCCATGGGCCAGTTCACTGTGCTCCTTGAGCCATGAATGCATTCATGTTCTATCATACTGAGCCATGGGCTTGTTCACCATGCTCTTATACACATCTTGAGTCCACAACCGCAGTTGCACTCTAATCCTTCTACTTTCGGCTAGGAGACACCCCACATATTCAACAATATGAGCTCCAAGTAATCCCACAGGATAAACCTATTTCACCATCACCTGCTACTGATGATGATGGTTCTATGGCCAGGGCAAACTACATGAAAGGTTCCTCTGTGATTAATTAATACATTTTAAGCGGATTGCAAGATTCAACCAAGTTATGTAACATGTAAACTAAAACACAAGTAAACAACATAGATCTCATTATCAGGTGTTACATTGTCACTCTTATTCTCAAAGCCAACATTACATGTTACCACTTGGCCTCTTGCCAATCATCCAGATCCATCTCAAGGATCAACATCACTGGGACTCAATCCCATCATCAAGGCACACATTGCCATTCCATGGGTAACACCCATCATATATCACTGGGTTCATCATAACCCTTGATGTTCCACATCATATCATTGTCATGCCATCACCATGGCCTCATCATACAAAATGGTACTTGCATGGTTAGCATAAGCATAGAGGTACAACTGTACTCATACAAGGAACATCTTAAACTCATTGCATATATCAAGAGAGATATAATTATGCTATTGGATGAGTATATCTATGCATGACATTATCATGTATCACTTTCTCAATCGAGCATTAGGGTTACCAAAAGAACATGGGATGCAACCCTTATCCTAGGTATATCGGGTAATGGATAACCCTCACCAAAAGCATCACAACCCTCACTAGAGACATCATGTTCCTCATCGTAGGTATATCGGGTAGAGCACAACCCTCACTAAAAGGGTATCGGGTAGGGCACTATCCTTCACACAAAGGTATCAGCCACTAGCAAACCCTAGGACGCCAAGCCCCACGTCGGGAATCCACCATATCGGGCAACTCCCAACAACATCATGCGTGCAGAACCATAACGTGCAATGCCTAAACAACACACCTATGTCACCCATCCAGATCAACGCAGCATAACGGGCAACACACATGCCATATCGTCCAGCCAAAGGATCAGCAGGCATCCTATCGTGCAACGCTGTTTCATGCTATCTGTATCGAGTAACACCCTGAGATGGACAACGTCGAGATGGGCAACACACCTTCATGGGGTAACGGGCATACTTGAACCAAAGGTGCATCGTGCAGCCATGAACCAAGAGTGTATCGTGCAATCAGGTGCAGGTGTAATGGGCAGCACTTTCACTCTAACGTCCAAGACACCCTATCGCCTAAGCTAGGGTTAGGGTTTCCATACCAGGAAACCATCAAGACCGTGTCGCCCACAGCCATAACGCCCAAGGATCAAAATCATACCGCCCAACAAGCACTCTCTTGGCTAGCACAACATGGCGCCCAAGGGACTCTCATATCGCCCAAGGTACACTACTGTCATCTGAAAAATGACACCATAGTGCCCAAGGTAGCCTATCATCCAACTAGGGTTTCACCATCCAAGACTCATATCGAGCAACACCAAAACCAGCCCATATCATCCAGGGTTCCAAGAAGGGATATCTACCAAGCATCACATCAGCCAAGGGCATAACGCCCACCAACATCATCTTGGGTAGGGGTTCATATCAGTCAGAAGGGTCAACAGAACACCACTTAGCATATCGCCTGAGACACATCCCTAGAAGAGGGATATCGGGCAGAACACATCAAAGGGGGTATCGTGTAAGGATTCCAAGACCATGACGGGTTGGTCATCTTCAACCTCAAGACAACCACCAAACCCTAAAAGATAAAGAGAGTTGGCTCACCTCTCAGCAGCTAAGAGAGAGGGGTTTTGCACAACTTCCATCACATTTCGGGCAGCAAGGTGGGTCATCATCATAATCGCCATCCTTCCAACCTCAACTAGGTCAACACCAACCAAAGGTTCACCTCTCAAGTCCATGGTAAGAGAGGGATATTGCCCAAGCAAATAGAGTGTAGACTCACCTCTCAACAACTAAATGAGAGAGGGGTTTTTCCCACACAACTAAAGCTTGAGCTCACTTCTCAAGACCAAGGAAAGAAAGGGGTTTTACCCCAAGAACACACAACACACACCCTGGAATTAGGAAACCCTAGGCTCACCTCTCAATAACCAAGAGAGAGGGGTTTTACCCAAGGAACCGTAGTCCAATGGTTCGGCCAACAAGATCCAAGAACACCTCTACACAACATAACCATGACAACATATCCCACAACATCAAGGGTATATACTAGAGCAAAGATATTTCCAACAAGATAAACATGGCCGATCAAGATAGCACATAAACAAGAAACATAAAGAAAAGGTAATATAGCTAGGGTAGGAGTTATGTAACCCGCCTTAAGCACACTCCCCAAGCTCCAAAGCTCCAAGATCCAAGCTTCAAGCTCCAAGGCACCACCTTCGGCCAACACTAGGAGAGAAGAGAACTCCATAACCACCATGGCCGAAAAGAAAGAGAGAAGAAGAAGAAGGTGCCAAGGAAAGGGAGAGATACTCACCACAAGAGGAGAAGGAGCAAGGAACTCTCTAGGGTTTGGCCACCACTAGAGGAAGAAGGAGACTCCACCAAGGAGAGAGTATCGGCCACCAAGCTCCACCAAGGGGAAGTGTATCGGCCACCAAGGAAGAAGGAAAGCAACTAAAGAGCTAAAGGGATCCCAAGCTAGAAAAGAAGGGGGTATATAAGCAAGATGGTTAAGTGGGCATCCACTAAGGGATAGCTCCACATGTGCTTGCCCAAACCACCACATGTTCAAGGGTTATGCCACATGCTAGCATCCCAAACCACTTGTCCATGACTTGCCACCCATAATTAGCAAGGCAACGACCACTTGTCCCAAGATTGTGACACAAAAGAGGCTAGGTCAAGTGGGGTGTGTGTCGCCCATCAAGGTAACCCGACACACCCACCACCACCTTGGATGATACACCATGTTCGATGCCTCTTGGTCGATACACCAAGCAAGGAAGGGGGGTACAAAGCACAAACAAGGCCCAAGAAGGCCCAACAACAAGCCTAAGCCCCAACAAGCTCAAACGAGGCCCAAAACAACTCAAGCAAGGTGTGCAACTCATCCTCTCAACCCTAGAGAATACAAGGAGAGAGAAAGATATCTCTCAAGGTGACGAACTTACACACCAACCCTAGAACTTGGGTAAATTACAAGTTGCACCTCAACCTCTCAACAAAGCACAAACAAACTCTAATCACAACTTTAGGTTATTAGCAAGCATCTCAACACAAGGTTTAGGCAAAGCAAACAGGGTAAGCCCAAAATGAAGGTCAGGGTCCTTATAGTTTTCATGTCCACTTATATGTTGAAGCCTTAATTCACCCCATTGGCATAACTAATAAAGTGAAACCTTATTGATGTAGTTGCCTTGCGCCATAGATCCATCTTCAACATTAGTACTTTGTAGGATGGTGAAACGGGTATTCCCAAGGGAAACTTAGAGCACATAGTATTGAGTATGCAAGGTGCAAGTGACTATGTGTCCTTGACATCTTGATCCCAAGTGTTTTGAAAATGACTACGGTCGGGCCTCGGTGATGAGAATGTGATGTGATGTGATAGAGGACAACTACGGTTGTACATCAGTGATTGGGTTATATACCTAATTTTTAGCATTGTGACATGTACCAAGGTGGTCTAGGTGTTTTATAGGACCATAGCCTTGACTATGGGTTGTTGTCTTTATAGGACTATGTCTTTGACTATAAGTTGTTGCCTTTGTAGTTTGACTATATGTCACTGTGGTGCAGACTCAAGCTGACCGAGTAGTACATGAGAATATCATGGAGTCTGGCTTTTCCATTGATCTTGTATGGCTCCGATTTTGAATTTGTTGTGGTAGATTGGATTTGGGTGGTACGAATCAAATCCTCAGGGTATTAATAAAAGATGTAATACAACCATGTAGCATAATTGCGTAGGGCTAAACACAAATAACATTGGTTGACCCTTTGCTTTAATCTTGTAATGTTTAGTTTATGACAGTTATACATGTTCTTCATATTCCTTCTAAGAATATAAAAAGTTCTATTGCACAGTTGTAGATACCTAAACTGCTTAAATAGCATTATTCGCCTTGTTTAAATTATTAAACCGAATATGATATAATGTTTAATCTTCTCAGTATAATCTACATGTTCTTATAATAGACGTTGACAGAGAGTTATATCTCTCGTTGGGACATTTGGTCTCACGTTGTGGGTTTCCACATCTTTTAGGTGGTTATGCGCGACGAGTTAGATATTGTGCGGTTGAGGCTGAGCAACAAGAGGAGTAGTAGTCGTTGAAAGGTTGGACTTGCTATTAGTGTATTGTAGTAGAGTCATATGTGTCATCCATGTACTCTCAGGTCCTTGGGGGTGCTTTGTAGATGTTGTATATCACGAAGATGTTTTTGGATGTATGCCCTTGTTGTATAGATATGGCATGTATATGTGACAGGTTATCATATAACATGATGTGTCTGGTGAGCCAATGAACAATTATATGTAATAATCATTTGATATGAGATATGGTAGGTGGCTTTTGTAGACTCAAATGTGATAAGCTCCAGTTTTGTGCCTATGTGGAATCAGTTTTAATTTCCTATGTTTTTTGGTAACCTAGTTGATTAGCATTAGTTTCGGGCTTTGTTTTGAGTAATCTCGCTTTGTGTGGCGTGGGGCGTCACAGACTATAAAAAGAAGTTGAAGAAGACTTAAAAATAAATGTATTTGGTGAAAATATGTTGTTAATTTCACAACTAAATTATGATCAGAGTTATGCTTATCAGATTATCATCGATTGAGTGATCAACAATAAGCAATGAGTCTTATTCATCAATGGCCAATAAGGACCAGTTAAAATTCTTATATTTTGCTTTACTTTCTACAATAAGATCATGTAGTCAGGTGGCACTTGCATCCATATCATCTTAAGTAGCAGCAGTTGTACTACATTTTGGTAGAACTGCACACTCAAGATTTAATATACCATTAAGTGAATAATAAGAAGTATGAAACATTCCAAAATAGAGTAGTTTAAATGATCTATTTTGAAGAACTAAACTTATAGTCTGGGATGAGGTATATGTGGAAGAAAAATAATAATCAATTAGGCATTATTCTTTGTGGGTTTCAACCGCACAAGTTGGGCCTTGAAAGAAACTATTCGATTATGCTATTGAAAATAGTGATCCTTTCTGTAGGATTTACAACTGCACATGACTTATTTGTAAAAGCTTCAACAGAAAAGTCATCCATGCGCCAATTGTATGCTTAACATGTGCAATTCGAACTATTTTTTGAGAAGCTAGACAAAAGGAAATGGGACTCATATCCCAAAAGGGATTGTCTCACCCAACTTCAGTTGTGTGTGGTCTTCCTCCCGATGCACTTTTTGGCCTCTATATGTTGGGAATAATTGAGAACAAAGTGGAAAATGGGTGCATAAGGCATGGCAATCTACGGATCAATTCACTTATCAGTGGGTCATAGAAAAGGCAAAAGAATATTTATTGCAAGAATTTACATATGCTGGATGATCATGAGAAGTTATCATTTCCCTTCAGACTACAATTTACAATGTGATAATATTTTACTTTGACAATCAATAAAGCACATAAACAAACTTCAAATAAAGTTGGAGTGCTCTTACCTCAATTTGTACTCTCTCACAGTGAACTATATGTGGCTATCACAGTGAACTATATGTGGCTATGTTTAGAATGAGATCAACAACATATTTTTAATCTCCTAGTTAAACCAGCATGCATGTAGAATAAATTTAGATTGACAAGAAATATACTTTATACTGCAACACTACATGTTGTAGAAATAGCTTTAGTACAAAAACTTTACCCTCTATAAATTAAAGATTTATCATATCATATACTGAAATATATTTTCATTACATGTTTGCATTTTTTTAAGAATAAGAAAAGCTTACAAACTATAACATTAGATAATTGAAATTCTTTAGTTATAGACTATGAAGATAAATGTTATTGATACAACAAACCTTGCAACATCAAAGAATGAAATATGTTCATATATGAAATCATGCTTCATGGATGAAAAGGTATGGTGTTATCAATTTTAAATGTTTGTTTTACACAAAAAAGTAATCAATATGGTTTATCACCTTATTAGTGAATGAAAATACAAGAAGTGATATCCAACGATGACATTATATAGTTAAATGACACATATATGATAAATGGAACTCACTTCATACCAAGAGCTATGTTATCTTTACTTCAAATCAGAATATTATTCAAATAAGACAACCGTTCACAACAAATGATAATAAAAGAATTACAATGGTAGAGAGAGATGAAGAAGATACACACGAAGAGCCAATAAAGTTCAACAATTTATCTCTAGCTAATTTGTTATGGTTGGAAACAATTCTTTCACAATTTGGTATATCACCACATTTACAAATTCCACTACACTTATGCAAATATATGTATCTATTTTAGTCAAACCATGTTGATAGGGGAAACATGCACAAACATAATTGCAACAGCCATGAAAGTTCTTCCAAAACAAGAAACTAAGAGAAAAGGAGACCAATGTGACATCACAATTTGGGATATTCTCTTAATAGAAACTTCATAAATATAAATTTACATATTAATTTAATGTCAATAAGCTACTTTGATCTTATCTTAGCCATTTTTACAACTTATAGGTCGTGTTTTATCAACATGGGGACATACTTGGACAAACCATTATGAAAAAAGTAGTTCAACTTGTAGACCATAAGTCTATTATTTCTACATAAATAACAATCTCAAAAGAAATTTATGGTAACACTCACTAATTTCTATTAGTAAGGTATGCTTAGAGGGCCAGCCATATGATGATTGACATGGCATATAACATAAAGGAATTGATTAATAATAGTCATAAAGGGAAGCTTCCAATCCATTCTATTTCACTCAGTTATGAGATAATGAGGAAACATTATGAATGTCTAAAGAATGACAATACTCAATGATGTACGTATTCAAGTACATAACTAGAACAATGAGATAATACAAATGCTAAGAGTATGCACATTCTTATTATGTCACTAGTCAGTTGTTACTGTGGAAGGCAGATAAAAACCAGTAACACACAAGACTGGAGTGTGAGTTGGTTGATGATAGAATCTCATTAGTATGACATTTTATATCAAACCAAGCAAATGGATACATGTTACTGAATAGTGTATCAGACAGACCCACCTTGATAGTGACACATGGAAACCATCATTGGTGATCATAGTCATCTCTCATAGTGAAGGTGATGATTGTGATTCTTAGACCTAAAGTCACTACACTCATCACATGTTGTTCTATATACTTTGATCATTAAACATAACCCTGAAATAAGGATTGCCATAAAGGTGATGATTGGGTAGTTGTGACACATGGGGACTGACTATGAGTGATGTAGATGGGATTTTTCCCTCCTACTAGAGTTCAAAATCCTGGCCACTTGATAAGCAAGACTGACAAATGCATGTACATGCACATGTGAATCAATATATGATATTGAGGTCACATATATCTTATACATTGTGTCCTTGGTTCAAGGAACATGGATTGAACATTGAGAGGATGACGATTCCATGTCTTGATTTCATCATGTATATCATAGATAAAGGAATTATACAATCGATGAAACACCTTACACAAATTGTAGGTTGAAGTCATTATCCAACTTTTCATTCACTTGGGTAGCACTGATGTGAGACTAGGCACCACTCTCTGCTTGTGATGTCATAAGTTAGTTATGGACATTCACTGCGAATGTGATATAAAACCTATAAGGTCACACACATAGGAACTCGTCTAGAAGAGAATCTTTATCATTAATGATGATTGGATTGATTACTAAAGTGTTTGGGTACTCAATTCAAGCAACAAATCAACTGACCAGACTACCAACCGATCGACTCAAGTGTTGAGACAGTCATTTGGAGTGTTAGGTTGATTAGAATTAAATTTTTTGAGTTTTGCATTAAGTAGGCACCAACGGATCAGCTCACTGGGTGAATCGGTTGACTCAGGATGGGTGAGACAACCAGTTCACCTGGTGAACCGATCAAATCAATGGTGGCAACCGAAGGTTGTAGTAGCTTTCCCAAATTTGTGAGAAAGTTGATTGTTTCACTTGTTCAATTCGATTGGTACAAGAATTAATATTTAGCATTAATTGGAAACCATTTTCCTAGATTTATATGTGATTAGGAAACAGAGAAAATGACCAGTTCGAGCTGCAAACCAATTGGCTCGTGTGTGAACTGACCGATTCAGTTGCCAACCGACCATTTTGGGATTCACAGGTTGGGAAAATTCATGATCTTATGGTCCCCCAGACCCTAACCCCTCCTATAAATAGAGGGTACTAGGGGCTTCCTAGAATACAACTTAATTGCCTCTGAGAATTGTTGTCCTCTCTAGTTGTGATAACCAATAGAGAGCCCGAGCAAGTCCTACCTGCTAAAGGGAGGGATAGCAAGGGAAAAACAATTGTGGGAGAGTAATTTGGTGACTAGTACACCAAAGGGAGGGAGAACTCATTCATGTCTATTCTACTAGAATGGCATGAGTTCTACTTGGTCCATGTGGACTTCTTTAGAAGCAAGGAGGTTGTTGTCTTTCACTAGGAGGACAACGTCATCCTACAGTCCATGGCAAGACCAGGAGCTGTTGTAGACACTGTTTGAGTCTATTGTGCATGGTAAAGACCAGGAGCTGTATAGACACCATCCATGAGCAACTAGAAGATAGTTGCACTACAACGAGTTATAGTCACTAGACTTGCTTTAGGACCATGTATAAACTCGTTAAACCATCTTTCCTATTTCATCATAGTTGATGCGATCTTGCTGTTATGGGGAATACATATAGTGACATAGATAATTTTTTTATTTCTGCTCCATTTCTTTGTGCCCATATTTTCCAACAGTGGTATCAGAGTCATGTCAATACACTATGTTTTGGGATAATCGATATATATATATATATATATATATATATATATATATATATATATATATATATATATATATATGTATGTATGTATGTATGTATGTATACCCATATTTTCTAACAGTGGTATCAGAGCTATTTCATTTCACTATGTTTCAGGATAATCGATATATATATATATATATATATATATATATATATATATATATATATATATATATATAATCGATATATATATATATATATATATATATATATATATATATATATATAATCGATATATATATATATATGCCCATATTTTCCAATAGTGGTATCAAAGCTATGTCAATTCACTATGTTTTGGGATAATCGATATATATATATATATATATATATATATATATATATATATATATATATATATATATATATATATATATATATATATATATATATATATGCAATTTACACTCATCGCCCTAAAAGTAGTTTTGATGGTGGATGTGTAGTGTAGTTATGGCCAATATCCCAAATAATTGTGTATGCTTGGATGGTTTGGTTTTATTCATGTTTTATCTCAGTTTTCATATCGAGCCTCTACCTCCTTATTCCCAATGTAAAGATAATTCTTTTCTACCTTAGCTCACCTCAAATGTAACTCGAGGTTTCTGTTAATAATGTAATAATTTTAGTAGTAATATGATAGTTTCCTTTCTTGCAACAATGAAGATGTGATCAATGTCAGGCAAGCTGACCATTTCATGTGATGAGCAGATCAACTGGAGGACCAAGGATAGACTGCAGGACCAAATTGATTGGCTGGTGGACCCAACCGACCATCTGGAGGAGTCCAAACATCAGTTCAATAGGAGGCCAGATGACCATTTCAAAGGACCAACTGACCGGCCAAGAGGCGAGATGACCGATTCAAGGGTTGAACCGATCAACCCAGATTGGCAAGCACAAATCTACACCAACAGCAGGTTCATACATGCGATGTGATGATTGACCCAAGTGGTAGTAATTCCTTGTGGCTCTAAGGAATTACAGTATACATGGCCATAACCATCACCTTTTGTTTTATATTGCATGTTTACGTCATGGGATATAGCATGTATATGATACGTACTATATATGTGGTGATTGGATACAATATATGTTTATATATATGATATATATAAAATCCCTCAATCAAATATATTAAGTCTAAGAATCTTTCCATTAGTAGCATACATGAAAATCTTGATCGTCTAAGTGTAGGTTACACCCTACCATGGTGTGTTGTCTATCTCGTGGAAGTGTGATGGTAATAATATAGGTTCCACCCTAGCGGGGTGCATTATTATCGTGTTGGCTTTTAGGTTAGACTTAACTGGTGATTCTTAATGCGATTAAGCCTAGAGGCATGCAAATAATTATGCCAAAGAGTTATGCATATCATCTTTCCAAGAATTGAATGTGATGTATTTGGCAAACGTTGCCTACCTTAATGGTTGATTATGGATGTTGGTGTTGTCCAGGTAATAATTGAATCATTTTGAATCTTGGGTCATTAGAAAATTGTTTGTTGTAATTTTTTGGATTGATACTTGAGGGTTGCCAATTTGATCAAAATAATTAGAGTGATAGTTAACTAAATACCTAATCAATATTGTCAAATTTTAATCAAATCAAATCAAAATGATTTTTTGACAAAATTACAAATTGTTTTGTAAAATGAAATGGCAACAAACAACAATCACTTTTATCTTAGATCGGTCCTTAAAAAGGATAGGATACATGGGAACAACTTCCATGACTAGTTCAGGATGTTGAGAATCATTCTCACACATGAACGTAAGCTCCATGTCTTGGAGATACTAGAACCAGATGAACCCCTTCCCAATGCACCAAGGACTGATAGGGATGCTTACAAGAAGCATATTGAATATGTTGTGGATGTCAAGTGTTTGATGCTATGATCCATGAACAATGAGTTGCAGAGGCAACATGAGAACATGGATGTGATTGAGATGGTCACACATCTCAAAAACATGATCCAAAGATCAGACAAGACAAGAGAGATATGATGTCTCCAAGGCATTGTTCAAGTGCAACATGGCAGAAGGAGATCTAGTAGATTCTCATGTACTCAAGCTCATTGGGTATGTGGAGAACCTAGCTAGACTGGGATTCCCCTTGGGTCAAGATTTGACCACTGACGTGATTCTACAGTCCTTGCCAGAGTCATACAGTCAGTTTGTCATGAATTACAACATGAATGACTTTGACAAGCCATTGAGAGAGTTGTTGGGCATGTTGAGAACAACTGAGGCACAACAGAAGAAAGGCAAGCCCAAGTATGTGATGATAATCAGTAAGACAAAGGGGAAGTCTAAAGGCAAAGGAAAAGCTAAGAAGAGTCCTAAATCTGGCCATAAGCCCAAGTCTTCATATCTCAAGGCAAAGGGAGGAGTGAAGAAAAGAGGTGATTGTCACCACTATCACCAGTTTGGACATTGGAAAAGAAATTGCCCACTCTAGTTAGAGGAATTAAAGAAGAAGAAGGAAGGCACTGAGGCCTCCACTTTAGGTATAGATGTTATAAGATAAATTTGATTACTTCTTCAACTTGGTATGTGATACCATATAGAGATTTGACATACTTGATGTGCAGGATATGTAGTAAAAACCTTCATAAAAGGACAAAGATGGACAAGGCAAAGTAAGAGTTGTTGAATCTTTAGTTTATATTTAAATTTAGCTTAGCCCAATGGGCATGTACTAGAGTTAGTTGAACTACTATTTCATTATGCCAATATATCGAAACATTTGCTTTACGCATCTTGTATGACAAGGATGGTAAATCAATGAAGTGAGTTGTTGATGTTTTTATTTCAAAAAGATATGATCTTGTATGGCAATGCCCAAACTTCTAATGGTATTTATATGAAAGAATCTTAAGGTGAATGATTATAATGTGAATACCAAAGGATTATGATTATAACTTAAAACAATCATTAGCAATAATCACCTTGGACATATATATAAGAAATGCATATCTAGAATACATATTGATGTTAACATATACTCCTTTGGTTATTGAACCTAAGGAGATATGCAAGTCTTACTTATGTGCAATGTGTCATAACATCCTTCACTAAATGTAGTGGGAGGATAAGATTTTTACTAGACCCCATACATATGATTAATGAAGATCTTATGGAATGAATGCTATATATAGTTACTTATACTTTATTTCATTTACTGGTAATATGATGATATGTACTCAATAGAAAAGAAACATAAATATCTTGAAGTGTTCAAGGAGATTATAATGAAGTATAACTTTGATAAAGTATTAAGAAACTTTGATGAGATAATATGTTGAAATACTTTACATCAATAGATTGAGAACCTTTAAGAAAGAATTGTGATAATGTATCAAAAGCCAAATCCATCTGATCATGATGATGTGTACACTACTACAAAATTTGTTAAAGTAGAAGGTCAAATCCTTAACCAGTACTAGTGAATCCCTGACTTGTATGCGATGGTCAGGGCTAATTCCTGACCAACGTACCTTGGGGAAAAGCTTGGTGACCAATACTAGTTAGTCAGGAGCTATCCCTGACCAATAGAGGCATAACCTTGAGCATATTTTTGGCTAATCTCTTGCATCAATGGCACATCCTAGACTAGTATAATCAAAATTCAATTCTTAAAAAAGAAGGCTAACTATTATTTAAACCATGTAACATCAGTATGGAATATAATCTACTTGACTTTGAAAATTGATATTGATTTATCTTTTAAAAAATTGTTAAACATGGATTTCTTTTATAAGCAAATGTTATTTGAATGAGGAGGACTTTCTGCCTTACCCCATATTCAAACAAATAACATATATAACATATCAATTTACAACATGTGATTCATACGATATTATTTTCTATATACAAGATAACGACCACATCAGACACAAATTCTCTAAAAATATTATTATCTCCTTCATAAAAGCATGCATCAAAACACTTATAGTAGCCCTAGGGAAGTACTCATCCACCCATCTTGCAACTTCAATTATCTGTAAAGTGCAAGGTAAAAAAACATAAGTAATGATATAAGATACAATATATATAATTAATGGTCAAATAAAGAGGATGACACTTGTGGTATCACATACCACTTATAAGTGGGTGGACTGGACATAGAAGAATCATGAAAGTATTGATATTATCCAATACATATAGCAAATGTAGTTGTCGGCTAGTAAAGGATGAAAAAGTGGTAAGAAATCTTCTATGTATTCTTTTTTAGTCATGAACAAACCACTCACATTTCCATACTTGAGATGATCAACAATTTATGCAATATAATATTCTACAATGGAAATTCAAATAGCAACTCACTCTAAACCAGATATGCACGCGCATGAGATGGAGGAAAACTTTTGCCATGATTCGATTCTGAAATCAACCTGCATATGACTAGTCTTTCGTACTATTCCATGGGCCAATTTCTCATAATCATTTTTTCGACAACTGTGCCCGGATCAGTGTATTGGTTACATTGACAACAGTCTAGGTTGAAGTGGGAGAAGCTGAGGAGTGAGCATGCTTGTGTGGTGCTAAGAGGGATGCAAAGTGAGATGGACTGGTACTCATGGAGGGAGATAGACGACGCCTTGATCCACCATTCCTTGAAACTACATGGCGGTAGAGGGCTTCTCAAACACCCTTCCCTTTATCTTTTGGTAGTTGGTAGGCAGGCAACTTCTGAAAGATAAGAGAGAAGATCAGGAGGAGGATTCATGTTGCCCACATAAAGAGGGTGGATCCAGATAAATAGGTGCAGAGAAGGATAGATGTAAAGGAATCGGACGACGGCGTTGGGTTGGAGGAAGACAACCTAGACAGATCAGGTGTGGGGTGGTGCGGGGGGAGGGTGGATGGTGGAGAGAATATCAGGGGGCAGCGAGTGAGAGAGGGATATGAACAATTTCTATTTTTTACAAAATGGAAGGATGGAACCTATTAGGGTTTGGGGAGGCAATTAAGAGTAGGGAAAATTGTTGGTCAGGGTTTATAAACTTTTTAGCTAGGGATACGACTTGGGGAAAAATAATTTTTTCAAGGTTTTTATCCTTGACTAATCGGCCTTGATCTATGTTGGATTTTGTTGTAGTGGTGTCAAGATGAAGGAATCATACCAAGACGAGTCATTATTAATTAATATAATCTTCTTATATTCTCATAAATATATACTTGTCACTAAATGATGTACTACTTGAATGGTTTATAAGACATCATGTATGATATGACATGATATGATATGGGAATGTCCCAATGTGTCTAAATGATTGAATCCTACATTGATGAAGTAGTTTCTTGTAAAGGTTTATCCACAAACTATGACTGTTGAATGTTATTATTAATCCCAATCCAATAACAAAAATATTTTGTTGATAGGATAATTGAGTTCCAAAAGAATTAGTGGGAGTAAAAGTAGAACTTAAAGAGTTTGAGATCAATAAAATGTACAGTGAGAACTAAAAGAATCACAAGTTGTTGTGGAATTTCAAGTTTGTCATGTAAAACTGAATAAGGTAGTTCTAGTGGAACAAATTAGAAATTGAAGGATTGATAATCTAACAAATCAGATGAGTTGGTCATAAGAGGATGAGCCAACAAGTCAGCTAGAAGTTATTGAGAACCATAATCTGAGTAATGGCTCAAAGCTATTGTGGGGTACATGTAAGCCAACAAGGTATGGCCTTGCTAGTACTACCTAAAGGGGTAATACCTAAAGGGTACAGTAGGGTCTTGTTGCAAAGGCCTACATGGATAACTTAAATGGAAATTTTGGTTGAAAAGTTTTTCAAATCAATTCAAGTTGTTGAACATGAAAGGAATTCCTTTACCAATTGTCATGCTTGATGTTGCTGCTTGTATAGACTATAAAATTTGGCATATGAAGGTTAAAACTAGATTCCGTAAAGGAATATGTGAGAGGATGTTTATGTGACACAACCTAAAGGTTTTATGACTTCATGAATGCAAATAAAGTCTATAAGATATAAAGATCAATCTGGGATTGAAAAAAGCATCTTAGAGATGGGATCTTTTGACTTGACAAAATAGTCAAAGAGTTTGACTTGAATCAAGATACAATATTAAATCTATGATTATAAAAGATTTAGTAGGAGCATATATAAATATTCCACACATGACGGGGAATAACATTTCAATATTGAGAGTATTGAGAACTGGCATGGAAAACACCTTCAGTAATGAAGGATTAGGTGAAACAATCTATGAGATAGGGATTAAGACCTATAGATATAGTTCTTGAAAGTTTCACAATATAAGTTTGAGCACATACCATACCAAGGTGTTGAAAGAGTTCAGCAAGAGAGAATCTAGATTAGTCTCTCATGAACCATATATTCCAATTTTTGTGAAGAATGGAAATGACAAGATGCCATATGTTGTAATAATTGATTTATTATGAATGCTATAAATGTACTTTTCCCATATAATCTTGTATGTATTGGACATGAAAAGATGATATTAAATTCCAATAAGGGTTATTGGAATGTCATTAAAGACAACCATTAGTACTTGTGAAGTACTTAGGGATATATTTCAAGTTGATAACATCAATGAAGAGCTGGGTGTAAAGGGTTACACCGATGCAAGCTTTAGAAATGACAAAACTGATTGCAACAAACTATATTTGAAGAAAAGGTGTTGTTAGTTGAAACGGTTCTGAACTAATAGCCATTAATTCTATTCTAGAATAGAAGTCGAGTATGCTTGTGCTATAAACACAAGATGGATACTGTATGGATCTAGAAGTTCATGTCGATGAACTTATAGATGTTCCAACCATTGATGACCTAGTAGAGATATTGTGACAATAATGGAGCTACTTGTTAGCCAAGGAATATCAGATACCATATTACAAAAATTTCATCTCATAACAAAGAGACAAGAAACATGCAATATAACAACTAATAACAAAGTGTTGCTAACCCTATGGATTAACACATGTGCAGTACAAACATGGTGGATATGTTTAGATCACTAAGAATGAGATTCATGGGTGATTGGCTCTAAGTGCAAGTGGGGGTCTATTGGTAAGGTATGCCCTGAGAGCCAATCATATGATGATTGACATGGTATATAACATATAGGATTTAATTAATAATAGTCAGAAAGGCAAGTTTCCAATTCATTCTATTTCACTCAGTTATGAGATAATGAGGAAACACTAGGAATGTCTAAAGAATGACAATACTCAATGACATATGTCTTTGAGTACATGACTTGAACAATGAGATCATATGAATGTAAGAGTATGTACATTATTATTAGGTCCCTAGTCGATTGTTATTGTGGAAGGCAGATAGGCACCAGTAACACACAAGACTGAAATGCGAGTTGGTTGATGACAGAATCTCATTAGTCGTGATATGTATATCAAACCAAGCACACAGATTCATGTTACTAACAGTGTATTAGACAGACCCACCTTGAGGGTGACACATGAAAACCATCATTAGTGGTCATCGTCATCTCTCATAGTGAAGGTGGTCATTGTGATTCTTAGACACGAATTCAATACACTCATCACATGTCATTTGGTATACTTTGACATCATCAAGTGTAACCCTGAAATAAGGATTGCCATAAAGTTGATTATTGGGTAGTTGTGACACATGGGGACTGACTGTAAGTGATGTAGATGGGATTTGTCCCTCCTACTAGCATTTGATATCCTGGCCACTTGATAAGTGAGACTAAGAAACATATGAGCATGCACATGTGAATCAATGTATGACATTGAGGTCACATATTTCTTAGATAGTCTGCTCTTGGTTCAAGGAACATGGATTGAATGTTGAGAGGATGACAATTCTATGCCTTGACTTCATTTTGGATATCAGAGACAAAGGAATTATACAATCGCTGCAACAACTTACATAGATTGTAGGTTGAAGTTGTTCTCCAACTTTCCATTCAATTGGGCAGCATTGATGTGCAACTAGGCACCACTCTCTGCTTGTGATGTCATAAGTTAGTTATGGACATTCACTGCCAAGGTGGTATGGGACTTATAGGGTCATACACATAGGAACTCATCTAGAAGATGAGTTTTATCGTGAATGATGATTAAATTGATTACCAAAGTATTTGGGTACTCAATTCAAGCAACAAATCAGCTGACCAGATTACCAACCGACTGACTCAAGTGTTGAGATGGCCATTCAGAGTGTCAGGTTGATTGGAATTGAATTGGTTGAGTTCTACATGAATTAGGGACCAACCGATCGGCTCATTGGTTGAATCGATCGACTCAGAATGGGTTAGACAATCGGTTCACCTGGTGAACCGATCATCTCAACTGTGCCAACTTAAGGTTCTAGTAGTTTTTCCGAATTCGTGAGAAAAGTAGAATCATTTCACTTGTTTAATTTGATTGGTACAAGAGTTAATGTTTAGCATTAATTGGAAATGATTTTTCCAAATTCATATGCGATTAGGAAATAGGTGAAATGACCCGTTCGAGCTGTGAGCTGATTGAGTCATGTGTGAACTGACTGGTTCGGTTGCCAACCAAATGTTTCAGGATTTGCAGGTTGCAAAAATGTATGATTTTCTGGTCCTTTTCACTCTCACACAGATTGGGAACCCAAACCCTAACTCCTCCTATAAATAGAGGAGTACTGGGGGCTTTCCAGAACACAACTCAATTGTCTCTGACAATTATTGTCCTCTCCGATTGTGGTAACCAATAGAGAGCATGAGCAAGTCCTACCCATTAAAGGGAGGGATAGCAAGGGAGAAACAATTGTCAGAGAGTAAGTTGGTGACTAGTACACCAATTAGAGGGACAACTCCTTCATGTTTGTTCTACTAGAATGATAAGAGTTATAGTTGGTCCATGTGGACTTCTCTAGAGGTGAGGAGGTTGTTTTCTGTCGCTAGGAGGACAACGCCATCCTATAGTTCGTGGCGAGACCAAGAGTTGTTGCAGATGTCGTTCAAGTTTTCTATCCGTGGTGAAGACCTAGAGTTGCACAGATGATGTAGCCCTATTTTATGGCTCCATCATGTGCCATTTTGTACTTAAATCACATCTAAACATGTTAAATCACACATGTGTTCTGATCTCGTGGGGCGCATCTAGTCGAGTCAAATTGGCTAGTGTGTAGCACCTCTAGCGGGATGCACCAAGCTTTTTGGGGCTAGGAAAGGAAAAGATGATTGGGTAATAGCACTCCAAGAATCATACCGCAACCCTTTCTTCCACTTTCATACCCATTGAGCTAGGACACATCAAACCTAGCTCATTTTGTCCCTTTTTGCAGCCACGTGGGCCATTTGGTGTGATTTGAAATATAATATTGAATGCATGAATGTGAAACAACACTCCTGGTCATTCTCGATTAACGCCACCATGAAACGGTTTACCTGGAACTTTATGGAAGAAATATGGATAACTTGTGTATTCTATGCCCTATATTTGAAGTTCATATGATTTGTGCTCTTTTCATGATTGGATTGTGAAAGTAGGAGAGGAGAGAGGTGAAATGCATGCACTCAGTCATCTTTGATCCCATTTAGTAATAATTAACTTTTACATTGCATTCGTCATTTCTTGTTTGTGGAAAATTTGAAGAGAGATTGAGTTGGAGCATACTTGACGACAAGTATGTTTTAAGTTTAGGGTGGTGATGTAGCCCTATTTTAGGGCTCCATCCTGTGCCATTTTGTACTTAAATCACATCTAAACATGTTAGATCACAAGCCATATCCCCTAATATGTTTATCATTGCCAAATGCGCTTATGGATGTTCTTTGCACTATTTTCAGGTACTTGGACCATGCCTTGGATGGATGAGAGAGAAAGATGGAGTTCTAGGGCTTCTCCACTCATGGTGGGGTCCAAAGAAGGCCCCAAAAGATCCCTCAACCTACCTCCAATGGCCAAGAGTCATCATCAAGCAAAGAAATAAAAAAAATGATGAAGTTTGAAGGACAATCAATTGATGCAGACCCCAACACGGCCGTGGGCACAACCCCACGGTCGTGTCTTTTTTGGAAAAGAAGTGACAAATTCAACCATGTTTTCCCCCAGATTCCCACGGCCATGGCCACCAACACGGCCGTGTCCGTTTGACAATACCATGGCTGTGGCCATCCGCGTGATCGTGGTCAAAAGAGTGAAAAATGGTCGTGGGAACCCCCCACAGTCGTGCCATTTATTATGAAAAACCAACAGAGTCAACAGGAAGTTGCCCCTGAATCTCCATGACTGTGGCCGTCTGCCATGACCATGGCCACTAAAGACCAACTCGCCCCTGCTGCCGCTCCACGACCACGTCCTCCTCCTCCAAAACAGCTGTGTTACCCCAACACGGCCATGGTGCCACTCATCCACCACGACTGTGGCACTCTTCTATGGCCATGGCCACCACCTTCCTTAGCATATCCACACCCTTTCCATACCACGCTCGTGCCCCTGCTCCACGACCATCCCATGCCACCCTCACCAGGGCCATGGCACATCAACACGGTCGTGGTAACCAACCAACCCTACTATACTTTTATACTGATTTTCCTATCCTATCCCTACTTACCCTAGTGCTTCCCCACCACCTATATATACATAGGTGGCGGCTGGGGCATGAAGGTTAGACACCCCCCACAACTGCTCCTGGCTTCCATTACTCTCCCTTGAGCATTTAGTGCATTTCCTTTGCATTTGTGCTCTCCATCCACCATTTCCACCTCCATTCCACCTTGGAGACCTAGTTTTCTAGGTTTTCCACCATAATCCCCCATATCTTCATGCTCCCCTACACCCTTGGATGAGGGAGGCCGTCCACAGTAGTAAGAAGGTGAAGAAGAAGGCTACTTCTCCAAGCTCCATGGCGTTTCTTCCCCTTCTTCCCATCTCTTTTACTATTTCTTTGATTATGTGTATCTAAGCCCCTAGTGGTGGGTTGTTTGGGGTTAAAATGTGACTTTGATACCATGTTGGGGGGAAATGGCTTGTAATGAACATAATTTCTATCTATGATGATTGCCTCTTGCGTCTATCTCATTTCCTATTTTATTGCATATGGTTTGTGCTTATAACATGAATTGCTTGCTTTGAGATGTTTGATGACACTTAGCTTCTAAGAGGACTTGGAGTGTATGTGGCAATCTTAGGAATGGCTCCTAGGTCAAATTATTGGATCCCTAGCTATCCCCCTTTGTTCCTACATACACATCCCTCCTCCTACAAGTGAGTGTGAGATCTAAGTATCTAGTGTAAGTGTGATTAGTGCAATTTCCTAGGGCTTTCTAAAGGCTAGAATGGCTAGTGGCATGAGTTCAAATATCCTCATCTCTACTCCCATTTCTACCCTTGGCTCTCAATTGAACTAATATCACTTACCCTGGAAACCTAGACTTGACAAGTCCTACTAGAATTACACCTAACCCTAGTTTCCCAACTAGTAGTATAGGGTATATTCTACTAGCACTTAACTTGTTTTTTGGTTTGGTAATCTAGATAATTGTGATGGTTTCTTGCTATGTTGAGATTCCCCAACTAATATCAAACAACATCCCCAAACGGCCCACCTACCCTAATCATCTTGCTTAAAACCCATCTTTCTCTGCTTGCTTGTTCATGCTAGTCTAGTTTAGTGCTTTAGCTTAACTTAGTCAATTGCTTAGTTCTTCTCTTTAGTGTTAATTTAGGTTCTTGCTCTTGCTAGTGGTTAGTTTAGCTCTAAATTGCCTCTTGCCTTGCTAGTTTAGTGTAGCTTACTCTTTCCCTTGCTTAGTTAGCTTGTTAACCTAGTTTGCTACTTTTGCTTGTTCAAGATAACTTAGGTTTAATTCCACCTTTCTTGCTTGTCCACCTAGATTAATCAACAAACAAACCCTTTTAAAACCCTCAAACCCTAATCTCAGCACTAGGAACATAGCAAACACTACCCTAGATCTAGTGCCCCCTCTATCCCTGTGGACCGACCCCTTTCCTTGCCAATCACCTATACTACAACACTATCTCGTACGCTTGCGGGCGACCTATTTAGTTTTTGTGATCGACTTGGTTAGGGCCAATACAAATTTCAAAAGTGAATCCCACATGTGTGTTCTGATCTCGTGGGGTGCATCTAGTCGAGTCAAATCGGCTAGTGTGTAGCACCTCTAGCGGGACGCACCAAGCTTTCTGCCTCCATTGCCGGTGATAGGGGCGCTCGGCCTAGCTAGATAGTGTAGCTTAGCCTTTCCTTTTGCCCTCATCATTGCTATTGTTTATTCTTTGTGTTACTTTTGCATCTTGGTTTGCTAATTTGGCTTCTTGTCGTTTGTTTGTGTATTGCGCAGGTGACAGTTGTGCATGCACCACACGCGTTCTACTTGTACCGAGTTGGTGGTGTATGACCCCAAGATTGGTAGAAGTAGGTGCCAAGCTCACCGCAACCAGCACCGAGGGGCCGAGATGGCTGAAAACAACCCGCATCAGGATGCTCAACCTCTTCCACCGCAGCACTGCCCGCTCCACGAATATTTCACCTTGGGGAACTACAACTCCCCCATCACCACCTTAGTTGACCAGATGTCGGGTCAATAGTTCTCCATTCCGCCTGCACTCCTAGGACTCCTCCCTACTTACTATGGGATGGAGAATGAGAATCACTATCACCACATTGATACTTTCTTGGAGATGTGTTCCATGTTCTGCACTCCCGCCACCACTGATGACTCCATATGTAGGACCCTCTTTCCTTTCTCGTTAAAAGAGAAAGCTAAAGAGTGGTATGTGTCAAAGCCAGATCTGGTTACATGGAATGAAGTTAAAAATGATTTTGTCAAGAAGTTCTCTCCTATTGCAAAGCTATCCTACATGAGGAGGTGCATCACGTCTTTTGCTTAGAAGGAGAATGAACCTTTCCACGAGGCGTGGGAAAGGTTCCAAAAACTGCTCCGTGACTTCCCTCAGCATGAAGTGCCTTTGTGGCAACTCCTTCAGGCCTTCTACACCGGGCTTGAAGAGCAAAGCCAAAACAATGTCGACTCATCATGTGGAGGTACTTTCATGGTGAAGTCGCCCGAAGAATCATGGCCCTTGTTCAAACACCTCTCTGAAAACTCACGCCACCGCACTTCTACAGAAGGGGAGCATTGCGGTCGAAGCCACATCCCTTCACCTTCCTCCTCGACTCTGACCCGCAATGCTATCGACCCCGATATGATGAAAATGATGGCGGACATGATGAGAATGATGAAGAATCAAGCCGGTGGCTCTCCTAGCCAACCCACCATGGCAGTCGACTTTGTGGATGAGGAAGTGAACACTTTGCACTCCTTTGGCTTCCGCAACAATCAAGGCCCCATGTCCAACACCTACACTCCTGAGTGGAGGAATCATCTGAATTTTTCTTGGAAACAACAGAATGAGGATGGACAAGGGCAAGGGCAGCAGCGACCGCGTTACAGTTCAAAGTTTGAAGAGGAGGTGCTTGGAAGGTTAATAAGTTTGGATGATTTGAAGAAAGATGTGACATCACATGGGCAGTCCATCAATCACCTCGACCAAAGATTGGATCAGATTTCTCTCTCTCTATCTTGTAAGGAGGGAAGAAGGAAGACTTCCATCTCAACTGATGCCCAACCCAAATAAGCACCCTGCTTTCCTAGGGAACACCCCAAGTTCATATGCTCCACCGTCTTACCAAGCACCACCAAATCCCTATGCTCCACCATCTCCTCAAGCACCTCTTAACTATCAATATGCTCCACCTCCACCTCATACATACCAACAACCACCTCCACAATACCACCCCCATCCACAACTACAACAGCCACCACAACAACCACAACCGCAATTCATCCTCCAAAACCCAAATTCACCTCACCAAAGGCCTCCACCACCTCAACAGCCACAACCACCTCCACAAGCCTCTTCTTCTACTACCCATGAGCATGTGAAGGCAGTGACTACGTTGAGGAGTGGCCAGACTTTGGAGCAACCCCGTGATACCGTTGTTGTTGACAGAGGTGATACTGAGATACAGGTTGACGATACTGTGATAAGAGTCAGGGTTGATATTATGATGTCGAGTGTTGATACTGTGATTCCTATTGATGATATTGTTGATATGGACCATTTGGGGTCCCAACTTCCTCTGTTTCCTGAAGCTCTTAAGGAGCCCTCTGTTGAGAAGAGGAGAAAGAAACACACTAAAGACATCCTTGAAACCTTTAAACAAGTGAAAATCAACATTCCTTTGCTTGATGCAGTCAAGCAAATCTCGTCTTATGCTAAGTTCTTGAAAGATCTCTACACCTTCAAGAGAAGGACTACGGGAAGAACCCCAAACAAAGTGAAGCTCACCGAGCTAGTGAGCTCAATTTTATAGCACACCATGCTAAGAAAAAGAAAAGATCTCGGTGTTCCTATCATCTCATGCTACATTGGGGCACATCGCATAGACCAAGCTCTCCTAGACTTAGGCTCTAGCGTCAACCTCATGTTGTATGATGTGTTTGCAGAGCTACAGATGGGGCAATTAAGTCTGGCTCATTGTACTTTGCAGTTGGCCGATAGATCGGTAAAGACGCCTAGAGGGCGTGTTGATGACGTGCTTGTGAGACTTGATGATGACACATATGCTTTCTTTCCTGCTGATTTCATTGTCTTAGACATGGAAAAAGATACAAGGAGGTTCCTGTCATCTTAGGGAGACCTTTCCTAGCCACAGTGGATGTGGTTATTCATGTGAGGACCGGTACGATGTATGTGACATTCATGCACATGAAGATCTGGTTGAACATCTTTAAATCGTCAGCCACAACTGAGGTGATAGGGGCGACTGAAGAAGATTGCTATCTCCTTGAATGCCTAGATGAAATTGTGGAGGAATGCCTACCTACGTGGATTCAAACTACCACTCAAGGTAGAGGTATAGATCCAATAGTTGAGTTCCCCGATGATGATGAGGAAGATGATGAAGAGAATGAGCTAGCCTTGGTGGCTGCAAGTGAAGACCTCCCTTCTATCTCTGAACCACTAAAGAACTCGCTTGAAGAACCTCCCACTCTTGAGCTGAAATCAATTCCATAAAGTTTGAAGTATGCTTTTCTAGGGGCAAATGACACCCTCTCGGTGATCATTTCTTCCATTCTCTCACCAGAACAAGAGGAAGCATTAATGAAAGTCTTGAAGAAGAACATCCAAGCCATTGGATGGTCTATAGCTGAATTGAGGGGTATTGATCCCTCCATCTGTGTACACAGAATCTATCTAGAGGATGATGCAAGGCCGACCCGCCAAATGCAAAGGCGTTTGAATCCAAAGTTGAAAGAAGTGGTGACTCAAGAAGTTATGAAATTGCTTGATGCTGGAATCATCTATCCTATTTCTGACAATACATAGGTGAGCCCCATCCAAGTTGTACCCAAGAAGGGTGGGATCACCGTTTCTAAGAATGTAGATGGTGAGCTAATGCTGGTAAGAGAACAATCCAAGTGGAGGATGTGTGTTGATTATCAAAAGCTCAATGAGAAGACTAAGAAGGACCACTACCCCCTTCTATTTCTTGATCAGATTCTGGAGAGGCTAGCGGGACAAAGCTTCTATTGTTTCCTTGATGGGTATTTTGGATATTTCCAAATTGTCGTGCAACCTGCAGATCAAGAGAAGACAACATTCACTTGCCCGAGTGGCACCTTTGCCTATCGGAGAATGCCATTTGGATTTTGTAATGCCCTGTCTACATTTTAGAGATGTGTGACCTCGATCTTTGCATATATGCTTGATTTGTCTTTGGAAGTATTCATGGATGATTTCTCAGTTTTTGGAAAAACATTTGATGAGTGCTTGATACATTTGGCCTCTGCTCTTGAGAGATGTGTGAAGGTTTGCCTAGTTCTATCTTGGGAAAAGAGTCACTTCATGGTATCCGAAGGCATAGTCTTGGGTCACTGAGTTTCAAAGGACGGGATTGAAGTTGACAAGGCCAAAGTGGGCCTCATTTCTACTCTCACCATTCCTTCCACCATAAGACATGTCCGGTCTTTCTTGGGACATGCAGGTTTCTATCACTGCTTCATCAAGGATTTTAGTAAAATCTCAAGACCTCTATGTCACTTACTTGAAAATGATGTTGAATTTCATTTTGATGACAAGTGTATTGAAGCTTTCAATCACTTGAAGGAAAGACTCATTTCTACGCTGATCATGCAGTCCCCGGATTTCTCTTTGCCATTTGAGATTATGACTGATACATCTGACATGGCAGTGGGGGTTGTGCTGTGCCAAAGAGTTGGTCGGATTTCTCATGCTATCTATTACGTGAGCAAGACTTTAGACGAAGCACAAAGAAACTACACGGCGACTGAGAAAGAGTTGCTTGCTGTCATCTTTGCTCTTGACAAATTCTATTCATATCTTTTGCAAAATAACGTAGTGATATATACGGACCATGCTGCACTCAAGTATCTCATGTCGAAGAAAGATTCAAAGCCAAGATTGATCAGATGGATTCTATTACTTCAAGAGTTCGATGTGGATATTGTAGACAAGAAGGGAGTGGAAAATGGCGTTGTCGACCATCTCTCCCGGATTGATTACCCCTTTGATGAAACAAGTCGAATAAAGGAAACAATGCCACATGAACAACTCTTCCTTCTTTCATCCACTCAAAGGCCATGGTATCCACACATAGCCAATTCCTTGGCTAGTAGGAGGATACATAGCACATGGACAAGGGAGGAGAGCAAAAGGTTGTTTGCCATGGTCAAGAATTACACTTGGGATGACCCTCACCTCTTCAAATATTGCCCCGATCAGCTCATAAGGAGATGTGTTCCAGAAATAGAACAGCAAGACATCCTCTCCATGTGCCATTTTGAGATATGTGGAAGTCATTTTGGAGGTAAACGCACGGATGCAAAGGTTATTCAATGTGGATTTTATTGGCCATCATTGTTCAAATATTCACATGAATTCTGCAAATTTTGTTTGAAGTGCCAAAAGGTGGGCACTATCTCAAAAAGGGACATGATTCCTCTATCACCCATTCTTGTGGTAGAGGTGTTTGATGTATGGGGGATTGACTTCATGGGTCCTTTCCCACCTTCCTTTGGGTATGTCTACATTTTGGTCATCGTGGATTACGTATCAAAGTGGATAGAAGCTATTGCAACCCGGACTAATGATCACAAGGTGGTGTGTGATTTTGTGAAATCAAACATTTTTAGCCGTTTTGGCATTCCGAGGGCCATGATTAGTGACGGGGGAAGTCACTTCATTCACCGCACTTTTGAGGGGTTTCTTAAGAAGCATGGTGTAAACCACCGAGTAGCCACTCCATATCATCCTCAAAATAGTGGGCAAGTTGAGTTGGCCAATCGGGATATAAAGCTTATTTTAGAGAAAATGGTGAGACCGAACCGAAAGGATTGGTCACTCCGTCTCAATGAAGCTTTATGGGCATATTGGACTGCATACAAACCCCTGATTGGTACTACCCCATTCAAGCTCATCTATGAAAAAAGCTGCCATTTGCCGGTTGAAATGCAACACAAGGCATTATGGGCTTTGAAGACTATGGATCTTGACAGAGAAAACGTTGGAATGAAGAGGAAGTTTCAACTAAATGAGATGGAGGAAATGCACCATGAGGCGTATGAGATGTCAAAAATCTATAAAGAAAGAACTAAGTTCCTTCATGATAAGATGATTAGAAAGAAGGAATTTGAGCCCGGCAAGTGGGTATGGCTGTACAACTCAAGAATAAAATTCTTTCCCGGAAAACTCTGATCTAGATGGGAAGGTCCTTATCTTATAAAGAAAGCGTACCCATCTGAGGCTATTGTGATATGTGAGAAAGAAGGTGCGAAAGAGTTTGTCATTAATGGACAAAGATTAAAACTAGTTGTTGAAGTTGGCCTGGACAAGGCCAATCAAAGTTTTGATATTTTTATGCTTGTAGAAGAACAATCCGATGAAGAAGAATGCTTGTAAGCGGATGAGAAAGGAATCTACTATAAGGATGCCTTGAGGATCCTAAAGAACTGAAAGAAGTGAAGAATCAATAAGCCCGGCTGAAGGCCTAAAATTTAGCGCTAGTGGGAGGCAACACACGTGGTTTGAGATTCTCGAACCCTTGCTATTGTACTAAGAATATATTAAAATTAATATTATACGTTGTAGAAAATAATGAACCAACACTAATATTTACAAAAACACGCTAAATGTACATATCTCTACAATACTTTGAACATATAAAATGAACTAAAAAATATGATACGATTTTCACGACAATATAATTACTCAAGCTATTATATAACAACCCCGTAACTTTATTTAAAAAAAACATCCACACCATAATCACTTGGTGATTTTACTACAGTTAAAAAGTATCTGTGGGTATTATTCAGAGTTCCCAAAAAATGAGTTCCGTAAAACATATGAGTTACATCAAACCAGTCGGAGCCCTAGGCACGCGCCTTAACAAGTCTGGTTGTACTTCACTTTGCATTATTGTTGCACCATTAGCAAATATAAAGTTATTTTCAATCTTTACTATCTGGCTCTTCAGTTAGTCCAAGAGTTTTATTGCCTCAGTAAACCTGCTTAATCATCACCCCTAGGGCTATGCGATGTTAGATTGACCCTGCATATGCATCAAAATTTAGGCAATGATGGGTTTCAAGTGTTTAACTACAAACCAACTATCATATATATACAAATTAATGATATCCGCCTCTGAATTGTAATAATAACTTTTGTTGATAGGCCATAGGTAGTGGTTTACGCATATATATTGTGTTTGTAGGAAGCCTAAATAGGTTGTGGGGATTTCCAAATTGAACCCCTTAACCTCATGGATGCCTGATGCCATGGGGGTGGGGGAACCCAAGACCGCCCACCCCTTGTGTGGTGATGGTTAAACGGCTATTCTGCCACAATCATGTGGAGATACACATTTGACAATGTGTTTACATGAAAGACTTAAACCTCTCAAATATGGCATTATATTCAAACTCATCAGGAATCAAGCCTAAGCCTTCCGAACGAGTAGCATAATAGCCTTCCAAACGAGTAGCATAATCTGAATTTGGCTACATCACACCCTTGTATGTATGGGATTAAGAGAAAAAGTTTCTCCCCCTCTCCCACGCACGTGGAGGCCGAGCGCCCGAGAGGGTGGTAAATCAAGGCAGCAACTGGTATTCGAACCCGGGTCCCTTTGTTAGGAGACACTGTGCTTGACCACATACTTTTGTTTTGATTTACACAATACACACACACACTTGTGTCTAATAGTTTTCTTTGAGTTTTGGTGATATGGCAGGTGCTAGACACTAGAGAGAGAAGGGATAGAAGTCAATTCATGGTCATTAAATCAGATTTGTGGTCGAATGACAAATAAAATGAAGTTCTTGTTTTTGAATTGAGAAAACTGAAGAAGTGCCCCCAAAATGGCCGTGGAGCTCGGCCACGGTCGTGCCAAAAGAGGTCAAGAATGACCGTGGCAGCTTTATTGCATAAATTTGGCCAAGTAACATGGTTTTTTGGAAGAATGGCCACGGCTGTGGCCACCTACCACGACCGTGTCAAGGAAGCATGGACATGACCGTGGGCATCCACCACGGTCGTGGGATTTATTTCATCAAAGTTACAGAAGATGTCAGTGTTTTTGGCAAGAATGGCCACGATCGTGGCCACTCGCCACGACCGTGTTGAAGTTGAATGACCACGACCGTGGTAATCTGCCACGACCGTGGCAAGGTTAGACTAGGGCGTTCTTCATTGACAACACGACCGTGACACACCCGCCACGGTCGTTCCACCAAGCCCTGGCCATGACCGTGGCCACCCACCACGACTGTGGTCGGACTCGGTTTAGCAAAAAAATATAGCTTTTTAACATCCAAACCCAACCCCCACTTCATTTCTTCATCTTCTTCCTCCAGAAAACGGCAGTGGCGGCGCACAGCACCCCGAACTCCCCCATTCTCCACCTCCGACCCCTAAAAACACCCCCAATCAGCCTCCAATCGGTCCCAAATCATTCCCCAGCCACCTCCCTTCCATTTCCACCACCTATTCTCTCTCCATCGGCCCTCCATCTCCACCTTCATCTCCAATCCGCCCAACAACCCCCCTCCACTAAACCTCTACATAAACCCTCCATTTTTCACCCAAATCCACAACAAACCACACATCCACCATCCAAACGTCATTCTCCTCCCACTCCACACCCAAATCCACATCAATATCACCCCCTCCACCAAAATCCAAAATTCATCTCCACCTCCAAACCCAACCATGAAGAAGATTGGAAAAGCAATAACCAAGGGGGCAAACATTATCACCAAAGGAAAGCGGCACTCCAAAAATGCCTCCTCTGATGTTTCTGTGCCCTCCCACACCCCTCCCCAACCACCTCTGCATACCAATCCCTCCGCCGCTCATAATTGGTGAGCACATCCCACTCCCGCTCATCCAACAGTCACTACATCACCGATGCCATGTACGAGGGAGAAGAAGAAGAGGAGGAAGAATCCGAGTGAGTCGACTTGGATCACATAATTGATGACGTCAAGCCGGTGGCTACAAAAAGAAACCAAAGATCTAAAGCAGCACCGTCCTCATCCAAGATCCACCAAAGGCCACCCTAGCGCACCACACAATGTCTCCCACGGCAGCGGGGCATAGTATGTAGCCACAACCTTCACGGCAACTACATCATGATGAAGAACAATTTGCACACTGGTACAACCTCGACATGAGTTCGGGGTCTCAATCATATAGAATGGGGGAAGATGATGATGATAGTGAGGAGGATGAGGTAGAGCTGATGCCCGAAGAAGATGATGTCCTAGAACAGTTGGAGGCAGACATATTGAAGGCCTTAGGTAAGGCCCCAGCAGGAGTGTCCTACGGCAGAGGACACAGGCAAAGAAAGATCGCTCTCACATACCTAGAATGCATGACACGGAGAGTTGTCCCCACTCGATATGGTTGTGAGAAGATCATTTATGAACTAGGAATCAAGGAGGCGGTAGAAGGGAGTTTAAAGGAAATGAGTTTGTGGAATGTTCTTTTCACACCCCGAGAAACTTACCCCGTTGTGATTCAAGAATTCTTCGCCACGCTTGAAAAGACAAAAGTGAGAGGTAGTGAAGCTATTAAATTTGCCATGATGGGCAACTTACACACTCTCATAACTATTGAGCTGAATTGTATCTTCTCTATAGATCCTAAAGAGGCCGAGAAGATGGATGATGGCCTGCTAGAGAGAGAGGTAGATTTTGATTATGCACATTTCTGGAAGACTTTGACAGGAAGTGGTGATTACAATGTAGGTAGATCCAAAACCACCACTATAAGCAACCCCTTAATCCGTTATGTGCAGAAGGTCTTAGTAAATACCATTGTGGAAAGGTATGATAACCAAGGCTCCATTTCTCAAAAGGATATGTTTGTCTTGATGGCTATGAATCATAAAAGGTATATAGACCTTGGAGTGCTACTAATTGATCATATGAGGTCCATACCCTACAAGGGAACAAAACCATTTGTTATGGGAGGGTTTGTGACCTCAATTGCACTCGTGTTGGGGTATGATCTTTCTGGGTTTCAAGACGCATATGCAGCAGAGCTTGTTGACCTCAATTACCTTATGTGCTTGCACACTATCAAGATGAAGGACAAAAGGATGATTTATCTCATAAGTAGTGTGTCGGACATTAAGCCTGAGCTGCCATACCACGCGGTGCCACTTCTATCCGTTCTGGGGGTTTTCTATAGATAGAGGGAAAAATTACTGAAATGGAAGCAAGAAAACCCAAGAGAGACATACACTAGGGGAGCCGCTGCCACACAAGAAGAGATGGTTGAATCCAATGTGCAAGGGTAGGATCAAGAAACTGAAGGAAATAGGCAGCCCCGAAGAACAAGAAGGAGGGATGAAGGGACATCCCAGATGCATCATCCCTCAGTGAACGCCTATGACATGTCCACCATCCAGGTGCAACTTGAGAGCATTCAGAAGATATAGAGTGATATGCAGCTTATCCAGCAATACATGTGGCAAGACCAACAACAAATGCACCACCAGGTCAACCACTTATATCACTACCAACATGCCCAAGCAGCAAGAAACCCTGAATGGGGTGGAGATTTTTGGGGTGGTATAGCTGGATATCCAGAGACATACCCTCCACCCCAGGATGACTACTGGGGACATTATTACCAGCATCCTCCAGCAGGCTCAGCTCCTCCTCCAGATCCTCCTTACATGTCAGACCAGTCGCCACAGCAGCCGTGACACTTCCCCTATCTACCCTAAGTTGTAGTTTCATGCTGAGGACACATGATTCTAAAGTTTGGGGTGGGTAGGGCGGTATGCACCACCCTATCTCTCCTTTAGTCATTTTGTTCCACCTTTTCCATCCAGTTCAATTTTCTTGTTACTGCTCTTTTTATTGCATTTTTGCATAGCATGTAGTTAGTTTCATGCAATTTTTGCCTAATTTTTCAAAAAAATTGCTCTTTTTGCTCTTCCATATCATGCATTGCATTCTCATGTAGTTTTTGTAGTTTCTTGTGCATCTTAATTAGGATTTGCTGCTTTATGTTTTAAATTTCCCTAAAGTAGGTTTAGATGTGATTTAATGCAAATTAGTACCATTTTGGCCAATTTTGCCCAAATTTGAAATTTCTTGCCTGGAAAGTATGTTTTGACCCTATCTCTATTGTTTTGAGTAAAATGATGACCTTTAACAAATGCAAGTGAAATATCATCCTTTATTGCTAAGTGGTATCAATGTTCTGACTTTTTACATGTGCATCACCTCTCTTATGATTGTGATTGATTTCGTTGAATTGTGAAGTTGAGCAAGCTTTGAACGCTTAGTGTTTGTGGAATCACTTGATTGATATATCGATTTCATCTCATTCATTCATGTGGTGTGATATCTAGGATGAAGTATTGGATTAATTTTCAGGCAGGATATCTTATGTGAAGAATCATACCAATGACCCCTCTTTGATCTGACTTTTCTTCCACCATCTTCATACCCCTCCGCCTCATAAAAAGATGCCCTAGTGCACATAATCAGCTTTGGCCACCTCCAAAAGTTTGGGGTGGCCATATCTCCATCTCCCCGCTTCAATCTATCCACCATATGCCCTACATACACCAAGGGCAAGAAAAAAAGAAAAAAATAATAAAATAAAAAACAAAATAAAAGGATGCTCATGTTTAAGAGCATTCAAATAAAGAAAAGATGAGTGTGTAATAGCACTCCAAGAATCTTACCGCAACCCTTTCTTCCACTTTCATACCCATTGAGCTAGGACACATCAAACCTAGCTCATTTTGTCCCTTTCCGCAGCCACATGGGTCATTTGGTGTGATTTGAAATATAAGATTGAATGCATGAATGTGAAACAACACTCCTAGTCATTCTCGATTAACGCCACCATGAAACGGTTTACCCTGAGCTTTATGGAAGAAATATGGATAACTTGTGTATTCTATGTGCTATATTTGAAGTTCATATGCTTTGTGCTCTTTTCATGATTGGATTGTGAAAGTAGGAGAGGAGAGAGGTGAAATGCATGCACTCAGTCATCTTTGATCCCATTTAGCAATAATTATCTTTTACATTGCATTCGTCATTTCTTGTTTGTGGAAAATTTGAAGAGAGATTGAGTTGGAGCATACTTGAGGACAAGTATGTTTTAAGTTTGGGGTGGTGATGTAGCCCTATTTTAGGGCTCCATCCTGTGCCATTTTGTATTTAAATCACATCTAAACATGTTACATTACAAGCCATATCCCCTAATATGTTTATCATTGCCAAATGCACTTATGGATGTTCTTTGCATTGTTTTCAAGTACTTGGACCATGCCTTGGATGGACGAGAGAGAAAGGAGTTCTAGGGCTTCTCCACTCATGGAGGGGTCCAAAGAAGGCCCCAAAAGAACCCTCAACCTACCTCCAATGGCCAAGAGTCGTCATCAAGAAAAGAAATCAAAAAATGATGAAGTTTCAAGGATAATCAATTGATGCAGACCCCAACACGGCCGTGGGCACAACTCCACGGTCGTGACTTTTTTGGCAAAGAAGTGACAAATTCAACAGCATTTTGCCCCCAGATTCCCACAGACATGGCCACCAACACGGTTGTGTCCCTTTGACAACACCACGGTCATGGCCATTCGTACAGTCATGGTCAGAAGAGTGAAAAACAGTCGTGGGAACCCCCCACAGTCATGCCATTTATTATGAAAAACCAACAAAGTCAACAGGAAGTTGCCCCCAAATCACCACGACCGTGGCCACTGAAGACCAACTCGCCTGTGTTGTCGCTCCACGACCACGTCCTCCTCCTCCAAAATGGTTGTGTTACCCCAACACGGCCATGGTGCCACTCATCCACCACGACTGTGGCACTCCACCACGGTCGTGGCCACCACCTTCCTTAGTATATCCACACCCTTTCCATACCACGCATGTGCCCTTGCTCCACGACCGTCCCATGCCACCCTCACCAAGATCATGGCACATCAACACGATCGTGGTGACCAACCAACCCTACTATACTTTTACACTGATTTTCCTATCCTACACCTACTTACCCTAGTGCTTCCCCACTACCTATATATACATAGGTGGTGGCTAAGGCATGAAGGTTAAGTACCCCCACAACTGCTCCTGGCTTTCATTACTCCCCCTTGAGCATTTAGTGCATTTCCTTTGCATTTGTGCTCTCCATCCACCATTTCCACCTCCATTCCACCTTGGAGACCTTGTTTTCTAGGTTTTCCACCATAATCCCCCATATCTTCATGCTCCCCTGCACCCTTGGAGGAGGGAGGCCATCCACAATAGCAAGGAGGTGAAGAAGAAGGTTACTTCTCCGAGCTCCATGGCGTTTCTTCCCCTTCTTCCCATCTCTTTTACTATTTCTTTGATTATGTGTAGCTAAGCCCCTAGTGGTGGGTTGTTTGGGGTTAAAATGTGACTTTGATACCACGTTGGGGGAAAATGGCTTGTAATTAACATAATTTCTATCTATGATGATTGCCTCTTGCTTCTATCTCATTTCCTATTTTATTGCATATGGTTTGTGCTTATAACATGAATTGCTTGCTTTGAGATGTTTGATGACACTTAGCTTCTAGGAGGACTTGGAGTGTATGTGGCAATCTTAGGAATGGCTCCTAAGTCCAATTAGTGGATCCCTAGCTAACCCCCTTTGTTCCTACATACACATCCCTCCTCCTATAAGTGAGTGTGAGATCTAAGTAGCTAGTGTAAGTGTGATTAGTGCAATTGCCAAAGGCTTTCTAAAGGCTAGAATGGCTAGTGGCATGAGTTCAAATATCCTCATCTCTACTCCCATCTCTACCCTTGGCTCTCAATTGAACTAATACCACTTACCCTGGAAACTTAGACTTGACAAGTCCTACTAGAATTACACCTAACCCTAGTTACCCAACTAGTAGTATAGGGTATATTCTACTAGCACTTGCCTTGTTGTTTGGTTTGGTAATCTAGATAGAATTGTGATGGTTGCTTGCTATGTTGAGATCCCCCAACTAATATCAAACCACATCCCCAAACGGCCCACCTACGCTAATCATCTTGCTTAAAACCCATCTTGCTCTACTTGCTTGTTCATGCTAGTCTAGTTTAGTTGCTTTAGCTTAACTTAGTCAATTGCTTAGTTCTGCTCTTTAGTGTTAATTTAGGTTCTTTCTCTTGCTAGTGGTTAGTTTAGCTCTTAATTGCCTCTTGCCTTTCTAGTTTAGTGTAGCTTACTCTTGCCCTTGCTTAGTTAGCTTGTTAACCTAGTTTGCTATTTTTGCTTATTCAAGATAACTTAGGTTTAATTCCACCTTTCTTGCTTGTCCATCTAGATTAATCAACTAACAAACCCTTTTAAAACCCTCAAACCCTAATCTCCTCACTAGGAACATAGCAAACACTACCCTAGCTCTAGTGCCCCCTCTATCCCTGTGGACTGACCCCTTTTCTTGCCAATCACCTATACTACAACAGTACCACGTACGCTTGCGGGCGACCTGTTTAGCTTTTGTGATCGACTTGGTTAGGGCCAATAAAAATTTCGAAAGTGAATCCCACGCGTGTGTTCCAATCTCGTGGGGTGCATCTAGTCGAGTCAAATCAGCTAGTGTGTATCACCTCTAGTGGGACGCACCAACAGACATCGTCCAAGAGAAACTAAAAGTTAGTATCACTACAACGAGTTGTATTTGATGGACTTGCTCCAGGTTCAGGTATAAAGTCGTTAAACCATATTTCCTATTTCATAGTAGTTGATGTGATCTTGTTGTTATGGGAAATACAAATAGATAATTTTTTACTTTCTACTGCCTTTCTCTGTGCTCGTATTTCCCAATAATTTCAATAAATATTATAGTTCAATTTTTTTTTATAATATGCCTATAGGAAAAACTAACTTTATCAAATGGAAGAGAAACAAAAATATTGGTAAGTCCATATTCAATAAAGTCAAAGAAATACAAGAATGGTATGTAAGTTACTTCATACATTATTAGTTCTCAAAATATATTGACATAGACACCAATTTATTGTACGATAAAATATCTCATTCTAGTATACTTGAATATGCTCTAATCGAGTATAATAAGAAAATACTCACAACCACACTCACTGCAAAAGCTCTAGCTCCCACAAATTTGGTAAAATTAGTAGTTTCTTTCCATATTCATTCAATCTGTTTAATATTTCATGTCATACTAACATGTCAATTTTGCAATGGAAAGTATCTATTTAATAAAACCAACAATATCACTATTTTAACCCAACAAGATTTGTGGTACATGGATTGCAAAAATTCTCATAAAAAACTAACAATACATATGCTACAAAGTAGGTCTATCAGTACTATTATAAAGAATCAAATGTAAACTCGTGGTGAAAATCAAACTTTTAGCTAAAATCAACTTCATCACTTAGTAATAACACATATCCTTTTTAAATTATTTCAGGCGTATTCTCAAGCTTCGACAAGAAGATTGTATTGACATTACACAATCTACTGTAGTAGACAATCTCGTACATGTGATGTTGATGTTTGAACAACACTTAATCCTACGATAAGTATAATTATTATGTCTTCCTGTAGAGATCAGACCGATAGTTCATTTTCATAACACACAAGAGCAATACAATCTTATTGAAAAATGGCAAAACAAGTTATGCGACATGCATCCAGTATTCCAAGTACAAGTTGACAAATAGTATAAAAGTGTTGTACAATAAAAAATCTTGAAGATTCAACAATATGGTGATACTTAGCCTTCTAATATAACTAGCTAAAAGCACGTGCTTAGCACGTGAATATTCGTTGCAATAAGCATAATAAAATCTCTATTGTATATTATTATACCTGATAAATATCCTTGATGATTTTTTTAAATTTAATCTTAAAATTGATTTTTTTTCTGAGTTCATAATTAGTAATAATAATAATCACATATAACTTTTTAAAAGAGAGTAAATCGATTAATATTTAGTTGACTCCCTCTAATATGCACAATAAAAATTAAAATACAAAAAATGTAAATTATAGAAAAATGACCAACCCATGTAGACAGAGTAGCTCCATTAACATTCAATTAACTCATTCTAATCTATAAGTATAAAAATTCACCGAATTGATTAGCATACCGATAGAATGGATCTTTTAACACACATACATATTGCTCGAACACAAACAATGAATAGACCAATGAACACAGCCAAATTATTAGAGCAGATGCAAATGCATTCGGTCAGTAAACCAGTTGACTCCCTCTAACTTGTAGCGCATCATTACCAAAATATAAGTCAAAACTATTTTTTCGTTGGACTCATGTTGACAACTACATTAACGTGAGCTAGTCTATATAAAACATACTAACATAAAACATTTTGATTAAAAGTCAATTGACTTTCTCAAATTTATAAGCACACAGATAGATTGGACCAATTAATATTCAGACATAATGTTTGAACACATAACAGACTGAGTTAATTAACATCAAAATAGACTGATTGAACACACAAATAAACTGGATTGATGAGCACAAATAATTTACTGAAACTCACTTTGAAATTTTGATGACGTCAAATTAGACTGGACTAATTAGTATGCAGATAAACTATTGGAACACACAGACTGATTGAAACAATGATCATACATTCAAACTGTTAAAACAGACATAGGCTGGTTTGATGATAATTCAATACTCAAAACCTAACACTTGTATAACATTTTCATCTTTATATTTAGCTCAAAAAAAAATTAAAAATTGAAGGAAAAAAAGGCGGCAAGCATGCTGATTAACAGGCGCACGTACTCCTGAATAAGCATTGACGTGTATTTTTTTAATCATAGGTATGATACTTGTATAAATAATATATCAATGAATAAGCTGACGACCATGAATTAAACCTAATACTAAAGTGAAGCAACCAGGTTCAATGGAGAACCGGACTAGCAAATAACCGAGACAAACTAACTTGCTTATAATTTAGTTATAAGATATATAGATACGGATGATTGGAAGACAATATAGATGGCCATACTACGATTCACATAAATGTAAACTGGCAGTAAAAAAAATTAAATGGTCAAAGTATTTGTACTACCCCTCGACATGAGCTGGGCATAGTCATCCACATGCAATTCGCGGTTCTCTTGCGTGGTGCGGAAATGCAAAGTGATGTGATCCGTAGATACTTCCTATTGGTCCGAAACAAAGTAACGAATCGGTCAAAGTCACGATATTCAGCTGGGCTGCAACGATAAAGTAGTGTGGTATGCGACTGAGCAAGCAGCTCGAATAACACCGAAAAACATATTATCGGACCGGTCCTATAGTATTTTTATAGGATAACACACATCACACCTGTACCTTTATTTCTAGAATTAAAGATACGAAACTCTTCAATATGTCTACTTGTTCATTAGTACAGTGTTTGTCAGCTTACTGCTTTTTGCTACCGCTTTTGCTTTATTTTCGTCATCCGATAGGCGTAAGCTAAATATTGTATATTATTATGGGTGTTGAATATACTAATAACACGATACATAAATGACATATAATTCAACGTATATACTTATTAATGTGAAAATTACATGAAACAAAACCACCATGATAACTACTGAATAAAAAATCAACAGAACTGCAGCTGCGGTTGCACTCGAGCAAAGACAAAAGAATAGTATTGAGGAGTGGAGGAAAACAAAAGCAAAAACCTAAAAGTTATAAAGCTGTGGCACCACGCCAATCGTCCCTTTTGTTCAGACACATGGAACAACAAGCGAAGGATTTGATCACTATCTTGATTTGAGGCGGTGAGTGATGTCCAAGGCACATGTTTAGAATATCCGTTGGGAAATAAAAGCTACCATACTAACAGGAGCGATGAGCGGGCAGGACACCTGCGCTTAGTTATAGGGTTATTATAGATATGTAATAATGAAGAACGTTACATCTTAGGTTTCATGTTATTTTTATAATGTGCTATGTAAACACAAAGCTCAAAGTTTTCATACAATTTATTTTATTTTGCAATGAACATCCAACATCATGGAGATATTTTGTCTTCAAATATGATATCTGGGTTCATGTAATTTTTGTAATATGTTATGTGAATATGAAGCACTAAGGAAAGTTTTATTTTTTCATGCTATGTAAATACGATGCACAAATGTCCCATGAGTCTACTTTATTTTACAATACACAAATATATTTTTGGTTTATATATATATATATATATATATATATATATATATATATATATATATATATATATATATATATATATATATATGGCTAAAAGAATCGTGTATCTGAGTACATGTAGTTTACATGTACCCACATTTATTTATAGTGATTGCAAAATTATAATGAATAATCCAACCTTACGGATGTAAATTATATCCCTCGGATAAGATGTATACAAAAAATCAACACAATCTGATATTCATAGATCATCAAAAGAAAGAAAATGTTTATTTTCTAATCAACAGTAAGTTACAGAAATTGCATAAATCATTGAATGATTTATTGTTATATCTCATGATCTATATCGGTTATGGTTTTTTAAACATGTCTAATGTATGTAGTGTTGAATCAATCTATAAGGTTGGATTTCATCAACATACTCCACATGTGCTATTTTAATAGTCGGTACATGTACCGGCCGGTACACACTTCCTAAACTATATATATATATATATATATATATATATATATATAAAAGTGTGTGTGTACATATATATATATATATATATATATATATATATATATATATATATATATATATATATATATATATATAAAAGGTTAGGAAGTGTGTACTGGTCGGTACATGTAATTTACATGTCATTAAAATAGCACATGTGGAGTATATTGATAAAATCCAACCATATGGATTGATTCAACACTATATAGATTAGACATGTTTACACTATCATAACCATATCTCATATAGATCATGAGATATAATAATATATCATTCAAAAAAAATTATACAATTTTTGCAACTTACTGTTATTTAGAAAATACACATTTTCTTTCTTTGGATGATCTATGAATATGAGATTGTGGTGATTTTTTGTATACATCTTATCTAAGTGGTATAGTTTACATCCATAAGGTTGGATTATTCAGTATCATTTTATAATCATCATAAAAGAAGATGGGTAGATGTAAGCTACATGTACTCGAGTACACAATTCTTTTAGCATATATATATATATATATATATATATATATATATATATATATATAAATTACAGCTTATCATTTTTATACTATATCTATTCTATATAAAGAGAAATGTTTCTCTATAATATCTACATTTAGTTTTCGCAAATTATAAATCATCCTTATATATTCCAATCAGATTATAAACCGATGAGCTGAAAACGTCAACAAAGTTATTATTGATGTTCCCTACGAGAACATCATTATAGGAAACCAATCCTTATATATTCCAATCAGATTATATATTCCAAATTTAGTTTCACTTCCTCTTACTAAGCTTACTCGTAAGGATGGGCATTTTATATGGTCAACTGCTTGTGAGTCCAGTTTATAGGATTTAAAGTAGAAATTGACATTGGCACATGTTCTAACATTACCCTCTAGCAACGAAGGGTTTGTGATCTTCACTGATGCTTAGAGAAATGGATTAGGGTGTGTTCTGGGGTAGGATAAGAACGTCGTGGCTTTTGCATCTAGGAAGCTGAAACCCAATAAACTTAATTATCCCACCCATGATTATGAATTGGTTGTAATAATACATGAATTTAGAGGCACTACCTGTATGGGTCAACATTTGATATCTTCACTGATCACAAAAGCTTGAAGTATGTCCTCACCCAGAAAGACTTAAACCTGCGTCAACATTGATAGATTGAGTATATAAAGGACTACAATTTCACCATTGTCTACCATCCGGGTAAGTCAAATGTAGTCTTGATGCCCTTAGCAGAAAAAGGGTAGTATTTGTTTGTTCACGAGTGGAAGAACATGGAGGATCTGGTGGATTGGAAGCCACAGTTCATGCATGATCATCTTTATTTCATCCATATTTCTAGGATTCCTAGGTTACTATCTGAACTTCTCGAGGCACACAAGGCTAGTCCTAACCTTGAGGAGATCTCTTCTCTCCTATCTAAGTCCCAAACACACTATCTGTGGGTCTCGATGGTGGTCTTAAATATAAGAACCGTATGTGGGTTCCCTTGTAGTCAGTTGTGAAGACAAATATTCTCAGTGAGGCACATGGGTCTAAGTACGTAGTTCATCCTGGAACAACTAAAATGTACAAAGACCTGCAACGACTCTTTTGGTGGAGGAGCATGAAGAGTGATATTGTTGAATTCATATCCAGACATCAGCAAGGATTTTGTGGTGGGTTTACGCAGGACCACAAAGGGATATGATGTTGCATGGGTTATAGTGGATCGTCTCACAAAATCAGTTCATTTCCTACTTGTGAAGTCGACAGCAAAGGTGTCTGAGCTTGTTGACCTCTATATACAAGAGCTTGTACGTATGCATCCAGTGTCCATTATTTTAGACATGGATCCAAAGTTCACTTCTAAGTTGTGGAGATAGGTTCAAGAAGAATTGTGTACCAAACTGAACTTCAGCACATCATATCATTTACATACCGAAGGCCAGTCCAAACAGACAATATAGATTTTAGAGGATCTTTTATGGGCTTGTGTTCTGATGCGATGATTTTGAGTCGTATTTATAGACTTGTTTTACTTGTGTTTTATGCATTTATTGGTCATTTTGGTGGTTAATATTGCATAATTCATTTACTTTAGTCTATGACCCTTCTCGGTGTCAAATCTCCCTTATTTTATTGTTTTGAGCATAAATGATTACAATTATAAGTTTTATCTCGGCTGATGTAGCTTTGTTGTGCAATTTCAGGAAAAATGCATATCTGCTGTTGTCGATACCATCGACAGCAGTCGATACTATCGACACGATCACAGGCAGCTAGTCGCAAGGAACAGCACAGAGTCGATACCATCGACAGGGAAGTCGATGGTAGCGACCTACCATCAGGTTGCTGGTGAGTAGACAGTTGATACTATCGACCCCAAAGTCGATACTATCGACACTTGGAGCTTCAGCGACGGAAAAGGGATAAAACCGACGTCTAAGAGTGTCAATACCATCGACTCGCGTCGATGGTATCGAGTCAGCATCAGGCGCAACAAAGAAAAGAAAAGAAGGCTTGCCGATATCACGAGGAGTCGATACCATCGACCCGCATCGATGGTATCGACACCGTCAGATGAAAGTTTGTTTCAGATCGACCCAAATTCGATGGCTGTGATATTTTTACAACCTAACTGGTGATTATACCTAATGACGATGGCCAAGAGCAGGGTATCACATCATTAGCCGCTACACACATCCGGAGAAGGTGTGGAGAGAAGAACGGAGCCCAGAAGCACGCCCCGGCCATTCCGGAAGCTGAAGAAGACGTTTTCCACCGCCAAAATGATGTAGATCGCGCATTCTACGCCGAGGAACGCTTGGATCTTCTCCGTTTAGGGGTTTCCTCACTTATTCACATTTTTCTCCATGTTTCCCCTTTCTCTAATCATGTCTTGCTGAGATGAACATGCGGGGCTAATCCCCTTTATCTTTAGGACCGGGACTAGCCCGGGGAAGCATTGTATGACATTTTTATCCTAGTAATTCATAATGTATCTCTTAAATCCATGGTATGATTTCGTTTTCTCAATTATATTGTTGTGCTTGATCACCATAATGATAATCTAATGCCTTTAATTCCTTTGAAAAAGAATTAACGGTTGAAAAGAGACGAAATTCACATTAATTAACAAATCCCTTGAACAAGGTGATGTAAGGTTAATGGTGGAAACCCAGAGGTCGATTCTAATGCACCTAGTTTAGGGTATAGGTTACTACGACGGTGGAACCGACCTAGACATAGGTAGTGAATTGTACCACGACAGTGGGCAATTTTGACTACAGGCCACTATCTGGATTGAGAGATGAACCTGAATTATTATATGGAAATTCATACAATGAAAACCCGCGGTGAAACCGCAATCCTAAAGATCTCCATTTGAATTGATTAAACTAAACCTTTAATCGATGCTTTGTTTTATTTTATTTTCTCTTATTTTAAAAATAACTCTCATAACCTTTTTATTGGTCTAGCTGATTGCGAGTAGTTAGTAGTAGTCTACCGATAATTCAGTGTCCCTGAGTTCGATTCGGGCCTCACAAGGGCCTGTACTACATTGACGCGTGCACTTGCGTTATACACACGGTAAAATCATGTCAAGTTTTTGGCGCCATTGTCGGGGACACGGCAATTGTCGGCACTACGAGTGCTGCAAGCGGCCATTCTAGGCCACTTTTTATTTTATTTTTTTATTTTGTAATCATTTTTTAAATTCATAGATTATCTTTCATATTTTTTAATCGTCTAGCACGGTACTGAACGGAAATTATCATTTTGTAGGTACTGGTGCATGGTGAGGACGCGTAGCACTGACTACACGCAGCAATCACCAGAGGTTCCACTGCTGGGACTAGACGACGAGGAGAACTATATTCAAGACCAACCTGAAGATATAGATTCCGATCTTGAACCAGAAGTGATGGCAGAAGAACAGACAATATGGGAGAAGATAAAGGCTTCTTCCTCATCTGCTTCAAAGGGGCCAATCAAAAAGTAGGCAGTCAACATTCCGACTTATAAGATTGATCATGCATTAATAAATTTGGTCAAATCAAATGCATTTCACGGGCTTAAAACAAAGATCTGGTGACTCATTTAAGTTAGTTCGTGGAGAACTGTGATATGATTAAAATTGACAGGTTTCTACAAGAGACGCTCTACCTGAAGTTGTTCCCGAGTTCTCTGGCGGGAAATGTACGAGAATGGCTACATAATCTTGATGATGAGTATGTGGAATCATGGAACCACATGGTAGAAGTGTTCTTTGAAAGATTCTTTCCGCCCGAGAAGACGAATGATCTGATCAGAAAAATTCATAATTTTAGTCAGAAAGTGGGTAAAACCTACTCGGAGACTTGGGAGCGCTTTCAAATAATGCTGAGAAGGTTCCCACACCATGGTCTGGACAAGGAAAAATAGGTCAAGATTTTCTATTTTTCTCTCTTTGAGCATGATAGAAGTAACTTGGATTCGGCTGGATCGGGGTTTTTCTTGAACAACACAGGCACTCGGTGTTGGGAAATTCTGAAAAATATGGCAAAGAAGCAATCTTGGGGCGATCGGGATGCACCTAAACAAGTCAAAGTGGTAGGTGAGTCCAGGGCCATCAAGGAGATGAATGACAAATTAGATCTTCTAGCCAAGAAATTGCTTGCCAAAGAAGATGTAGAATCCGAGGAGGAAGCCCAGGTAAAATTTATGCAACAACAGGGCTATAGAAACAATGATTATGCTTGGAGGAAGGATAGGAAATTCTCATGGAAAGATCCAAACAACTTCCTACAAGATACAGATGCAAAGCCACAATCAACGGCAGAGGATAAAAGCACCGTGTTGCTTAGTCAAGCGGTGCAACAAAATCAAGAGATGATGAGTATGTTCAGCAAGCAGTTGCAGTCCCAGGGTGAGATCTTGACTAAATTTGGGTAGACTTTGCAAAGCCATGGAGCGCATATGAGGGCATTAGAGACGACTGTGACCCAAATTTCCAACGAAGTGGCGGCCATGAAGCATGCCAATCAACAAAGACAGGCTGGAAATGCAGAGGTTGTTCAAGCACATCATCAAGTAAAGTACATATCTGTGATCACTAAGGTAGAGCCCCCGGTGGTGGAGGTCCAGGACAAAAGAAAAATGATTTTTGATACGGAGGCTATACCAAGAATACCATATCCTCGCAGTCATTATGGACTACCGGGCGGTTATTGTCCATTCAAAAAAACCTGCCAAGAGCACATCGCGGCCGCACCCGCACCTAGGCAAGAAGAGCAGGTGAAGGCCATGCGTCATGGTGAAGCTACAGTCACTGAGAGAGAGGAGTCGTTGCGAATTACACATGTTGTAAATAATGTGCCAGAGCCTATGTTAGAGGGTGACATTGCAGCAAGCTTAGGGGAGGAGACCCTGAAAAGCCCATATGTGCCACCTCATAAGCGTCTTAATGAGGCAGTTGTGTCTTTTCCGGATAATCAAAGGTCGAAGAAAGAGCATCGACGCTATAGGAAATTCTTGGAGATGTTTAGAAAGCTCCATATTAATATTCCGCTAGTGGAAATGATAGAGCAGATTCCAGCATGCGGGCGGTTTATTAAGGATATCATCACTAAGAAAAGGCGGATCAAAGACACAGATGTATGTCGGGTAAATGAGATGGTGAGCTCAATCATCCATGGGAGTTTACCACAAAAGAAGAAAGATCTAGGCGGTTTCTACATCCCATGTTCCATATGCGGCCAACATTTTCCACAAGCACAGTGTGACTCAGGGGCCAACATTAATCTTATGCCACTATCCACGTTTCAAAAGCTGGGGTTGAAGGAACTAAAGAAGTCTGCTATGACCATTGAGTTGACGGATGGGTCCATTGTAAAGCCACATGGAGTGTGCGAGGATGTACTCATCAGATTCGACAGGTTTATCTTTTCGGTCGATTTCATTGTTATGGACATGCCACAACTCAAAGGTTGAGATATGCTATTAGGAAGGTTGTTTCAAGCGACGACCGATGTTGTCACTGCCATTGGGAGAGGTACTTTGACATTGGGGATTGGCCAGGATCGAGTTGAGTTCAAACTGCCGAGTGATCCCCTAGGAACACTCTCCGAAGCTCCAAGCTGATGAGCTTGATTTCGTCTAGCCTAAGACACTAAATAAGGTCGCTTGTTGGGAGGCAACCCAGCCATTGGTAGTTTCGTTTAGTTTCTTTCACATTTGTAAGTTAGTTTGATTCGATTTTGTTTTTAGTGTAAAAATGATACCATGATCGTTTGTTCAGTGTGCAGGCCTGAGGCAGGGTCGATACCATCGACCCTTGCGTCGATGGTATTGACATGGGTACAGTTAGGCGGCTGCAGAAAGTTCTCTGCATCGATACTATCGACGGCCTCGTCGATGGTATCGACCTACCATCAGTAACGCCGAGGAAATCTCCAAAATGGGGTCGATAGTATCGACATGGATGTCGATACTCGCAAGATCCCTATAGATATTCAGACGAAATTTGTCTCAATGAATTCGATACCATCGACAGGCCTGTCGATAGTATCGACCCAGTTACAGGAACAAAGAGGCGGTCAGGCCTGGCGAGGGTGTGTGCCCTAAGAAGAGTCGATACTATCGACTTGCGTCGATGGTATCGACGTGACATTTCACCGATCCACGAGAGGAAATCAACGGCGATCACTGCATCAAGAGAGTCGATCCGTGGGATGGGTCGATACCATCGACACCCATCGATGGTATCGACACGTCATCGATCTGGGCACCCACATCGGGCTATCGACAGCCGTCGATACTAGCGGAAGACCGGATTGCGCTACAGGTGTCGATACCATCGACCCACGTCGATGGTATCGACGGGCACACAGCAGCGACGGCCACGGTTATAAAAGGGAGGGATGGTTGTCATATGACGTCACACCTTCAGAGCCTTTGCCCTGCACTTGTGCCGTGTGTATTGTTGTGCGACCGGAGCCCGTCTACGAGCATCCAAGGAGCATGATCTTCCCTGAGCCTTCACCGAGCGGAGATTGTCTTCTCCGACCTTCACCAAGCTCCATCTTCTATCCCTTCTTCCTCGACAATGGTGCATACCGCGGGAGCATCTTCCTCACGGGCGGTACACAATGAGATTCCTGAGTTCATTCCTCCGCGACCCACATCGATTCCTCATCTGAGGATTGTCCATCCTTCCGTGGAGGTCCGAAAGGTCTACGAGGAACTGATGAAGAAAAAGATCGAGCCCACGCGCTATGTTGATCGGGCGATGGTCCGTCATCTGGGGTTCGAGGCCAATCTTGCCTACGTCTTGAAAGGGCAGGCGAGACACACATCCAGGAGGCCAGACGAGCTACAGTACCACACCGATGGCCAGCCATTCTTCGGCGAGTGGCCGACTTACAAGGAACTCATGGCGGAGTTCATGGCATCATTGGACATCAATGTGGTGCCCAATGACTTGATCGCCACTGACAGAGAGTGGAGAAAAGGGCGGGTGTCATTTAGACTCTACAACAACAACTACACCCTCACTCTCGCCCAGTTCAATTCAGTTTATAACTGGTTTCATAATGATTACCAGCACCGGAGGCCAGACAACAGGACGGACTTCGATGATATCTTTGCCCAGCTCGTGACTACACCTCCGGGCAAATCCGTCAACTACCACAACGCTGCAATGGTTGATTTTGAGCATCTGTTTGTGCAGATTCTTCACCGCATGCTCTGCACCACGCTGTTTGCTCGCGGCAACCTGTCTCTCAGCAAGTTTCAAGAGACAGAATTGTTTTTCCTGCACAAATTGCTGAAGCGCGAGGAGTGCAATTGGGGCGTGTTCTTTTTGACGCGCGTGTTGGTCGTGCGGAGGAGTACGCGAAAGGCTCCAATCCACTTTGGAGGGCTCATCACACCATTTGCCCTCTATCTTGGGTTAGATTTCTCCCAGCTTACTCCCCTTTCTAATAGGAGCAAGGTCAACCTCCAGCATCTGCACCGCTCCAACCTCCTCCTGCTCCGTGATGGCTTGGCATATGCACATTGCCATGTCAATCAAGCATATCAAGAGTGTTCACTTCCAGACCCCGTCTTCAACATTGAGGGCGCTCAGCATTTCCGATGGCCTGTCATAGCCATCGACGACTCTGATGAAGACGGCGGCAATGACGACAATGATAATGAAGGTGACGAGCATGAAGAGGATGAGGAGGCTTTCACTCCTCATCGGGCACGAGTAGCACCCCGAAAGTGCCCCCGCATGCATCCGGGTGCATCTTCATCTTCACAGCCTCCGCCACCTCAACCCTCTCATCAAGGAGAGGATGTTTATTCAATGCAGGGGATGTATACAATGCTACAAGATATTCATCAGACGCAACAGCAGCATACAGCTTCATACGCCGGTATTCAGGATACAACGAACCGGCTGTTAGATAACCAGAGGGCCATTTTTTAGAATGAGCGCCTCCTCCTCGACAACCAACAAAACATCCACGATAGATTGCACAGGATGGAAATGCAACAGCAGCCCTTCTACGACAATTATTGGAGCCAAAATTATTTTGAGGGGTATCCACAACCTCCAACAATGCCCCAGTACGATCCAAGCTTTCAGGGGAAATACCCATCTTGGGACCCCACGGATCCGCAGTACCCGCCTCCTCCTGAAGAATGATCAGTATCACTGTTCCACCTTTTAAGGTTGTTTTTTACTATGAGGCCATAGTCGAATTCAAGCTTAGGGGGAGTTGGAACAATTTCTATCTTTTAGTTTTTCGTTTTTAGTTTTTATTGTTTTTTGTTTTGTCATTTATTTCTTTTAGTTATCTCGTTGTTTGTAGGATCCACACTCTATCTAGTGTAATTGTGGATGTCTTAAGTCATGTGTCATCTCATTGCTTGTACATGGGAATTAGGGGCAATTTTAAAAATTTTAAGTCTTTGCAAGCTTGTGTTGTTTAACTTTGAGCACATAACTTAAGAAAATTATTGGGTTTGTCAACTCTAAAACAGGACATCACAATTGTACATTCCTATGATTCATGAAAAGTGGACAGAACTGGTTGTTTGAGCCTAAACTGACCAAATGGTAATGAGACTTTAATTTGAAATAAGAGAGAGAGACCTCTTAATTACTACACAGGTCAGTAAGAGGGACACATAATAATTTCTAAAGGTTCAGTCAATTAGTCTTGTGATCTATCCACCCCATTGTTTTCATATTCCACCTTAAGAACTGGAAGTACATTACGGTTTTAATCTCTTTGATTGCATCCCATGTAGATAGGATTTGCATTGCAAATATTTTCACATATCTTGCATGAAAATGAAAAAAAATAGATTAGTTATACATGCACATTATCCTTAGGTGCATGTCATTTAGTTGCATAATTATCATTTTATAGATGCATTCACATCTTTTGTGCATATAGTACATCGTGCATCTTATTTCTTCTGAAACATTAAGGGTGGTGAACTTGTTCCATGCCTTCTGAATGCTTCAAATGTATAAGTTATGCATCAATAAGTGAGCCCGACAAATAATTCATTGTCAGCTATGAAAATAAGGGCTTGAAAAAAAATATAGTTGAAAAAAAAGAGTTTTGAAAAAAAAGAGGAGAAGAAAAAAAAATATTGAGCAGCAAGTAGTAATGAGAGGGAGAAAAGAACATGTTCTCACTTGCATACTAAGAACAATAAGCACATGATGTAGTTCTCTTAGATATTCCATCTCATCTTGAAATGGAATGATAGTGCATGCATCATTCCACCCGAATGTAGGCATTATGGCATTTTCACTTGCATATGCATCATTTAGGTCATTTTTGTTATTTGTGCATGTTAAAACCGTATAATGCTTCCATTTCTTTCACTAGCCACCCATTCCATCCACCCGTTGCTTGAATTGGTAGGCTACCGTGATTTTCTCCTCACTCGTTAATACCAGGAGAGTTGCTTCCATGTAGATGGTAGTTAGGGCGAGAAACGTAGAATAGGAGATCACAAGATGCACCGAGTCTGGACTGGAGGATTTTATTATGTTAACTGCCTTATATGATAGTGTTCATCAATTTTGAGGTAGATATCTTTTATGGATGATTATTGTCGCCTTTAGGGTAGTTATCATTATGTGGTTAGTGAGGGCCAGAATGTGAATGTCCGGTGGGGATCATATGGTGATGTTTGTTGTGATAATCTGTTCTTTAGTTGACCCTCGCAATTCTATTCTAAAGTTTAGTTGCTTGAGGATGAGCAATGTTCAAGCTTAGGGGAGTTTGATGCGATGATTTTGAGTCGCATTTATAGACTTGTTTTACTTGTGTTTTATGCATTTATTGGTCATTTTGGTGGTTATTATTGCATAATTCATTTACTTTAGTCTATGAACCTTCTCGATGTCAAATCTCCCTTATTTTATTGTTTTGAGCATAAATGATTACAATTATAAGTTTTATCTCGGCTGATGTAGCTTTGTTGTGCAATTTCAGGAAAAATGCATATCTGCTGCTGTCGATACCATCGACAGCAGTCGATACTATCGACACGACCACAGGCTGCTAGCCGCAAGGAATAGCTCAGATTCGATACCATCGACAGGGAAGTCGATGGTAGCGACCTACCATCAGGTTGCTGGCGAGTAGACAGTCGATACTATCGACCCCAAAGTCGATACTATCGACACTTGGAGCTTCAGCGACGGAAAAGGGATAAAACTGACGCCTAAGAGTGTCGATACCATCGACCTGCGTCGATGGTATCGAGTCAGCATCAGGTGCAACGACGAAAAGAAAAGAAGTCTTGCCGATATCACGAGGAGTCGATACCATCAACCCGCGTCGATGGTATTGACACCGTCAGATGAAAGTTTGTTTCAGATCGACCCAAATCTGATGGCTGTGATATTTTTGCAACCTAACTCAGTGATTATACCTAATGACGGCGGCTAAGAGCAGGGTATCACGTCATCAGCCCCTGCACACATCCCGAGAAGGTGTGGAGAGAAGAACGGAGCCCAGAACCACACCCCAGCCGTTCCAGAAGCTGAAGAAGACATTTTCCACCGCCGAAAGGCTGTAGATCGCGCATTCTACGCCGAGGAACGCTTGGATCTTCTCCGTTCAAGGGTTTCATCACTTATTCACATTTTCCTCCATGTTTCCCCTTTCTCTAATCATGTCTTGCTCTGAGATGAACATGTGGGGCTAATCCCCTTTATCTTTAGGACCGGGAGTAGCCCGGGGAAGCATTGTATGACATTTTTATCCTAGTAATTCATAATTTATCTCTTAAATCCGTGGTATGATTTCGTTTTCTCAATTATATTGTTATGCTTGATCACCATAATGATAATCTAATGCCTTTAATTACTTTGAAAGAAGAATTAACGGTTGAAAAGAGACGAAATTCACATTAATTAAAAATCCCTTGAACAAGGTGATGTAAGGTTAATGGTGGAAACCTAGAGGTCGATTCTAATGCACCTAGTTTAGGGTATAGGTTACTACGACGCTGGAATCGACCTAGACATTGGTAGTGAATTGTACCACGACAGTGGGCAATTCTGACTACATGCCACTATCCGGATTGAGAGATGAACCTGAATTATTATATGGAAATGCATACAATGAAAACTCGTGGTGAAACCGCAATCCTAAAGATCTCCATTTGAATTGATTAAACTAAACCTTTAATCGATTGCTTTGTTTTATTTTATTTTCTCTTATTTTAAAAACAACTCTCATAACTGTTTTATTTTTCTAGCTGATTGCGAGTAGTTAGTAGTAGTCTACCGATAATTCAGTGTCCCTGAGTTCAACTCGGGCCTCACAAGGGCTTGTACTACATTGAAGCGTGCACTTGTGTTATACGCACGGTAAAATCGGTTCAAGTTTTTGGTGCCGTTACCGGGGACACGGGAATTGTCGGCACTACGAGTGCTGCAAGCGGCCATTCTAGGCCACTTTTTATTTTTATTTTTTTATTTTGTAATCATTTTTTAAATTCATAGATTATCTTTCATATTTTGTAATCGTCTAGCACGGTACTGAACGGAAATTATCATTTTGCAGGTACTGGTGCATGGTGAGGACGCGTAGCACTGACTACATGCAGCAATCACTAGAGGTTCCACTACCGGGACCAGACGACGAGGAGAACTATATTCAAGACCGACCTGAAGATATAGATTCAGATCATGAACCAGAAGTGATGGCAGAAGAACAGACAATATGGGAGAAGATAAAGGCTTCTTCCTCATCCGCTTCAAAGGGGCCAATCAAAAAGCAGGCAGTCAACATTCTGACTTATAAGATTGATCCTGCATTAATAAATTTGGTCAAATCAAATGCATTTCACAGGCTTAAAAATGAAGATTCGGTGACTCATATAAGCCAGTTCGTGGAGAACTGTGATATGATTAAAATTGACAGGTTTCCACAAGAGACGCTCTACCTGAAGCTGTTCTCGAGTTCTCTGGCGGGAAATGCACGAGAATGGCTACATAATCTTAATGATGAGTATGTGGAATCATGGAACCACATGGTAGAAGTGTTCTTTGAAAGATTCTTTCTGCCCGAGAAGACGAATGATCTGATCAAGAAAATTCATAATTTTAGTCAGAAAGCGGGTGAAACCTACTCGGAGACTTGGGAGCACTTTCAAATAATGATGAGGAGGTGCCCACACCATGGTCTGGACAAGGAAAAACATGTCAAGATTTTCTATTTTGCTCTCTCTGAGCATGATCGAAGTAACTTGGATTTGGCTGGATCGGGGTTTTTCTTGAACAACACATGCACTAGGTGTTGGGAGATTCTGAAAATTATGGCAAAGAAGCAATCTTGGGGCGATCGGGATGCACCTAAACAAGTCAAAGTGGTAGGTGAGTCTAGTGCCATCAAGGAGCTGAATGACAAATTAGATCTTCTAGCCAAGAAATTGCTTGCCAAAGAAGATGCAGAATCTGAGGAGGAAGCCCAGGTAAAATTTATGCAACAACAGGGCTATAGAAACAATGATTATGCTTGGAGGAAGGATAGGAAATTCTCATGGAAAGATCCAAACAACTTCCTACAAGATCCATATGCAAAGCCACAATCAACGGCAGAGGATAAAAGCACCGTGTTTCTTAGTCAAGTGGTGCAATAAAATCAGGAGATGATGAGTATGTTCAGCAAGCAGTTGCAGTCCCAGGGTGAGATCTTGACTAAATTTGGGCAGACTTTGCAAAGCCATGGAGCGCATATGAGGGCATTAGAAACGACTGTGACCCAAATTTCCAACGAAGTGGTGGCCATGAAGCATGCCAATCAACAAAGATAGGCTGGAAATGCAGAGGTTGTTCATGCACATCATCAAGTAAAGTACATATCTGTGATCACTAAGGCAGAGCCCCCGGTGGTGGAGGTCCAGGACAAAAGCAAAATGATTTTTGATACAGAGGCTATACCAAGAATACCATATCCTCGCAGTCATTATGGACTACCGGGCGGATATTGTCCATTCAGAAAAACCCGCCAATAGCACATCACGGCCGCACCTGCACCTAGGCAAGAAGAGCAGGTGAAGGCCATGCATCATGGTGAAGCTACAGTCACTGAGAGAGAGGAGCCGCCACGAATTACACATGTTGTAAATAATGTGCCAGAGCCTACGCTAGAGGGTGACATTGCAGCAAGCTTAAGGGAGGAGACCCCGAAAAGCCCATATGTGCCACCTCATAAGCGTCTTAATGAGGCAGTTGTGTCTTTTCTGGATAATCAAAGGTCGAAGAAAGAGCATCGACACTATAGGAAATTCTTGGAGATGTTTAGAAAGCTCCATATTAATATTCTGCTAGTGGAAATGATAGAGCAGATTCTAGCATATGGGCGGTTTATTAAGGATATCATCACTAAGAAAAGGCAGATCAAAGACACAGATGTATGCCGGGTAAATGAGATGGTGAGATCAATCATCCATGGTAGTTTACCACAAAAGAAGAAAGATCCAGGCGGTTTCTACATCCCATGTTCCATAGGTGGCCAACATTTTCCACAAGCATAGTGTGACTCGGGGGCCAGCATTAATCTTATGCCATTGTCCACGTTTCAAAAACTGGGGTTGAAGGAACTAAAGAAGTCTGCTATGACCATTGAGTTGGGGGATGGGTTCATTGTAAAGCCACACGGAGTGTGCGAGGATGTACTCGTCAGAGTCGACAGGTTTATCTTTCCGGTCGATTTCATTGTTATGGACATGCCACAACTCAAAGGTTGAGAGATGCTATTAGGAAGGCCGTTTCAAGAGACGACCGATGTTGTCACTGCCATTGGGAGAGGTACTTTGACATTGGGGATTGGCCAGGATCGAGTTGAGTTCAAACTGCCGAGTGATCCCCTAGGAACACTCTCTGAAGCTCCAAGCTGATGAGCTTGATTTCGTCTAGCCTAAGACATTAAACAAGGGCACTTGTTTGGAGGCAACCCAGCCATTGGTAGTTTCATTTAGTTTCTTTCACATTTGTAAGTTAGTTTGATTCGATTTTGTTTTTAGTGTAAAAATGATACCATGATCGGTTGTTCATTGTGCAGGCCTGAGGCAGGGTCGATACCATCGACCCTTGCGTCGATGGTATCGACATGGGTACAGTTAGGCGGCTGCAGAAAGTTCTCTGCGTTGATACTATCGACGGCCTCGTCGATGGTATCGACCTACCATCAGTAACGCCGAGGAAATCGTCAAAATGGGGTCGATAGTATCGACATGGCTGTCGATACTCGCGAGATCCCTGAAGATATTCAGACGAAATTTGTCTCAGTGAAGTCGATACCATCGACGGGCCTGTCGATAGTATCGACCCGGTTACAGGCACAAAGCGGCGGCCGGGCCTCGCGAGGGTGTGTGCCCTAAGAAGAGTCGATACTATCGACTTGCGTCGATGGTATCGACGTGACATGTCACCGATCCGCGAGAGGAAATCAACGGCGATTTCTGCATCAAGAGAGTCGATCCGTGGGATGGGTTGATACCATCGACACCCATCGATGGTATCGACGCGTCATCGATCTGGGCCCCCACATCGGGCTATCGACAGTCATCGATATTAGCGGAAGACCAGATTGCGCTACATGTGTCGATACCATCGACCCGCGTCGATGGTATCGATGGGCACACAGCAGCAACGGCCACTGTTATAAAAGGGAGGGATGGTTGTCATATGACGTCACACCTTCAGAGCCTTTTCCCTCCACTTGTGTCGTGTGTATTGTTGTGCGACCGGAGCCTGGCTACGAGCATCCAAGGAGCGTGATCTTCCTTGAGCCTTCACCGAGCGGAGATTGTCTTCTCCGACCTTCACCAAGCTCCATCTTCTATCCCTTCTTCCTAGACAATGGTGCATACCGTGGGAACATCTTCCTCACGGGTGGTACCCAATGAGATTCCCGAGTTCATTCCTCTGTGACCCGCATCGATTCCTCGTCCGAGGATTGTCCATCCTTCCATGGAGGTCTGGAAGTTCTACGAGGAACTGATGAAGAGAAAGATCGAGCCCACGTGCTATGTTGATCGGGCGATGTTCCTTCATCTGGGGTTCGAGGCCAATCTCACCTACATCTTGAAAGGGCAGGCGAGACACACATCCAAGAGGCCAGACAAGCTACAGTACCACACTGATGGCTAGCCATTCTTCGGGGAGCGGCCGACTTACAAGGAACTTGTGGCGGAGTTCATGGCATCATTAGACATCAATGTGGTGCCCAATAACTTGATCGCCGCCGACAGAGAGTGGAGAAAAGGGTGAGTGTCATTTAGACTCTACAACAACAACTACACCCTCACTCTCATCCAGTTCAATTCAGTTTATAACTTGTTTCATAATGATTACCAGCACCGGAGGCCAGACAACAGGACTGACTACGATGATAACTTCACCCAGCTCGTGACTACACCTCCGGGCAAATCCATCAGCTACCACTACGCTGCAGTGGCTGATTTTGCGTTTGTGTGGATTCTTCACCGCATGCTCTGCACCATGCTGTTTGCTCACGGCGACCTGTCTCTCAGCAAGTTTCAAGAGATGGATTTGTTTTTCCTGCACAAATTGTTGAAGCACGAGGAGTGCAATTGGGGCACGTTCTTTTTGACGCACATGTTGGCCGTGCGGAGGAGTACGCGGAAGGCTCCAATCCACTTTGGAGGGCCCATCACACCATTGGCCCTCTATCTTGGGTTAGATTTCTCCCAGCTTACTCCCCTTTCTAACAGGAGCAAGGTCAACCTCCAGCATCTGCACCGCTCCAACCTCCTCCTGCTCCGTGATGGCTTGGCATATACACATTGCCATGTCAATCAAGCATATCAAGAGTGTTCACTTCCAGACCCCGTCTTCAACATTGAGGGCGCTTAGCATTTCCGATGGCCTGTCATAGCCATCAACGATTCTGATGAAGACGGCGGCAATGACGACAATGATAATGAAGGCGACGGGCATGAAGAGGAAGAGGAGGCTTTCACTCCTCTTCGGGCACGAGTAGCACCCCGGAAGCGCCCCTGCATGCATCCGGGTGCATCTTCATCTTCACAGCCTCTGCCACCTCAACCCTCTCATCAAGGAGAGGATGTTTATTCAATGCAGGGGATGTATACAATGCTGCAAGATATTCATCAGACGCAGCAGCAGCATACAGCTTCATACGCCGGTATTCAGGATACAACGAACCGGCTGTTAGATAACCAGAGGGCCATTTTCGAGAATGAACGCCTCCTCCTCGACAACCAACAAAACATCCACGACATATTGCACAGGATGGAGATGCAACAGCAGCCCTTCTACGACAATTACTAGAGCCAAAATTATTTTGGGGGGTATCCACAACCTCCAACAATGCCCCAGTACGATCTGAGCTTTCAAAGGAAATACCCATCTTGGGACCCCACAGCTCCACAGTACTCGCCTCCTCCTGAAGAATGATCGGTATCACTGTTCCACCTTTTAAGGTTGTTTTTTACTATGAGGCCATAGTCGAATTCAAGCTTGGGGGGAGTTGGAACAGTTTCTATCTTTTAGTTTTTAGTTTTTAGTTTTTAGTTTTTATTGTTTTTTGTTTTGTCATTTATTTCTCTTAGTTATCTTGTTGTTTGTAGGATCCACACTCTATCTAGTGTAATTGTGGATGTCTTAAGTCATGTGTCATCTCGTTGCTTGTACATGGGAATTAGGGGCAATTTTAAAAAATTTAAGTCTTTGCAAGCTTGTGTTGTTTAACTTTGAGCACATAACTTAAGAAAATGATTGGGTTTGTCAACTCTCTAACATGACATCACAACTGTACATTCCTATGATTCATGAAAAGTGGACAGAACTGGTTGTTTGAGCCTAAACTGACCAAATGGTAAAGAGACTTTAATTTGAAATAAGAGAGAGAGACCTCTTAATTACTACTCAGGTCAGTAAGGAGGGACACATAATAATTTCCAAAGGTTCAGTCAATTAGTCTTGTGATCTATCCACCCCATTGTTTTCATATTCCACCTTAAGAACTGGAAGTACATTACGGTTTTAATCTCTTTGATTGCATCCCATGTAGATAGGATTTGCATTTATCCTTAGGTGCATGTCATTTAGTTGCATAATTATCATTTTGTAGTTGCATTCACATCTTTTGTGCATATAGTACATCATGCATCTTATTTCTTCTGAAACATTAAGGGTGGTGAACTTGTTCCATACCTTCTGAATGCTTCAAATGTATAAGTTATGCAGCAATAAGTGAGCCCGATAAATAATTCATTGTCATCTATGAAAATAAGGGCTTGAAAAAAAAATAATATAGTTGAAAAAAAAAAGTTTCAGAAAAAAAGAGAAGAAGAAAAAAAAATATTGAGCAGCAAGTAGTAATGAGAGGGAGAAAGGAACATGTTCTCACTTGCATACTAAGAAGAATAAGCATATGATGTAGTTCTCTTAGATATTCCATCTCATCTTGAGATGGATTGATAGTGCATGCATCATTCCACCCGAATGTAGGCATTATGGCATTTTCACTTGCATATGCATCATTTAGGTCATTTTTGTTATTTGTGCATGTTAAAACCGTATAATGCTTCCATTTCTTTCACTAGCCACCCATTCCATCCACCCGTTGCTTGAATTGGTAGGCTACCGTGATTTTCTCCTCACTCATTAATACCAGGAGAGCTGCTTCCATGTAGATGGTAGTTAGGGCGAGCAACGTAGAATAGGAGATCACAAGATGCACCGAGTCTGGACTGGAGGATTTTATTATGTTAACTACCTTATATGATAGTGTTCATCAATTTTGAGGTAGATATCTTTTATGGATGATTATTGTCGCCTTTAGGGTAGTTATCATTCCGTGGTTAGTGAGGGCCGGAATGTGAATGTCCGGTGGGGATCATATGGTGATGTTTGTTGTGATAATCTATTTTTTAGTTGACCCTCGCAATTCTATTCTAAAGTTTAGTTGCTTGAGGACGAGCAATGTTCAAGCTTAGGGGAGTTCGATGCGATGATTTTGAGTCGCACTTATAGACTTGTTTTACTTGTGTTTTATGCATTTATTGGTCATTTTGGTGGTTAATATTGCATAATTTATTTACTTTAGTCTATGACCCTTCTTGGTGTCAAATCTCCCTTATTTTATTGTTTTGAGCATAAATGATTACAATTATAAGTTTTATCTCGACTGATGTAGCTTTGTTGTGCAATTTCAGGAAAAATGATATCTGCTGTTGTCGATACCATCGATAGCATTCGATACTATCGACACGACCATAGGCAGCTAGCCGCAAGGAACAGCACAGAGTCGATACCATCGACAGGTAAGTCGATGGTAGTGACCTACCATTAGGTTGCTGGTGAGTAGACAGTCGATACTATCGACACTTGGAGCTTCAGCGACGGAAAAGGGATAAAACCGACACCTAAGAGTTTCGATACCATCGACCCGCGTCGATGGTATCGAGTCAGCATCAGGTGCAACGAAGAAAAGAAAAGAAGGCTTGCCGATATCACGAGGAGTCGATACCATCGACCCGCGTCGATGGTATCGACACCGTCAGATGAAAGTTTGTTTCAGATCGACCCAAATCTAACGACTGTGATATTTTTGCAACCTAACTCGGTGATTATACCTAATGACGGTGGCTACGAGCAGGGTATCATGTCATTAGCTGCTGCACACATCCCGAGAAGGTGTGGAGAGAAGAACGGAGTCCATAAGCACGCCCCAGCCATTCCGGAAGCTGAAGAAGATGTTTTCCACCGCCGAAAGGCTATAGATCGCGCATTCTACGCCGAGGAACGCTTAGATCTTCTCCGTTCAGGGGTTTCATCACTTATTCATGTTTTTCTCCATGTTTCCCCTTTCCCTAATCATGTCTTGCTCTGAGATGAACATGCAGGGCTAATCTCCTTTATCTTTGGACTAGGAGTAGCCCGGGGAAGCATTGTATGACATTTTTATCCTAGTAATTCATAATTTATCTCTTAAATCCGTGGTATGATTTCGTTTTCTCAATTATATTGTTATGCTTGATCACCATAATGATAAATAATGCCTTTAATTACTTTAAAAGAAGAATTAACAGTTGAAAAGAGACAAAATTCACATTAATTAACAAATCCCTTGAACAAGGTGATGTAAGGTTAATGGTGGAAACCCAGAGGTCGATTCTAATGCACCTAGTTTAGGGTATAGGTTACTACGACGGTGGAACCGACCTAGAATAGGTAGTGAATTGTACCACGACATTGGGTAATTCTGACTACAGGCCACTATCCGGATTGAGAGATGAACCTGAATTATTATATGGAAATGCATACAATGAAAACCCGCGGTGAAACTGCAATCCTAAAGATCTCCATTTGAATTGATTAAACTAAACCTTTAATCGATTGCTTTGTTTTATTTTATTTTCTCTTATTTTAAAAACAACTCTCATAACCTTTTTATTGGTCTAGCTGATTGCGAGTAGTTAGTAGTAGTCTACTAATAATTCAGTGTCCCTGAGTTCGACTCGGGCCTCACAAGGGCCTGTACTACATTGACGTGTGCACTTGCGTTATACGCACAGTAAAATTGTGTCAAGTTGTTGGCGTCGTTGCCGGGGACACGACAATTGTCGGCACTACGAGTGCTGCAAGCGGCCATTCTAGGCCACTTTTTATTTTATTTTTTTATTTTGTAATCATTTTTTAAATTCATAGATTATCTTTCATATTTTGTAATTGTCTAGCACGGTACTGAATGGAAATTATCATTTTGCAGGTACTGGTGCATGGTGAGGACGCGTAGCACTGACTACACGCAGCAATCACCAGAGGTTCCACTGCCGGGACCAGACGATGAGGAGAACTATATTCAAGACCGACCTGAAGATATAGATTCAGATCCTGAACCAGAAGCGATGGCAGAAGAACAGATAATATGGGAGAAGATAAAGGCTTCTTCCTCATCCGCTTCAAAGGGGCCAATCAAAAAGCAGGCAGTCAACATTCTGACTTATAAGATTGATCCTACATTAATAAATTTGTTCAAATCAAATGCATTTCACGGGCTTAAAAATGAAGATCCGGTGACTCATATAAGCCAGTTCGTGGAGAACTGTGATATGATTAAAATTGACACGTTTCCACAAGAGACGCTCTACCTAAAGCTGTTCTCGAGTTCTCTGGCGGGAAATGCACGAGAATGGCTACATAATCTTGATGATGAGTATGTGGAATCATGGAACCACATGGTAGAAGTGTTCTTTGAAAGATTCTTTCCGCCCGAGAAGACGAATGATCTGATCAGGAAAATTCATAATTTTAGTCAGAAAGCGGGTGAAACCTACTCGGAGACTTGGGAGCGCTTTCAAATAATGCTGAGGAGGTGCCCACACCATGGTCTGGACAAGGAAAAATAGGTCAAGATTTTCTATTTTGCTCTCTCTGAGCATGATAGAAGTAACTTGGATTCGGCTAGATCGGGGTTTTTCTTGAACAACACAGGCACTAGGTGTTGGGAGATTCTGAAAAATATGGCAAAGAAGCAATCTTGGGGTGATCGGGATGCACCAAAACAAGTCAAAGTGGTAGGTGAGTCCAGGGCCATCAAGGAGCTGAATGAAAAATTAGATCTTCTAGCCAAGAAATTGCTTGCCAAAGAAGATGCAGAATCTGAGGAGGAAGCCCAGGTAGAATTTATGCAACAACAGGGCTATAGAAACAATGATTATGCTTGGAGGAAGGATAGGAAATTCTCATGGAAAGATCCAAACAACTTCCTACAAGATCCAGATGCAAAGCAACAATCAACGGAAGAGGATAAAAGCACCGTGTTGCTTAGTCAAGCGGTGCAACAAAATCAAGAGATGATGAGTATGTTCAGCAAGCAGTTGCAGTCCCAGGGTGAGATCTTGACTAAATTTGGGCAGACTTTGCAAAGCCATGGAGCACAGATGAGGGCATTAGAGATGACTGTGACCCAAATTTCCAACGAAGTGGCGGCCATGAAGCATGCCAATCAACAAAGACAGGCTGGAAATGCAGAGGTTGTTCATGCACATCATCAAGTAAAGTACATATCTGTGATCACTAAGGTAGAGCCCTCGGTGGTGGAGGTCCAGGACAAAAGCAAAATGATTTTTGATACGGAGGCTATACCAAGAATACCATATCCTCGCAGTCATTATGGACTACCGGGCGGATATTGTCCATTCAGAAAAACCCGCCAATAGCACATCATGGCCGCACCCGCACCTAGGCAAGAAGAGCAGGTGAAGGACATGTGTCATGGTGAAGCTACAGTCACTGAGAGAGAGGAGCCTCCGCAAATTACACATGTTGTAAATAATGTGCCAGAGGCTACGCTAGAGGGTGACATTGCAGCAAACTTAGGGGAGGAGACCCCGAAAAGCCCATATGTGCCACCTCATAAGCGTCTTAATGAGGCAGTTGTGTCTTTTCTGGATAATCAAAGGTTGAAGAAAGAGCATCGACACTATAGGAAACTCTTGGAGATGTTTAGAAAGCTCCATATTAATATTCGGCTAGTGGAAATGATAGAGCAGATTCCAGCATACATGCAGTTTATTAAGGATATCATCAGTAAGAAAAGGTGGATCAAAGACACAGATGTATGCCGGGTAAATGAGATGGTGAGCTCAATCATCCATGGGAGTTTACCACAAAATAAGAAAGATCCAGGTGGTTTCTACATCCCATGTTCCATAGGCGGCCAACATTTTCCACAAGCACAGTGTGACTCAGGGGCCAACATTAATCTTATGCCATTGTCCACATTTCAAAAGCTGGGGTTGAAGGAACTAAAGAAGTCTGCTATGACCATTGAGTTGACGGATGGGTCCATTTTAAAGCCACACGGAGTGTGTGAGGATGTACTCGTCAGAGTCGACAGGTTTATCTTTCCAGTCGATTTCATTGTTATGGACATGCCGCAACTCAAAGGTTGAGAGATGCTATTAGGAAGGCTGTTTCAAGCGACGGCCGATGTTGTCACTGCCATTGGGAGAGGTACTTTGACATTGGGGATTGGCCAGGATTGAGTTGAGTTTAAAATGCCGATTGATCCCCTAGGAACACTCTCTGAAGCTCCAAGCTGATGAGCTTGATTTCGTCTAGCCTAAGACATTAAATAAGGGCGCTTGTTGGGAGGCAACCCAGCCATTGGTAGTTTCGTTTAGTTTCTTTCACATTTGTAAGTTAGTTTGATTCAATTTTGTTTTTAGTGTAAAAATGATACCATGATCGTTTGTTCAGTGTGCAGGCCTGAGGCAGGGTCGATACCATCGACCCTTGCGTCGATGGTATCGACATGGGTATAGTTAGGCGGCTGCAGAAAGTTCTCTGTGTCGATACTATCGACGGCCTCGTCGATGGTATCGACATACCATCAATAACGCCGAGGAAATCGCCAAAATGGGGACGATAGTATCGACATGGTTGTCGATACTCGCGAGATCCTTGAAGATATTCAGACGAAATTTGTCTCAGTGAAGTTGATACCATCGATGGGCCTGTCGATAGTATCGACCCGGTTACAGGCACAAAGCGGCGGTCGGGCCTCACGAGGGTGTGTGCCCTAAGAAGAGTCGATACTATCGACTTGCATCGATGGTATCGACGCGACATGTCACCGATCTGCGAGAGGAAATCAACGGAGATCGCTGCATCAAGAGAGTCGATCCGTGGGATGGGTCGATACCATCGACACCCATTGATGGTATCCACGTGTCATCGATCTGGGCCCCCACATCGGGCTATCGACAGCCATCGATACTAGCGGAAGACCGGATTGCGCTACATGTGTCGATACCATCGACCCGTGTCGATGGTATCGACAGGCACACAGCAGCGACGGCCACAGTTATAAAAGGGAGGGATGGTTGTCATATGACGTCACACCTTCAGAGTCTTTGCCCTCCATTTGTGCCATGTGTATTGTTGTGCGACCGGAGCCCGGCTACGAGCATCCAAGGAGCATGATCTTCCCCGAGCCTTCACCGAGCGGAGATTGTCTTCTCTGACCTTCACCAAACTCCGTCTTCTATCCCTTCTTCCTCGACAATGGTGCATACCGCGGGAGCATCTTCCTCACGGGCGGTACCCAATGAGATTCCCGAGTTCATTCCTCCGCGACCCGCATCGATTCCTCGTCTGAGGATTGTCCATCCTTTCGCGGAGGTTCAGAAGGTCTACAAGGAACTAATGAAGAGAAAGATCGAGCCCATGCTCTATGTTGATCAGGCGATGGTCTGTCATCTGGGGTTCGAGGCCAATCTCGCCAACGTCTTGAAAGGGCAGGCGAGACACACATCCAGGAGGCCAGACGAGCTGCAGTACCACGTCGATGGCCAGCCATTCTTCGGCGAGTGGCCGACTTACAAGGAACTTGTGGCGGAGTTCATGGCATCATTGGACATCAATGTGGTGCCCAATGACTTGATCGCCACTGACTGAGAGTGGAGAAAAGGGCGGGTGTCATTTAGACTCTACAACAACAACTACACCCTCACTCTCGCCCAGTTCAATTCAGTTTATAACTGGTTTCATAATGATTACTAGCACCGGAGGCCAGACAACAGGACAGACTACGATGATATCTTCGCCCAGCTCGTGACTGCACCTCCGGGCAAATCCGTTAGCTACCACAACACTGCAGTGGCTGATTTTGAGCATCCGTTTGTGCAGATTCTTCACCGCATGCTCTGCACCACGCTGTTTGTTCGCAGCGACCTGTCTCTCAGCAAGTTTCAAGAGACGGATTTGTTTTTCCTGCACAAATTGTTGAAGCACGAGGAGTGCAATTGGGGTGCGTTCTTTTTGACGCGCGTGTTGGCCGTGCGGAGGAGTACGCGGAAGGCTCAAATCCACTTTGGAGGGCTCATCACACCATTGGCCCTCTATCTTGGGTTAGATTTCTCCCAGCATACTCCCCTTTTTAACAGGAGCAAGGTCAACCTCCAGCATCTGCACCGCTCCAACCTCCTCCTGCTCCGTGATGGCTTGGCATATGCACATTGCTATGTCAATCAAGCATATCAAGAGTGTTCACTTCCAGACCCCGTATTCAACATTGAGGGCGCTCAGCATTTCCGATGGCCTGTCATAGCCATCGACGACTCTGATGAAGACGGAGGCAATGACAACAATGATAATGAAGGCGACGAGCATGAAGAGGAAGAGGAGGCTTTCACTCCTCTTCGGGCATGAGTAGCACCCCGGAAGCGCCCCTGCATGCATCCGGGTGCATCTTCATCTTCACAGCCTCCGCCACCTCAACCCTCTCATCAAGGAGAGGATGTTTATTCAATGCAGGGGATGTATACAATGTTGCAAGATATTCATCAGACGCAGCAGCAGCATACAACTTCATACGCCGGTATTCAGGATACAACGAACCGGCTGTTAGATAACCAGAGGGCCATTTTCGAGAATGAGCGCCTCCTCTTCAACAACCAACAAAACATCCACGACAGGTTGCACAGGATAGAGATGCAACAGTAGCCCTTCTACGACAATTAGTGGAGCCAAAATTATTTGGGGGGGTATCCACAACCTCCACCAATACCCCAGTACGATCCGAGCTTTCAGGGGCAATACCCATCTTGGGACCCCACGGCTCCGCAGTACTCACCTCCTCCTGAAGAATGATCGGTATCACTGTTCCACCTTTTAAGGTTGTTTTTTACTATGAGGCCATAGTCGAATTCAAGTTTAGGGGGGAGTTGGAACAGTTTCTATCTTTTAGTTTTTATTTTTTAGTTTTTATTGTTTTTTGTTTTGTCATTTATTTCTCTTAGTTATCTCATTGTTTGTAGGATCCACACTCTATCTAGTGTAATTGTGGATGTCTTAAGTCATGTGTCATCTCGTTGCTTGTACATGGGAATTAGGGGCAATTTTAAAAATTTTAAGTCTTTGCAAGCTTGTGTTGTTTAACTTTGAGCACATAACTTAAGAAAATGATTGGGTTTTTCAACTCCAAAACAAGACATCACAACTGTACATTCCTATGATTCATGAAAAGTGGACAGAACTGGTTGTTTGAGCCTAAACTGACCAAATGGTAAAGAGACTTTAATTTGAAATAAGAGAGAGAGACCTCTTAATTACTACATAGGTTAGTAAGGAGGGACACATAATAATTTCCAAAGGTTCAGTCAATTAGTCTTGTGATCTATCCACCCCATTATTTTCATATTCCACCTTAAGAAGTGGAAGTACATTACAGTTTTAATCTCTTTGATTGCATCCCATGTATATAGGATTTGCATTGCAACTATTTTCACATATCTTGCATGAAAATGAAAAAAAATAGATTAGTTATACATGCACATTATCCTTAGGTGCATGTCATTTAGTTGCATAATTATCATTTTGTAGTTGCATTCACATCTTTTGTGCATATAGTACATCATGCATCTTATTTCTTCTGAAACATTAAGGGTGGTGAACTTGTTCCATACCTTCTGAATGCTTCAAATGTATAAGTTATGCAGCAATAAGTGAGCTCGACAAATAATTCATTGTCAGCTATGAAAATAAGGGCTTGAAAAAAAATAATATAGTTGAAAAAAAAGAGTTTCGGAAAAAAAAGAGAAGAAGAAAAAAAAAATTGAGCAGCAAGTAGTAATGAGAGGGAGAAAGGAACATGTTCTCACTTGCATACTAAGAAGAATAAGCACAAGATGTAGTTCTCTTAGATATTCCATCTCATCTTGAGATGGAATGATAGTGCATGCATCATTCCACCCGAATGTAGGCATTATGGCATTTTCACTTGCATATGCATCATTTAGGTCATTTTTTTATTTGTGCATGTTAAAACTGTATAATGCTTCCATTTCTTTCACTAGCCACCCATTCCATCCACCTGTTGCTCGAATTGGTAGGCTACCGTGATTTTCTCCTCACTCGTTAATACTAGGAGAGCTGCTTCCATGTAGATGGTAGTTAGGGCGAGCAACGTAGAATAGGAGATCACAAGATGCACCGAGTCTGGACTGGAGGATTTTATTATGTTAACTGCCTTATATGATAGTATTCATCAATTTTGAGGTAGATATCTTTTATGGATGATTATTGTCGCCTTTAGGGTAGTTATCATTCCGTGGTTAGTGAAGGCCGGAATGTGAATGTCCGGTGGGGATCATATGGTGATGTTTGTTGTGATAATCTGTTCTTTAGTTGACCCTCGCAATTCTATTCTAAAGTTTAGTTGCTTGAGGATGAGAAATGTTCAAGCTTAGGGGAGTTTGATGCGATGATTTTGAGTCGCATTTATAGACTTGTTTTACTTGTGTTTTATGCATTTATTGGTCATTTTGGTGGTTATTATTGCATAATTCATTTACTTTAGTCTATGACCCTTCTCGGTGTCAAATCTCCCTTATTTTATTGTTTTGAGCATAAATGATTACAATTATAAGTTTTATCTCGGCTGATGTAGCTTTGTTGTGCAATTTTAGGAAAAATGCATATCTACTGCTGTCGATACCATCGACAGCAGTCGATACTATCGACACGACCACAGGCTGCTAGCCACAAGGACTAGCATAGATTCGATACCATCGACAGGGAAGTCGATGGTAGCGACCTACCATCAGGTTGCTGGCGAGTAGACAGTCGATACTTTCGACCCCAAAGTTGATACTATCGACACTTGGAGCTTCAGCAATGGAAAAGGGATAAAACTGACGCCTAAGAGTGTCGATACCATCGACCCGCATCGATGGTATCGAGTCAGCATCAGGCGCAATGAAGAAAAGAAAAGAAGTCTTACCGATATCACAAGGAGTCGATACCATCGACCCGCGTCAATGGTATCGACACCGTCAGATGAAAGTTTGTTTCAGATCGACCCAAATCCGACGGCTGTGATATTTTTGCAACCTAACTCGGTGATTATACCTAATGATGGCGGCTAAGAGCAGGGTATCACGTCATTAGCCGTTGCACACATCCCGAGAAGGTGTGGAGAGAAGAACGGAGCCCAGAAGCATGCCCCAGTCGTTCCGGAAGCTAAAGAAGACATTTCCACCGCCGAAAGGCTGTAGATCGTTCATTCTACACCGAGGAACGCTTGGATCTTCTCCGTTCAGGGGTTTCATCACTTATTCACATTTTTCTCCATGTTTCCCCTTTCTCTAATCATGTCTTGCTCTGAGATGAACATGCGGGGCTAATCCCCTTTATCTTTAGGACCGGGAGTAGCCTGGGGAAGCATTGTATGACATTTTTATCCTAGTAATTCATAATTTATCTCTTAAATTCGTGGTATGATTTTGTTTTCTCAATTATATTGTTATGCTTGATCACCATAATGATAATCTAATGCCTTTAATTACTTTGAAAGAAGAGTTAACGGTTGAAAAGAGACGAAATTCACATTAATTAACAAATCCCTTGAACAAGGTGATGTAAGGTTAATGGTGGAAACCCAGAGGTCGATTCTAATGCACCTAGTTTAGGGTATAGGTTACTACAATGATGGAACCGACCTAGACATAGGTAGTGAATTGTACCACGACAGTGGGCAATTCTGACTACAGGCCACTATCCGGATTGAGAGATGAACCTGAATTATTATATGGAAATGCATACAATGAAAACCCGCGGTGAAACCGCAATCCTAAAGATCTCCATTTGAATTGATTAAACTAAACCTTTAATCGATTGCTTTGTTTTATTTTATTTTCTCTTATTTTAAAAACAACTCTCATAACCTTTTTATTGGTCTAGCTGATTGTGAGTAGTTAGTAGTAGTCTACCGATAATTCAGTGTCCCTGAGTTCGAATCGGGCTTCACAAGGGCCTGTACTACATTGACGCGTGCACTTGCATTATACGCACGGTAAAATCGTGTCATGTTCTCAGTTGGGAAGTCTCATGGGAACATTATTTGCCTTCAGCTGAGTTCACATATAATAATAGCTATTAGGCTAGTGTTGGGATGCATCCATATGAAACTCTCTATGGCAGACCATGCATATCTCTGCTACATTCATAGGACATCAAGGAACACACCTTGATGAAATCTGAGAACATGCAACTTTTCATAGACAAGTTTGTGCTAATAAGGTAGAGGATGAAGCAGGCACAGGACAGACAAAAGTCTTGTACAGATGCTCACCGACAGGAACGTCAGTTCAAGGAAGGTTCATGTTTTTCTGAAGATCAGGCCTATCCCCTCTTTGGCTAAGAACAAAGGGAAGCTTAGTCCTCACTTTGTGGGACCCTTGTTGAAATGACCGCCACCAAATCGACAACCAAATTATTACTAATTATGCAAAATAACCATAAGCAGCGGATTAACAAAAAATCACTAAAAAATATTTAAAACCATTTTGCAAAGAGATCCATTTCTTGGAAAACTCTTAATGAAAGAACCAAAACTTTATATACATCAGGGTTCACATTGTACATATACTATACAATCTCATCTTGAGGATAACATATAACAGTTGCTTTGTCATACCATATACTGAAGCAACATAAAACCTTGAGGCATACAAGCCAAAAATCTCAGATTGTTCATAAAACCATCACGCACTAAATCCAAGGACCTGAGAGTACAGATATGACACATAAGACTTCTATCTACAAGACACGACAGACAGTACACTCAACCTAAGATGTTACTGCTCTCCCTGTTATTTTTGTCCTTCCTCTGCAGAACGGTCTCTACCTCCTCGTGCACGTCCACCTAAAAATTTTGGATCCCACGGGGTGAGACAATTGTCCCAGCGAGAGATATAACTCTCCGCCAACAATGTTATTATCACATGTAAATAGAATTAAACTGAGCAGAGGTTCTTTTATATTGCTAAGCAAGGTTAATCACTATGGATAAGCAGATTCGAACATTCTCATCTCTTAAATCATTGAAACTGTCTATGATAGAGCAGTAAATCATCTATTCACTTTATAAGGAATATGAAGAATATGTGTATCATTTACCCATCATATTATGCCAACATCTCAAGCTTATCCTATGATAATATTATCATGTTATGATATCCATGAATCATTCTCATTTCTAACTATTGGCCTTAACCAATTTGCTAATCAGATATTCGATTATAACGATCTTGTAAGAGTTCAGCCAGGGTTTGGACTCTGCCAATCCTGATAGAGTTCATCCAGGTATTGGATTATACCAATCCTGAGATCACAGCTAGGTATTGGACTCTACCAATCCTTATTGAGTTCAGCCAGGTATTGGATTATACCAATCCTGAGATCACAACCAGGTATTGGACTCTAACCAATCCTCATAGAGTTTAGCCAGGTATTGGATTGCACCAATCCTAAGATCATAGAGTTCAACCAGGTATTGGATCGTATCAATCCTGAGATCACAGCCAGGTACTGGACTCTACCAATCCTTATAGAGTTCAACCATGTATTGGATTACCCCAATTGTGAGATCATAGAGTTCAGCCAGGTATTGGATTGTACCAATCCTGAGATCACAGTCAGGTATTGGACTTTTCCAATCCTGATAGAGTTCAACCAGGTATTAGATTACCCCAATCCTGAGATCACAGCCATGTATTGGACTATACCAATCCTGAGATCATAGAGTTCAGCCAGGTATTGGATTGTACCAATCATGAGATCATAGAGTTCATCCATGTATTGGATTGTACCAATCTTGAGATCACAGCCGGGTATTGGACTCTGCCAATCCTGATAGAGTTCATCCAGGTATTGGATTACCCCAATCTTAAGATCACAGCCAGGTATTGGACTATACCAATCCTGAGATTACAACCAGGTATAGGATTACACCAAACCTGATATCACAACCATATTGCTAAGAATCCCATAGTAGTTTGGATACCTTTATGTTTCCCTTTTACATTCATTATGGGATATCAATCCCTTAAATTCATCATTGAATACCACATCACTTTTACTAGGCATTATACATCAGTCAAACCATCAGATACATTCACATCCTTTATGTGATACATGTATTCTTCATGTCTCATTTTAACATATTCAAAGCACTATAGCCCTTGTTTGGCTATGACCATAACGTATGTAAGACCAAGATTTCATTATAATATTTGCAATCATTTATTATTATTATTATGTTATGGGGTTCCTATTTACCTGGTTTATTTTAAACATTACCATCTCTTACATCAATCTCTAGATCAACATCTTATCACCTCTCACTAGGCAACAACTATTCACATGGCTCACAAGGCCATTAAACATCTTGTCACCTCTCACTAGGAAACAACTATTCACATGGCTCACAAGGCCATTAAACATCTTGTCACCTCTCACTAGGCAACAGCTAATCACATGGCTTACAAGGCCATTAAACATCTTGTCACCTCTCACTAGGCAACAACTATTCACATGGCTCACAAGGCCATTAAACATCTTGTCACCTCTCACTAGGCAACAATTATCAGGGTTAGGGTTTATCTTTATAGCCGAATAGGGTTTCCAATTCATATTATCAATCCAAACCCTAATTCATTGCTCCACACATCTAGGATCATACATTAATATCATAAGTATTCAATCATACTTATTTATTCTCATCATTTATCATTAAATAATTAGCAATACAAAGTACGAGTTTCTTTCTCATCCTCACTAGGATATTGATTACATCCTACTTTATTATCTTGGCTTAACCCTCTCTCAGGGTATCTTAGCCTACACTTATCAAAGTACATTAAACTCATTACCTCTTAATGTAACAATTGACATGACACACTTCATGTGTTACTCATCTGAGTATATTGGATTTGAGGTGCATCAAGGTGTATCACCCTTGAGGTGTTGGATATAATATTTATCATGCCTTGATGTATCACTTCCCTCATCACTTTTATCGTACTTAAGTTCATCAACTTATATTATATTAGGGTATTTCCCATCCTAATACTTCATGCATTAACTCATCATGTTTATCTTGTAGTGTATTGACCATAAGTCACACACTTGAATTACCCAACTATCATCAAATGATATGAACTCATCTTCGGGTTAAGGCATTGTTGATATAGGGTTGACCATTATCAACCACATTAGGTGTTTCACCTATCAAGGTATTAATCACACCATTACCTGGTGTTACACTCATTACTTCTAAGAGTGTTTCGCCTTCATCTTTACAAGGTGTATTGGGTTGAATCGTGTATGTCAAGTTGAACACATGTATTGGGTTAGGTTTATATCAAGCTAGGCATCATCATATCCCTCATACCCTTACTCATCAAGGTATCTACCTTACCAATAATATAGTGTATCACCTTCACCATATGTGGGTGTAACCTCCTCACCTCACTTGAAGAAATTGGCCACATCCTACTTTAATGTATTGGCCATCACATGTTCTAGGGTATTAACCACCTTACCACTTTTGTCATCTAGTGTATTGGGTTACCCACCATATCGTTTTAGAGATGTGTGCTCAACACCGTATCGTCCAAGAGGTGTATGCTTAACCCAATATCGATTTAGAGGTGTATGCTTGCTTACCATATCACCTTAGAGGTATATGTGTGCTTACCATATCAGGTAAGCGGTGTATGCTTCCTTACCATATCAAGTAAGATTCTTGCTTACCATATCGGGTAAGAGGTGTGTGTGTGCTTCACACCATATCGGGAAAAGAGGTGTATGCTTGACCTCATATCGTCCAAGAGGTGTATACTACATAACCATATCATGCAAGGAAGTATAAACTCATGTCCATATTGTTTTAGTGGTGTAGGTGCATCACCATATCGGGTTAGAGGTGCTTGCTTATGTGCTTGAACCCGATATCACTTTATAAGGTGATACCATCATCTTCAAACTCTAGACCTTCGCTATACTTATTCTAGTTCATGGAAAACAGTCCTAGATTACTACTAGAGCTCATGGATTCATCAATTATGCAATAAAATTCTATTTGAAAGTAAATCATTTAACTAAGGCAAGATTGATGATAAATAATAACATAATTGAGTTCAAGTTTTATAACCCACCTCAAGAGAAAATTCAAAGCTTCAAGCTCCAAAGATTCACATTACCAAGGTTTAAGATGAGATTCTCAAAGGTCCAAGACTTGAGCTCCTCAGCCCTATGCATGATACCTCACCACTTGTGGTCGATATCCCTCACTTATGGATGATATCCCTCACTTGGACGATATCACTTTGCTATGGGCGATACCAAGTCTCTATGCATGATACTCCTTCACCCTTGCACGATATCAAGACTCTATGAATGATATATAAGAGAAAGGGGGTGATAGATTTCTAAAAATTCCACTTATGGGTGAAAGGAAGGGTATATATACTTGAGATTCATGAAAAAGTGTGTATATGAGGTGTCATCTTTTTAAGCTACTAGGTGCCACATGTCCAAGCATGGTTGACACATGTCCTTGAATGCACTCATATTTATATTTACATGCAAAACACTTTAGTATAATCTAGAGATGATATTTTGGCCATTAGTTATCTTGTTTGATAAGATATCTTATCTTTATCTTCAGAAAGTATGCAAACTGATACAACTTTTGCAAGGAGCACCTAACTCATCATGGATCACCTCTTTGAGGTGCTTATCTCATCATGGACAAGGCCAAGAGTTCAAAAACTGATATGGGATCCCCTCTATGGCTCCGTGGCCGATAGGCACTCCCATATGGACTCTATAACCCGATACAAGCTCAAATTAGGGTTTCACATTCAACCCTTTCTTGGTCTTTTCATCACCACGAGTACCATTACTCATAAATGATTCAAACATGATGCCTACTTCTTTATCTCTCCTTGAGATGATACAAGGAGGGAGTAGGGACACTCTAGAGGTGGTACTTTTCATATCAACCCTACATTTTGGGTAAATTACAACTTGTACCAAAATTGGTACACAAGGCACTAGCATTATTCAAACAAGTTCAAACTTGGATTTTAGGCTTTCCACAAGCCACCACCTTGCATCATTCTCTCTCTTATGATGATAAAACTCATTACGTATGTTTAACATGTGACATATTGCAATATGACCCCTCATCTTGGGAAATTTGCATTTTGGTGCAAAACATGAGAACATTGCTCAAACATTATTCAAATAGGACCAAATTTGAAACATAAGTTTGTTACCTGATAACAAAACACTTTTGAGGAATATATTAAAGTTCTAAGAAACTTATTTAGCTAAAACAAATAGGGTTAACTCATAACCCAGGTCAGGGTCATTACAAGTTATAAACCCCTAACAAGGATTTCGTCCCCGAAATCCCAGATGAAGGAAGACAATTGTCATTCATGCATCATATCATCAAATCTCCACATAACATCTTGATGTCATGGAGATTCCATAGAACTTTGACCAGCACAAAGTTCTTTCACATAGGGTTATCATAGAATCTGCCATACTCAACTGTCCTTCCTAGACTAGAGTTACATTCTGTCATTCATTTGAGACTACAAGTCTTATCATACTTCTGTTGTACCAGTCTAATCTGTTGGTTTAACACTAAATTTCTTATGACTTGTATCAACTATACCGTTAGTTATTTATTTTCTTATCATAAGGAGAGACTACTTGTCAAAGAAGAACTTATCTTAGAGGTATCTCTAGATGTTATGTATAAGTTGCCTCAACAGATCTAGATAGGGATATTCTAAGGAATTGTTTTTAGCTTGATACGCTTTTCCCACAATGATTCTACAATTGTTCCTTCAATTAATACATCCTTATCGATGTCATGTTTATGCAGAGCATAAACCCCTAACATATGATGTCCATATTATCGTATGTAACCAAACCAATCTCAAAGTTGGCCTTTCTAGGTAACCAAGCATTAATCATCTTGTTAGGAGTCATGTCCTCACCATATCATGCCTTTAAAACTTCTTAGATACTAGAATTCCTTACCTTGATATTAGTTGCATGTGTCAAAAACATATTACATCTTATCATTTCCATCCTCTGTTGTTATTACCAAAACCAAACATATAATAGGACCTTTCTTTCATCTAGGGACAATACTTAACACACATACTTTGTCTTGGAACTAAAATCCAAGACTAGCTGATACTTTTCAAAGTATCCATCTAAAATATTACTTCTAATCCATGCACATCAAGTGTCATAAGACTTACTTGATTGTCATGTCCCTGAAGGGAAAGAACACAAGGAAACATAATCCTTCTTATCACCCCATCATTATCCAGGGTTGTTTATTAAAGAAAAGAGATTATCACCTTCTTCGAGTATTGCATGAACTTTCAATTGTTCATGTGTCATTCAATCTTGTTTCCTCTTAGGTTCCTTATGATTAGCATATGAATTATAAAGATGATTACATGTCATCATCCTTTAGCATTATCATCATCATGATTACTATATCTGGGAATTCAAACCCTTAGTTCATCACTGAACATTGTCACCTCTCATCAGGTGACTGTTACCTCAAGGTCCTCAGACTAAGGTATTCAATATACTAAACATTTTCTTTTGTTTATAAGTTGATCTATGATTAATTCAGATTCCTTCATATATCAATTAGGATGTGATAGAAATATCTGTGCCACATCTCCTACTTAATTATGCTCTTTAGATTGTCTCAAAATGACTACTTGATCAGAGTAATCATAAAGATAGCAATCTAAGAGTTCCATACTTACCTTGCCTTCAATAGATGAATACCTAGCCAGGGTATTCAAGAACTGAAATTAGGTAGTATGCATTTGTTTTATATTATGTTTCATCTCTTTAAATTTTAATACTTAGTATCTCAAATTTTTCTCTGGGTATTTCTTTTACATCTCTTTCCCTTTCTACATGAAGAGAGAAATTTTAAAACGTATAATAGAATATTCGACTGAATATAGGTTCTAATCCTTCTTATCTCTTCGTTGTGTCCTCATAATACTAATTAAAGGAGTTTTGCCTTTACTTAGTGACTACTGACCTGGTGTACTAGGCATTTATTGCACTAATGGTACCAAAAACGTTGGCTTTTTAGACAACTCAGCAAATGTCTCTAGAACTATAGAGACATTTCCTTAATTCTCAGCTTAATTTCCCTCCTTGGGCATTTCCATAACAGATGTACTATATGTCTATACTTATGGAAGTGTCTATTTTCTTGCCATATGTTAATTCTTCCCACCTTTTCCACTATTCCAACATGACTGTGTTATTCAGGAATCCTTCCAAAACCCAAAGTTTTTGCATTGAGGGCTGGTAACCTAGATTGTATTGCTAGTATCCAGTCCACTATATTCGTCACTATTATCCTAACATACCCAACAAGAGCTTAAAAAGTAGGATTCTATACCATGATTGGGTCAAGATGGGAATTCTCATGCACTCATTCTTCTCTTGCCTGATCCCTTGCACCTTCTCCTGGTGCAACAACATTGCTCCTAGAAACGTGTTATTCGTGTTCTCCAGTCATTTTCAAACTTCACCCTTTCTTCTGCACAAGCAGAAGTCACTATAGGATATATTGGAGGATACTAGAACACACTCAACACCCTAGTCCTATGTCTCTGTAGACTCAACGAACCTTAAGCTTTGATACCAAACTTGAAACGACCACCACCAAATCGACAGCCAAATTACTAATTATGTGGAATAACCATAAGCAACGGATTAACAAAAATCACTAAAAAAAATTAAAACCATTTCGCGAAGAGATCCATTTCCAGGAAAACTCATAATGAAAGAAACAAAACTTTATATACATCAGGGTTCACATTGTACATATATTGTACCATCTCATCTCGAGGATAACATATAACAGTTACTTTGTCAGAACATATATTGAAGCAACATAAAACCTCGAGGCATACAAGCCAAAAATCTCAGATTGTTCATAAAACCATCACACACTAAATCCAAGGACCTGAGAGTACAGAGACGACACATAGGACTTCTATCTACAAGACGTGATAGACAATACACTCAACCTGAGTTGTTATTGTTGTCCCTGTTGTTGTTGTCCTTCCTCTGTAGAACGGTCTCTACCTCCTCGTGCACATCCACCTAAAAATTGTGGATCCCACGGGGTGAGACAATTGTCCCAGCGAAAGATATAACTCTCAGCCAACAATGTTATTATCACAGGTAAATAGAATTAAACTGAGCAGAGGTTCTTTTATATTACTAAGCAAGGTTAATCACTATGGATAAGAAAATTAGAACATTCTCATCTCTTAAATCATTGCAACTGTCTATGATAGAGCAGTAAATCATCTATTCACTTTATAAGGAATATGAAGAACATGTGTATCATTTACCCATCATATTATGCCAACATCTCAAGCTTATCCTGTGATAATATTATCATGTTATGATATCCATGAATCATTCTCATTTCTAACTATTGGCCTCAGTCAATTTGCTAATAAGATATTGGATTATAACGATCTTGTAAGAGTTCAGCCAGGTATTGGACTCTGCCAATTCTAATAGAGTTCAGTCGGGTATTGGATTATACCAATCCTGATATCACAACCAGGTATTGGACTCTGCCAATCCTGATAGAGTTCAGCCACGTATTGGATTATACCAATCCTGATATCATAGCTATGTATTGGACTCTGCCAATCCTGATAGAGTTTAGCTAGGTATTGGATTGCACCAAACCTGAGATCATAGAGTTCAACCAGGTATTGGATTGTACCAATCCTGAAATCACAACCAGGTATTGGACTCTGCCAATCCTGATAGAGTTCAGCCATGTATTGGATTACCCCAATCCTGAGATCATAGAGTTCAGCCAGGTATTGGATTGTACCAATCCTGAGATCACATCCAGGTATTAGACTCTGCCAATCCTAATAGAGTTCAGTCAGGTATTGGATTACCCCAATCCTGAGATCACAGCCAGATATTGGACTATACCAATCCTGAGATCATAGAGTTCATCCAGGTATTGGATTGTACCAATCCTGAGATCATAGAGTTCAACCAGGTATTGGATTGTACCAATCCTAAGATCACATTCAGGTATTGGACTCTGCTAATCATGATAGAGTTCAGCCAGGTATTCGATTACCCCAATCCCGAGATCACAGCCAGGTATTGGACTATACCAATCCTGAGATTACAGCCAGGTATTGGATTACACCAATCCTGATATCACAACCATATTGCTAAGAATCCCATAGTAGTTGGGATACCTTTATGTCTCCCTTTTACATTCATTATGGGATATCATTTACTTAAATTCATCATTGAATACCACATCACTTTTACTAGGCATTATACCTCAGTCGAACCATCATATACATTCACATCCTTTATGTGATACAAGTATTCATCATCTCTCATTTTAACATATTCAAAGGACTATAGCCCTTATTTGGCTATGACCATAATGCATGTAAGACCAAGATTTCATTATTATCTTTGCAATAATTTATTATTATTATTATGTTATGGGGTTCATGTTTACCTAGTTTATTTTAAACATTACCATCTCTTACATGAATCTCTAGATCAACATCTTATCATCTCTCACTAGGCAACAATTAATCACATGGCTCACAAGGCCATTAAACATCTTGTCACCTCTCACTAAGCGACAACTATTCACATGGCTCACAAGACCATTAAACATCTTTTCACCTCTCACTAGGCAACAACTAATCACATAGTTCACAAGGCCATTAAACATCTTGTCACCTCTCACTAGGCAACAACTATTTACATGGCTCACAAGGCCATTAAACATCTTGTCACCTCTCACTAGGCAACAATTATTAGGGTTAGGGTTTATCTTTATAGCTGAATAGGGTTTCAAACTCATATTTTTAATCCAAACCCTAATTCATTGCTCCACACATCTAGGAGCATACATGAATATCATAAGTATTCAATCATACTTATTTATTCTCATCATTTATCATTAAATGATTAGCAACACAAAGTATGAGTTTCTTTCTCATCCTCACTAGGATATTGATTACATCCTACTTTATTATCTTGGCTTAACCCTCTCTCAAGGTATCTTAGCCTACACTTATCAAAGTGCATTAAACTCATTGCCTCTTAATGTAACAATTGACATGACACACTTCATGTGTTACTCATCTGAGTATAATGGATTTAAGGTGCATCAAGGTGTATCACCCTTGAGGTGTTGGATATAATATTTATCATGCCTTTATGTATTACTTCCCTCATCACTTTTATCATACTTAAGTTCATAAACTTATCTTATATTAGGGTATTTTCCATCCTAATACATCATGCACTAACTCATCATATTTATCTTGTAGTGTATTGACCATAAGTCACACACTTGAATTACCCAACTATCATCAAGTGAAATGAACTCATCTTCGGGTTAAGGCATTGTTGATATAGGGTTGACCATTATCAACCACTTTAGGTGTTTCACCTATCGAGGTATTAGTCACACCATTACCTGGTGTTATACTCATTACTTCTAAGAGTGTTTTGCCTTCACCTTTACAAGGTGTATCAGGTTGAATCATGTATGTCAAGTTGAACACATGTATTAGGTTAGGTGTATATCGAGCTAGGCATCATCATATCCCTCATACCCTTACTCATCAAGGAATCTACATTACCAATCATATAGTATATCGCCTTCACCATATGTGGGTGTAATCTCCTCACCTCACTTGAAGATATTGGCCACATCCTACTTTAAAGTATTGGCCATCACATGTTCAAGGGTATTAACCACCTTACCACTTTTATCATCTAGTGTAGTGGGTTACCCACCATATCATTTTACATATGTGTGCTCAACACCATATCATCCAAGAGGTGTATGCTTAACCCAATATCGGTTTACAGGTGTATGCTTGCTTACCATATCACCTTAGAGGTGTATGTGTGCTATTAATATTGGGTAAGAGGTGTATGCTTGCTTACCATATCGGGTAAGAGGTGTGTGTGTGCTTCACACCATATCGGTCAATGAGGTGTATTCTTGACCTCATATAGTCCAAGATGTGTATACTACATAACCATATCGTGTAAGGAAGTATAAAATCATATCCATATTGTTTTAGTGGTGTAGGTGCATCACCATATCGGGTTAGAGGTGTTTGCTTATGTGCTTGAACCCGATATCACTTTATAAGGTGATACCATCATCTTCAAGCTCTAGACCTTCGTTATACTTGTTCTAGTTCATGGAAAATAGTCCTAGGTTACTACTAGATATCATGGATTCATCAGTTATGCAATAAAATTCTATTTGAAAGTAAATCATTTAACTAAGGCAAGATTGATGATAAATAATAACATAATTGAGTTCAAGTTATATAACCCACCTCAAGAGCAACTTCAAAGCTCCAAGCTCCAAAGCTTCATGTTCCCAAGGTTGAAGGTGGGATTATCAAAGGTCCAAGACTTGAGCTCCTCAGCCATATGCATGATACCTCACCACTTGTGGCCGATATCCCTCACTTATGGACGATATCCCTCACTTGGCCGATATCACTTTGCAATGGGTAATATCACTTTGCTATGGGTGATACCAAGGCTCTATGCACGATACTCTTTCACCCGTTCATGATATCAAGATGAGTAAGGGGGTGATATATTTCGAAAAATTCCACTTATGGGTGAAAGGAAGGGTATATATACTTGAGGTTCATGAAGAAGTGTGTATATGAGGTGTCATCTTTTTAAGCTACTAGGTGCCACGTGTACATGCATGGTTGACACGTGTCATTGCATGCACTAATATTTATCTTGACATTCAAAACACTTGAGGATAATCTAGAGATGATATTTTGGCCATTAGTTATCTTGTTTGATAAGATATCTTATTTTTATCTTCATAAATTATGCAAACCGATACAACTTTTGCAAAGAGCACCTAACTCGTCATGGATCACCTCCTTGAGGTTCTTAGCTCGTCATGGACAAGGCCAAGAGTACAAAAACCGATATGGGATCCCCTCTATGGCTCCTTGGCCGATAGGCACTCCCATATGGACTCTACAACCCGATACAAGCTCAAATTAGGGTTTCACATTCAACCATTTCTTGGTTTTTTCATCACCAAGAGTACCATTACTCATAAATTATTCAAACATGATGCATACTTCTTTATATCTCCTCTAGATGATACTAGGAGGGAGTATGGATACTCTAGAGGTGGTAATTTTCATATCAACCCTACATTTTGGGTAAATTACAACTTGTACCAAAATTGGTACACAAGGCACTAGCATTATTCGAACAAGTTCAAACTTGGATTTTAGTCTTTCCACAAGCCACCACCTTACATCATTCTCTCTATTATGATTCTAACACGCATGAGTTATGTTTGACATGTGACATATTGCAATATGACCCCTCATCTTGGGAAATTTACATTTTGGTCCAAAACATGAGAACATTGCTCAGACATTATTCAAACTGGACCAAATTTGAAACATAAGTTTGTTACCTGATAACAAAACACTTTACAGGAATATATTAAAGTTCTAAGAAACTTATTTAGACAAAACAAATAGGGTTAACTCATAACCCAGGCCAGGGTCATTACAAGTTATAAACCCCTAACAAGGATTTCATCCCCGAAATCCCAGATGAAGGAAGATAATTGTCATTCATGCAGCATATCATCAAATATCCACATAACATCTTGATGTCATGGAGATTCCATAGAACTTTGATCAGCACAAAGTTCTTTCACACACGGTTATCATAGAATTTGTCATACGCAACTGTCCTTCCTAGACTAAAGTTACATTCTGTCATTCATTTGAGACTACAAGTCTTCTCATACTTCTGTTGTACCAGTCTAATCTATTGGTTCAACACTAACTTTCTTATGACTTGTATCAACTATCTTGTTAGTTGTTTATTTTCTTATCATACGGAGAAACTACTTGTCAAAGAAGAACTTATCTCAAAGGTATCTCTAGATGTTATGTATAAGTTTCCTCAACATATCTAGATAGGGATATTCTAAGGAATTATTTTTAGCTTGATAAGCTTTTCCCACAATGATTCTACAATTGTTCCTTCAATTAATACATCCTTATCGATGTCATGTTTATGCAGAGCATAAACCCCTAACATATGATGTCCATATTATCATATGTAACCAAACCAATCTCAAAGTTGACCTATTTAGGTAACCAAGCATTCATCATCATATTAGGAGTCATGTCCTCACCATCTCATGCCTTTAAAACTTCTTAGATACTAGAATTCCTTACCTTGGTATTAGTTACATGTGTCAAATACATATTACATCTTATCATTTCCATCCTTTGTTGTTATTACCAAAACCAAACATATAATAGGACCCTTCTTTCATCTAGGGACATTTCTTAACACACATATTTTATCTTGGAACTAAAATCCAAGACTAGCTGATACTTTTCAAAGTATCCATCTAAAAGATTACTTCTAATCCATGCACATCAAGGGTCATAAGACTTACTTGATTGTCATGTCCCTAAAGGGAAAGAACACAAGGATACATAATCCTTCTTATCACCCCATCATTATTCAGGGTTGTTGAAAACTACTAGAGGGGGGGTGAATAGAGTTTTATAGATAATTTAACAATTATTTAACTCAAAACAACCACAATGAAAATATTGGACAAGGAGACACAAGGTTTAGAGTGGTTCCAACTATAGCAAATACTATAGCCGTCAATCCACTACCCGGTTGCTTACCCAACCGGGATTTGAAAAGAAATTTATTTTATTACCTCTTCAAGGAATTTACATAAAATACAATCTCTTTTCCTAAACCCTTCAAGCAGCCTTCACCTAGAAGTAATCGCCAACCTTGAAGCAGCCTTCCCTTGAAGTAGATGCACCAACTCCCGTTGCACCAGCCTTCTGAAGTAGCTTCCCTTGCGATAGCCTTCTTGAAGTAGCTTGAAGTCCCCTTCTCCACCTGAGAAGTCAACCCTCTCCAATCCGCAGCCTCCAACCCTAGGAGTAGCAAGGAGAGTACAAAAGATAAAAAGGAACAAGAAAGAAAAACGGAAATTACAACTTATCCTTTAAGCCCAAGGCTTGATATGCCTAGATCAAGCGTAAGATCTCCTAGCCAAGTATGTGAACTTGTGATTGCTGTGGGTAGGAGAATCTAGCCTATAGGACACGAGATTGAGCTAAAGAGAATGTAGGCCAATGATCACAGTGCTCAAATTGCTTGCAAAAGATTGCTCAAGTATGCTCAAGTGTATTCTCAAGTGTAACAAGTGAATTCTAGTGTCCTATGGCTTGTCCTATTTATAGGAATGGCCTAAGTATGCTTAAGGACATTCTAGACAACTTCTAGGGGTTTCTAAGTGCTTAACTAGCCGTTAGGTACAAAGTTGTTGCTTTAACAACCCCTAATTACTTTATTCTGCAGTTGCTGTCAGAGACCATCTCGGTCGACAAATGGTCGACCGAGACACCTACTCGGTCAAACTTTTGTCGACCGACAGGCTCTCTGGAACAAGTGATTTGCAACGTCTTTCTTCAACTACCAACTAACTTGTTTGTTGTGTCTAACGGCTACTTTGGATCTTTCTCGGTCGAGAAGTTGGTCGACCGAGAGTGTCTCGGTCGAGGAGTTTGTCGACCGAGAATGATCCTGTTTCAAGGTTTCAATTTAAGCACTAATTATATGTGTGAGTGTGCAAAGGTGATTCTATTCAAGTGGGATGACATGTCTAACTATGGTGTTTGTCTAGGGAAAATCTAACGCTTGATTTACATGCAAATCTAAGTACTTGTACATTATATATTTGTACAAGTTTTTACAACATTGATTACATTGCATGAAAATATAACTAAGTAAGCTCTTGGATTTTCCCTTGCTACTTTGTCATCCTGCACACTCAAGTAGCTCGTTAGATTAATAAGAATGAAATGTTTGTCATCATCGAAACAAAGGGATTTATCATAATATCCAATTTATCCAACAATCTCCCCCTTTTTTAAGATGACAAACATTTCCTAAATATGAAATAAGGAAATATAAAGCATGTGAGTTTCATACCTGAAAATTACCTTTTGTAGCCATATAAAGCATGTTGTGAAACTCATTTATATTTTTAATTTTTATATTCTTTTCTTTCTCCCCCTTTGTCATTTCAAAAAGATATCCAAGTTGAATATTTTATTTTTCTTCTCCCCCTTAATATTATGCTCCCCCTTAAATAGATATCCTATTAGAAACATGGATTTTTGTCTAATTTATCCACAATTTGTTTCTCAATCATTTGCAAAGGATGTTAAGCCTTGAAATGATATGAGATTCCCTTAAGCGTATGATGAATGTATATTTATTTCTCATTTATCAAAGGATGTTAAGCCCTAAATTAAATGAGAATCCTCTAAGCTTAGAGTAAATAAAAATGTCTCCATCCAAATGCAAGGGATGTGAAGCCCTGTTTTGGGTAGAGAGTTCCTTCAAGTGCAAGATACCATTTTCAATAAATTCATAAATTTCTTGAAAATTTTCAGCTACACATGGTGGTTACAATGTTTTTGTAAGCTTCTTCAATCAAATGGTCAAAGTTTTTTTATGATCTCCCCCTTAGTCTTATGCTTTGCTCCCCCTTAGATAGATATCTCAAATGAAAGTTTGAGTACTAAGCAAATATATAAAATGTTGTAGATGATCTCCATGATGTAACAAAGATGTATGCAATTTATGTCAGTCTGGAAAACAGAAACCCGGTCGGTCGACCATTGCTCGACCGACAGTGTTTTCGGTCGACTAGTTGCTCGACCGAGGATGTTTCTGGAGAACTGTTTTGTATTTGTCGGTCGAGAGAGATGGGCTGACCGAGAGGTTCTCGGTCGACGAATTCGTCGACCGACAGACTTACTGAGTTCAATTTTTAAAGCTGGTTTTTAAATGCAAATGGTAGGATCATTTTTGTAGAGCATATATATGAATATTCTAAGGGAGTAATATTGGGATGAAAAAAAAATTATATTAAGATTAGGTCCAAAGAGAGAATTTCCAAAATAAGCAATTTTTGTCGAAGCTTATTTTAGGTCGCCCTTGACTACGACCATAGCGCCCCTTAGTCAAGTTTTATTTTGACCAAGAGGCAAATTTTGCAGATATTTTTCAGATTTGAATATATTGAGTCTAATATCTGCATAAAATTTAAATATCAAGTTGAAGCATATTACTTAATTGGAGACATAATTAATTATTTTAGAGATACTGAGTTAGAGATTTTGTTGCAAGCAAAATCATATAACTAATAAGTTATTTTGCTGGCTTGCAAACAATTTTCTATACGCACCCAATGATGGTATAAAGCATACAATGATAATTCCAGTATATGTATAGACCGGAAAATACTTTTACGAAAAATCATATGAAAATAGGAATTTTCTTTTCATTTGACTTAGACTTTAAATCATCTAGGGAACAAACTAATATTAATTTCATTTACATTTGTAACTATGTAGAGTTGAGATAGACATAGGAATATGCAACTAATGTCTTTGGTCATATCTCAACTTGATTTTGTTCATTTAGTTTGGAGGTTTTGGAATCCAAACTAACTCTACATCTTTTCTCTTATAAGGACATGAAAATGAATAGTGACCAAGGCGCAAACAGTAATGACAACATATTGAGTCAACTTCATATCTTTTTCTATGGTTGTGTCCTATGTTGTCATTGGGTGAGGATGTCCTTTTAGGTACATATATAGATTGGGTTTGTGACTTTCTCTGACTAGGTTGTTGATGAGATTTTCCTTTAGGCTTGTAACCTAGTCCCCTTCTCCCAATTTGTTGATAGGGATTATCTAGAATTTGATCAAGAATGCCATGGTTATTCAAACTACGAACTTGTTGTTGTAGCTTGGCAATCTCATCCATTCTTTTCTTAATGTCTATTTTTGCTTGGTCTAGATTTGATGACAATAAATTTCTTTCTTTAACAATAGTGTCATAATCTATATGGGTGCACAATAATGGTTGTTTCTGAAGATCGTTTACTTGAGTTTGTAGGTTTGAATTTTCAACAGAAAGGAGCTTGCAATCGGCTTCCATAGATTTTAACTTAAGATCAGAAAATTTATTTCCCTCTTTAAGATTCTCATTTTCAGATGCAAGAGCAAGAAGTTTAACATTTAGATCACCATTTTCCTTATTTGATTTCTTTAATTTCTTTTTGCACTCAACATATTTATTATGTGTTTCTTCAATAATAGCAACTAGTTCTTCTTTAGATAAATCAAAAAGACTTACCTCTTCTTCTTCTTCTTCCTCACTAGTTGTAGCAATAAAGCATTCTTTGTGCTTATCCTCTTCTTTTGATCTCCATGGGCATCCGGGTGTTTTGTGGCTTGTTCCCAAACACCAATTGCAGCATGTAGTGGTTTTGTCCAAGCACTTTTCACCATTTCCCTCCATTCTTCAAGACCTGGTTAGGGTTCCTTGAAGCCTGCTCTGATACCAATTGAAAACTACTAGAGGGGGGGTGAATAGAGTTTTATAGATAATTTAACAATTATTTAACTCAAAACAACCACAATGAAAATATTGGACAAGGAGACACAAGGTTTAGAGTGGTTCCAACTATAGCAAATACTATAGCCGTCAATCCACTACCCGGTTGCTTACCCAACCGGGATTTGAAAAGAAATTTATTTTATTACCTCTTCAAAGAATTTACATAAAATACAATCTCTTTTCCTAAACCCTTCAAGCAGCCTTCACCTAGAAGTAATCGCCAACCTTGAAGCAGCCTTCCCTTGAAGTAGATGCACCAACTCCCGTTGCACCAGCCTTCTGAAGTAGCTTCCCTTGCGATAGCCTTCTTGAAGTAGCTTGAAGTCCCCTTCTCCACCTGAGAAGTCAACCCTCTCCAATCCGCAGCCTCCAACCCTAGGAGTAGCAAGGAGAGTACAAAAGATAAAAAGGAACAAGAAAGAAAAACGGAAATTACAACTTATCCTTTAAGCCCAAGGCTTGATATGCCTAGATCAAGCGTAAGATCTCCTAGCCAAGTATGTGAACTTGTGATTGCTGTGGGTAGGAGAATCTAGCCTATAGGACACGAGATTGAGCTAAAGAGAATGTAGGCCAATGATCACAGTGCTCAAATTGCTTGCAAAAGATTGCTCAAGTATGCTCAAGTGTATTCTCAAGTGTAACAAGTGAATTCTAGTGTCCTATGGCGTGTCCTATTTATAGGAATGGCCTAAGTATGCTTAAGGACGTTCTAGACAACTTCTAGGGGTTTCTAAGTGCTTAACTAGCCATTAGGTACAAAGTTGTTGCTTTAACAACGGCTAATTACTTTATTCTGCAGTTGCTGTCAGAGACCATCTCGGTCGACAAATGGTCGACCGAGACACCTACTCGGTCGAACTTTTGTCGACCGACAGGCTCTCTGGAACAAGTGATTTGCAACGTCTTTCTTCAACTACCAACTAACTTGTTTGTTGTGTCTAACGGCTACTTTGGATCTTTCTCGGTCGAGAAGTTGGTCGACCGAGAGTGTCTCGGTCGAGGAGTTTGTCGACCGAGAATGATCCTGTTTCAAGGTTTCAATTTAAGCACTAATTATATGTGTGAGTGTGCAAAGGTGATTCTATTCAAGTGGGATGACATGTCTAACTATGGTGTTTGGCTAGGGAAAATCTAACGCTTGATTTACATGCAAATCTAAGTACTTGTACATTATATATTTGTACAAGTTTTTACAACATTGATTACATTGCATGAAAATATAACTAAGTAAGCTCTTGGATTTTCCCTTGCTACTTTGTCATCCTGCACACTCAAGTAGCTCGTTAGATTAATAAGAATGAAATGTTTGTCATCATCGAAACAAAGGGATTTATCATAATATCCAATTTATCCAACAGTTGTTTATTAAAGAAAAGAGATTATCACCTTCTTCGAGTATTGCACGAACTTTCAATAGTTCATGTGTCATTCAATCATGTTTCCTCTTAGGTTCCTTTCCATTATCATAGGAATTATAAAGATGATTACACGTTATCATCCTTTAGCATTATCATCATCTTGATTACTAGATCTGGGTATTCAAACCCTTAGTTCATCACTGAACATTGTCACCTCTCATCAGGTGACTGTTACCTCAAGGTCCTCAGACCAAGGTATTCATTATACTAAACATTTCCCTTTGTTTATAAGTTGATCTATGCTTAACTCATATTCCTTCATTTATCAATTAGGATGTGGTAGAAATATTTGTTCCACATCTCCTACTTCATTATGCTCTTTAGATTATCTCAAAATGACTACTTGATCAGAGTAATCAGAAAGATAGCAATCTAAGAGTTCCATACTTACCTTGCCTTCAATAGATGAATACATGGCCAGGGTATTCAAGAACTAAAAGTAGGTAGTATGCATTTGTTTTATATTATGTTTCATCTCTTTAAATTTTAATACTTAGTATCTCAAATTTTCTCTGGGTGTTTCTTTTACATCTCTTTCCCTTTCTACATGAAGAGAGAAATTTTAAAACATATAAGAGAATATTGGACTGAATATAGGTTATCATTCTTCTTATCTCTTCCTCATGTCCTCATCGAACTAATTAAAGGAAGCTCAACAATAAATACCTTCTTATGATTATCAGATAAAATCAAGAGAAGACATCAGAATGAAAAAGCTCTATCTGATTGTCACCCCTCATGGTCATCTACCACTTCAGGTTGACTCAAACATAAAGTCAAGCGGTTTCATGTTGCTGCTTTTGCCTTTTTATACTATTGGGTTGTAAATTTCGTAAGCCCTTCCGAGTCTGCCCCGGTTGTTGGGTCATTTCCTCCCTTCTTTTTTAATAAAAGGGTTTCGCGTGCTCAACATGTCCATGTCCATAACATGTCTTGTCCTTGTACCATCGTCTTATTGGTCTTATTATCGATGTAGAAGCTAAATCAGGAGTTCTTACAGGTGGAAAGTTAGGACTTTTACCTTTACTTACTGACTACTGTCCTAGTGTACTAGGCATTTATTGCACTGATGGTACCAAAAACGTTGGATTTTTAGACAACTCGACAAATGTCTCTAGAATTATAGAGACCTTTCCTTAATTCTCATCCTATTGCCCCTCCTTGGGCATTTCCATCACAGATGTATTATCTGTCTATACTTATGGAAGTGTCTATTTTCTTGCCATATGTTAATTCTTCCCACCTTTTCCACTATTCCAATATGACTGTGTTATTCAGGAATCCTTTCAGAACCCAAAGTTTCTGCATTTAGGGCTAGTAACCTAGATTGTATTGCTAGTATCCAGTCCATTATATTCATCATTATTGTCCTAACCTCTCAATAAGAGCATAAAAAGTAGGATTCTCTACCCTGATTGGGTCAAGATGGGAGTTCTCAGGCACTCATTCTTCTCTTTCATGATCCCTTGCACCTTATCCTGGTGTAACAACATTGCTCTTAACAACATGTTCTTCGTTTTCTCCAGTCATTTTTAAACTTCACCCTTTCTTCTGCATAAGCAAATGTCACTATAAGATATATTGGAGGATACTAGAATAGACTCAACACCTTAGTCCTATGTCTCTATAGACTCAACAAACCTTAAGCTCTGATATCAAACTTGAAATGACCGCCACCAAATCGACAGCTAAATCGTTACTAATTATGCAGAATAACCATAAGCATCAGATTAACAAAAGTCGCTAATTTTTTTTAAACCATTTTGCAAAGAGATCCACTTCATGGAAAACTCTTAATGAAAGAATCAAAACTTTATATACATCAGGGTTCACATTGTACATATATTGTACCATCTCATCTCGAGGATAACATATAACAGTTGCTTTGTCAAAACATATACTGAAGCAACATAAAACCTCGGGGCATACAAGCCAAAAATCTCAGATTGTTCATAAAACCATCACACACTAAATCCAAGGACCTGAGAGTACATAGACGACACAGACTTCTATCTACAAGACATGACAGATAGTACACTCAACCTGAGATGTTACTGTTGTCCCTGTTGTTGTTGTCCTTCCTCTGCAGAACGGTCTCTACCTCCTCATGCACGTCCACCTAAAAATTGTGGATCCCACTGGGTGAGACAATTGTACCAGCGAGAGATATAACTCTCTGCCAACAATGTTATTATCACAGGTAAATAGAATTAAATTGAGCAGAGGTTCTTTTATATTACAAAGCAAGGTTAATCACTATGGATAAGCAGATTAGAACATTCTCATCTCTTAAATCATTGCAACTGTCTATGATAGAGCAGTAAATCATCCACTTTATAAGGAATATGAAGAACATGTGTATCATTTACCCATCATATTATGCCAACATCTCAAGCTTATCCTGTGATAACATTATCATGTTATGATATCCATGAATCATTCTCATTTCTAACTGTTGGCCTCAGCCAATTTGTTAATTAGATATTGGATTATAATGATCTTGTAAGAGTTCATCCAGGTATTGGACTCTGCCAATCCTGATAGAGTTCAGTCAGGTATTGGATAATACCAATCCTGAGATCACAGCCAGGTATTGGACTCTGCCAATCTCGATAGAGTTCAGCCAGGTATTGGATTATACCAATCTTGAGGTCACAACCAGGTATTGGACTCTGCCAATCCTGATAGAGTTCATCCAGGTATCGGATTGCACCAATCCTGAGATCATAGAGTTCAGACAAGTATTAGGTTGTACCAATCCTGAGATCACAGCCAGGTATTGGACTCTGCCAATCCTGATAAAGTTCAGCCAGGTATTAGATTACCCCAATCCTAAGATCAGAGAGTTCATCCAGGTATTGGATTGTACCAATCTTGAGATCACAACCAGGTATTGGACACTGCCAATCCTGATAGAGTTCAGCCAGGTATTGGATTACCCCAATCCAGAGATCATAACCAGGTATTGGACTATACCAACCCTGAGATCATAGAGTTCAGCCAGGTATTGGATTGTACCAATCCTGAGATCATAGAGTTCAGCCAGGTATTGGATTGTATCAATACTCAGATCACAACCAGGTATTGGACTCTGCCAATCCTGATAGAGTTCATCCATGTATTAGATTACCCCAATCCTGAGATCACGGTCAAGTATTGGACTATACCAATCCTGAGATTACAGCCAGGTATTGGATTACACCAATCCTGATATCACAACCATATTGGTAAGAATCCCATAGTAGTTGGGATACCTTTATGTTTCCCTTTTACATTCATTATGGGATATCAATCACTTGAATTCATCATTGAATACCACATCACTTTTACTAGGCATTATACCTCAGTCGAACCATCAGATACATTCACATCCTTTATGTGATACAAGTATTCCTCATGTCTCATTTTAACATATTCAAAGCACTGTAGCCCTTATTTGGCTATGACCATGATGTATGTATGACTAAGATTTCATTATTATCTTTGTAATCATTTATTATTATTATTATTATTATGTTATGGGGTTCCTGTTTACCTAGTTTATTTTAAACATTACCATCTCTTACATCAATCTCTAGATCAACATCTTGTCACCTATCACTAGGCAATAACTAATCACATGACTCACAAGGCCATTAAACATCTTGTCACCTCTCACTAGGCAACAACTATTCACATGGCTCACAAGGCCATTAAACATCTTGTCACCTCTCACTAGGCAACAACTAATCACATGGCTTACAAGGCCATTAAACATCTTGTCATCTCTCACTAGGCAACAACTATTCACATGGCTCACAAGGCCATTAAACATCTTGTCACCTCTCACTAGGCAACAATTATTAGGGTTAGGGTTTATTTTTATAGCCGAATAGGGTTTCAAATTCATATTATCAATCCAAACCCTAATTCATTGCTCCACACATCTAGGAGCATACATTAATATCATAAGTATTCAATCAACTTATTTATTCTCATCATTTATCATTAAATGATTAGCAACACAAAGTATGAGTTTCTTTCTCATCCTCACTAGGATATTGATTACATCCTACTTTATTATCTTTGCTTAACCCTCTTTCAAGGTATCTTAGCCTACACTTATCAAAGTGCATTAAACTCATTACCTCTTAATGTAACAATTGACATGACACACTTCATGTGTTACTCATCTGAGTATATTGGATTTGAGGTGCATCAGGGTGTATCACCCTTGAGGTGTTGGATATAATATTTATCATGACTTTATGTATCACTTCCCTCATCACTTTTATCATACTTAAGTTCATCAACTTATCTTATATTAGGGTATTTCCCATCCTAATACTTCATGCACTAACTCATCACATTTATCTTATAGTGTATTGACCATAAGTCACACACTTGAATTACCCAACTATCATCAAGTGATATGAACTCATCTTCGGGTTAAGGCATTGTTGATATAGGGTTGACCATTATCAACCACTTTAGGTGTTTCACCTATCAAGGTATTAGTCACACCATTACCTGGTGTTACACTCATTACTTCTAAGAGTGTTTTGCCTTCACCTTTACAAGGTGTATCATGTTGAATCATGTATGTCAAGTTGAACACATGTATTAGGTTAGGTGTATATCGAGCTAGGCATCATCATATCCCTCATACCCTTACTCATCAAGGTATTTACCTTACCAATCATATAGTGTATCACCTTCACCATATGTGGGTGTAACCTCCTCACCTCACTTGAAGATATTGGCCACATCCTACTTTAATGTATTGGCCATCACATGTTCTAGGGTATTAACCACCTTACCACTTTTATCATCTAGTGTATTGGGTTACCTACCATATCATTTTAGAGATGTTTGCTCAACACCATATCGTACAAGAGGTGTATGCTTAACCCAATATCGGTTTAGAGGTGTATGCTTGCTTACCATATCACCTTAGAGGTGTATGTGTGCTTACCATATCGCATATCGGGTAAGAGGTGTGTGTGTGCTTCACACCATATAAGGTAAAGAGGTGTATGCTTGACCTCATATCATTTAAGAGGTGTATACTACATAACCATATTGTGCAAGGAAGTATAAACTCATATCCATATTGTTTTAGTGGTGTAGGTGCATCACTATATCGGGTTAGAGGTGCTTGCTTATGTGCTTGAACCCGATATCACTTTATAAGGTGATTCCATCATCTTCAAGCTCTAGACCTTTGTTATACTTGTTCTAGTTCATGGAAAACAGTCCTAGGTTACTACTAGAGCTCATGGATTCATCAATTATGCAAGAAAATTCTATTTGAAAGTAAATCATTTAACTAAGGCAAGATTGATGATAAATAGTAACATAATTGAGTTGAAGTTATATAACCCGCCTCAAGAGAAACTTCAAAGCTCCAAGATCCAAAGATTCCCATTCCCAAGGTTGAAGGTGAGCTTCTCAATGGTCCAAGACTTGATCTTCTCAGCTCTATGCATGATACCTCACCACTTGTGGCCGATATCCCTCACTTACGGATGATATCCCTCACTTGGCCGATATCACTTTGCAATGGGTGATATCACTTTGCTATGGGTGATACCAAGTCTCTATGCACGATACTCCTTCACCCTTGCACAATATCAAGACTCTATGCATGATATATAAGAGCAAGGGGATGATAGATTTTTAAAATTTCCACTTATAGGTGAAAGGAAGGGTATATATACTTGAGGTTCATGAAAAAGTGTGTATATGAGGTGTCATCTTTTTAAGCTACTAGGTTCCACGTGTCCATGCATGGTTGACACGTGTCCTTGCATTCACTAATATTTATCTTGACATGCAAAACACTTGAGGATAATCTAGAGATGATATTTCGGCCATTAGTTATCTTGTTTTATAAGATATCTTATCTTTATCTTCATAAATTATGCAAACCGATACAACTTTTGCAAGGAGAACCTAACTCGTCATGGATCACCTCATTGAGGTTCTTAGCTCGTCATGGACAAGGCCAAGAGTTCAAAAACCTATACGGGATCCCCTCTATGGCTCCTTGGCCGATAGGCACTCCCATATGGACTCTACAACCCGATACAAGCTCAAATTAGGGTTTCACATACAATCCTTTCTTGGTCATTTCATCACCAAGAGTACCATTACTCATAAATGATTCAAATATGACGCATACTTCTTTATATCTACTCTAGATGATACTAGGAGGGATTAATGACACTCTAGAGGTGGTAATTTTCATATCAACCCTACATTTTGGGTAAATTACAACTTGTACCAAAATTGGTACACAAGGCACTAACATTATTCAAACAAGTTCAAACTTGGATTTTAGGCTTTCCACAAGCCACCACCTTGAATCACTCTCTCTATTATGATGCCAAAACTCATGAGGTATGTTTAACATGTGACATATTGCAATATGACCCCTCATCTTGGGAAATTTGCATTTTGGTCCAAAACATGAGAACATTGCTCAAACATTATTCAAACAGGACCAAATTTGAAATATAAGTTTGTTACCTGATAACAAAACACTTTAGAGGATTATATTAAAGTTCTAAGAAACTTATTTAGCTAAAACAAATAGGGTTAACTCATAACCCAGGTCAGGGTCATTACAAGTTATAAACCCCTAACAAGGATTTCATCCCCGAAATCCCTGATGAAGGAAGACAATTGTCATTCATGCATCATATCATCAAATCTCCACATAACATCTTGATGTCATGGCGATGCCATAGAAATTTGACCAGCACAACGTTCTTTCACACGGGGTTATCATAGAATATGTCATACTCAACTATCCTTCCTAGACTAGAGTTACATTCTGTCATTCATTTGAGACTACAAGTCTTATCATACTTCTATTGTACCAATCTAATCTGTTGGTTCAACACTAACTTTCTTATGACTTGTATCAACTATCCCGTTAGCTGTTTATCTTCTTATCATAAGGAGAGACTACTTGTCAAAGATGAACTTATCTCAGAGGTATCTCTTGATGTTATGTATAAGTTGCCTCAACAGATCTAGATAGGGATATTCTAAGGAATTATTTTTAACTTGATAAACTTTTCCCACAATGATTCTACAATTGTTCCTTCAATTAATACATCCTTATCGATGTCATGTTTATGTAGTGCATAAACCCCTAACATATGATGTCCATATTATCGTATGTAACCAAACCAATGTCAAAGTTTGCCTTTCTAAGTAACCAATCATTAATCATCTTGTTAGGAGTCATGTCCTCACCATCTCATGCCTTTAAAACTTCTTAGATACTAGAATTCCTTACCTTGGTATTAGTTACATGTGTCAAAAACATATTACATCTTATCATTTCCATCCTCTGGTGTTATTACCAAAACCAAACATATAATAGGACCTTTCTTTCATCTAGGGACATTACTTAACACACATACTTTGTCTTGGAACTAAAATCCAAGACTAGCTGATACTTTTCAAAGTATCCATCTAAAAGATTACTTCTAATCCATACACATCAAGTGTCATAAGACTTACTTGATTGTCATGCCCCTGAAGGGAAAGAACACAAGGAAATATAATCCTTCTTATCACCCCATCATTATTCAGCGTTGTTTATTAAAGAAAAGAGATTATCACCTTCTTCGAGTATTGCATGAACTTTCAATTGTTCATGTGTCATTCAATCTTGTTTCCTCTTAGGTTCATTGCCATTAGCATAGGAATTATAAAGATGATTACATGTCATCATCCTTTAGCATTATCATCATCATGATTACTAGATTTGGGTATTCAAACCCTTATTTCATCACTGAACATTGTCACCTCTCATCAGGAGACTGTTACCTCAAGGTCCTTAGACCAAGGTATTCATTATACTAAACATTTCCTTTTGTTTATAAGTTGATCTATGATTAACTCAGATTCCTTCATATATCAATTAGGATGTGGTAGAAATATCCGTGCCACATCTCCTACTTCATTATGCTCTTTAGATTGTCTCAAAATGACTACATGATCAGAGTAATCAGAAAGATAGCAATCTAAGAGTTCCATACTTACCTTGCCTTTGATAGATGAATACCTAGCCAGGGTATTCAAGAACTGAAATTAGGTAGTATGCATTTTTTTATATTATGTTTCATCTCTTTAAATTTTTACTACTTAGTATCTCAAATTTTCTCTAGGTGTTTCTTTTACATCTCTTTCCCTTTCTACATGAAGAGAGAAATTTTAAAACATATAAGAAAATATTGGACTGAATATAGGTTCTCATCCTTCTTATCTCTTCGTTATTTCCTCATAGGACTAATTAAAGGAAGCTCAACAATAACTACCTTCTTATGATTATCAGATAAAATCAAGAGAAGACACATCAGAATGAAAAAGCTCTATCTAACTGTCACCCTTCACGGTCATCTACCACTTCAGGTTGACTCAAACATAGAGTCAAGCGGTTTCATGTTGTTGCTTTTGCCTTTTTATACTATTGGGTTATAAATTTCGTAAGCCCTTCCGAGTCTGCCTCGATTGTTGGGTCATTTCCTCCCTTCTTTTTGAACAAAAGAGTTTAGTGTGCTCAACATGTCCATATTTATAACATGTCTTGTCCTTGTACCATTGTCTTATTGGTCTTATTACCGATGTAGAAGCTAAATCAGGAGTTCTTATAGGTGGAAAGTTAGGACTTTTACCTTTACTAAGTGACTACTGCCCTGGTGTACTAGGCATTTATTGCACTGATGATACCAAAAATGTTGTCTTTTTAGACAACTCAGCAAATGTCTCTAGAATTATAGAGAGCTTTCCTTAATTCTCAGCTTATTGCCCCTCCTTGGGCATTGCCATCATAGATGTACTATCTGTCTATACTTATGGAAGTGTCTATTTTCTTGCCATATGTTAATTCTTCCCACCTTTTCCACTGTTCCAACATGACTGTGTTATTCAGGACTCCTTTCAGAACCCAAAGTTTCTGCATTGAGGGCTGGTAACCTAGATTGTAATGCTAGTATCTAGTCCACTATATTCATCACTATTGTCCTAATATGTCCCACAAGAGCATAAAAAGTAGGATTCTCTACCCTGATTGGGTCAAGATGGGAATTCTCAGGCACTCATTCTTATCTTGCATGATCCCTTGCACCTTCTCCTGGTGCAACAACATTGCTCTTAGCAACGTGTTCTTTGTGTTCTCCAGTCATTTTTAAACTTCACCCTTTATTCTACATAAGCAGAATTCACTATAGGATATATTGGAGGATACTAGAACAGACTCAACACCTTAGTTCTATGTCTCTGTAGACTCAGCAAACTTTAAGCTCTGATACCAAACTTGAAATGACCGCCACCAAATCGACAACCAAATCGTTACTAATTATGCGGAATAACCATAAGCAGCGGATTAACAAAAATCGCTATTTTTTTAAAACCATTTTGCAAAGAGATCCATTTCCTGGAAAACTCTTAATGAAAGAACCAAAACTTTATATACACCAGGGTTCACATTGTACATATATTGTACCATCTCATCTTGAGGATAACATATAACAATTGCTTTATCAGAACATATACTGAAGCAACATAAAACCACGAGGCATACAAGCCAAAAATCTCATATTGTTCTTAAAACCATCATGCACTAAATCCAAGGACCTGAGAGTACAAAGACGACACATAGGATTTCTATCTACAAGACACGACAGACAGTACATTCAACCTGAGATGCTACTATTATCCCTACTATTGTTGTCCTTCCTCTATAGAACGGTCTCTACCTCCTCGTGCACGCCCACCTAAAAATTGTGGATCCCACGGGGTGAGACAATTGTCCCAACAAGAGATGTAACTCTCCGCCAACAATGTTATTATCACAGGTATATATAATTAAACCGAGTTGTGGTTCTTTTGTATTACTAAGCAAGGTTAATCACTATGGATAAGCAAATTAGAACATTCTCATCTCTTAAATTATTGCAACTGTCTATGATAGAGCAGTAAATCATCTTTTCACTTTATAAGGAATATGAAGAACATGTGTTTCATTTACCCATCATATTATGCCAACATCTCAAGCTTATCGTGTGATAATATTATCATGTTATGAACTCCATTAATCATTCTCATTTCTAACTATTGGACTCAGCCAATTTACTAATCATATATTGGATTATAACGATCTTGTAATAGTTCATCCAGGTATTGGATTATGCCAATCCTGATAGAGTTCAACCAGGTATTGGATTATACCAATCCTGAGATCACAGCCAGGTATTGGACTCTACCAATCCTGATAGAGTTCATCCAGGTATTGGATTATACCAATCCTGAGATCACAACTAGGTATTGGACTCTGCCAATCCTAATAGAGTTCATCCATGTATTGGATTGCACCAATCTTGAGATCATAGAGTTCAGCCAGGTATTGGATTGTACCAATCCTGAGATCACAGCTAGGTATTGGACTCTGCCAATCCTAATAGAGTTCATCCAGGTTTTGGATTACCCCAATCTTGAGATCATAGAGTTCATCCAGGTATTGGATTGTACCAATCCTGAGATCACAGCCAGGTAATGGACTCTGCCAATCCTGATAGAGTTCAACCAGGTATTGGATTACCCCAATCCTGAGATCACAACAAGGTATTGGACTATACCAATCTTGAGATTATAGAGTTCAGTCAGGTATTGGATTGTACCAATCCTGAGATCATAGAGTTCAACCAGGTATTGGATTGTATCAATCCTGAGATCACAACTAGTTATTGGACTCTACCAATCCTGATAGAGTTTTTGCCAGGTATTGGATTACCCCAATCTTGAGATCACAGTCAGGTATTGGACTATATCAATCCTGAGATTACAACCAGGTATTGGATTACACCAATCCTGATATCACAACCATATTGCTAAGAATCCCATTGTAGTTGGGATACCTTTATGTTTCCCTTTTACATTCATTATGGGATATCAATCACTTGAATTCATCATTGAATACCACATCACTTTTACTAGGCATTATACCTCAGTCGAACCATCAGATACATTCACATCCTTTATGTCATACAAGTATTCCTCATGTCTCATTTTAACATATTCAAAGCACTGTAGCCCTTATTTGGCTATGACCATGATGTATGTATGACCAAGATTTCATTATTATCTTTGCAATCATTTATTATTATTATTGTGTTATGGGGTTCCTGTTTACCTGGTTTATTTTAAACATTACCATCTCTTACATCAATCTCTAGATCAACATCTTGTCACCTCTTACTAGGCAACAACTAATCACATGGCTCACAAGGCCATTAAACATCTTGTCACCTCTCACTATGGAACAACTATACACATGGCTCACAAGGCCATTAAACATCTTGTCACCTCTCACTAGGCAACAAATAATTACATGGCTTACAAGGCCATTAAACATATTGTCACCTCTCACTAGGCAACAACTATTCACATGGATCATAAGGCCATTAAACATCTTGTCACCTCTCACTAGGAAACAATTATTAGGGTTAGGGTTTATCTTTATAGCCGAATAGGGTTTCAAATTCATATTATCAATCCAAACCCTAATTCATTGCTCCACACATCTAGGAGCATACATTAATATCATAAGTATCCAATCATACTTATTTATTCTCATCATTTATCATTAAATGATTAGAAATACAAAGTATGAGTTTCTTTCTCATCCTCACTAGGATATTGATTACATCCCACTTTATTATCTTGGCTTAACCCTCTCTCAAGGTATCTTAGCCTACACTTATCAAAGTGCATTAAACTCATTACCTCTTAATGTAACAATTGACATGACACACTTCATGTGTTACTCATTCGAGTATAATTGAGGTGCATCAAGGTGTATCACCCTTGAGGTGTTGGATATAATATTTATCATGCCTTGATGTATCACTTCCCTCATCACTTTTATCGTACTTAAGTTCATCAACTTATCTTATATTAGGGTATTTCCCATTCTAATACTTCATGCACTAACTCAACACATTTATCTTGTAGTGTATTGACCATAAGTCACACAGTTGAATTACCCAACTATCATCACGTGATATGAACTCATCTTCAGGTTAAGGCATTGTTGATATAGGGTTGACCATTATCAACCACTTTAGGTGTTTCACCTATCAAGGTATTAGTCACACCATTACCTGGTGTTACACTCATTACTTCTAAGAGTGTTTTGCCTTCACCTTTACAAGGTGTATCGGGTTGAATCATGTATGTCAAGTTGAATACATGTATTGGGTTAGATGTATATCGAGCTAGGCATCATCATATCCCTCATACCCTTACTCATCAAGGTATCTACCTTACCAATCATATAGTGTATCACCTTCACCATATGTGGGTGTAACCTCCTCACCTCACTTGAAGATATTGGCCACATCCTACTTTAATGTATTGGTCATCCCATGTTCTAGGGTATTAACCACCTTACCACTTTTGTCATCTAGTGTATTGGGTTACCCACCATATCATTTTACAGATGTGTGTCCAACACCATATCATCCAAGAGGTGTATGCTTAACCCAATATCGGTTTAGAGGTGTATGCTTGCTTACCATATCACCTTAGAGGTGTTTGTGTGCTTACCATATCGGGTAAGAGGTGTATGCTTACTTACCATATCGGGTAAGAGGTGTGTGTGTGCTTCACACTAGACCGGGAAAAGAGGTGTATGCTTGACCTCATATCGTCCAAGAGGTGTATACTACATAACCATATCGTGCAAGGAAGTATAAACTCATATCCATATTGTTTTAGTAGTGTAGGTGCATCACCATATCGGGTTAGAGGTGTTAGCTTATGTGCTTGAACCCGATATCACTTTATAAGGTGATACCATCATCTTCAAGCTCTAGACCTTCGTTCTACTTGTTATAGTTCATGGACAACAGTCCTAGGTTACTACTAGAGCTCATGGATTCATCAATTATGAAAGAAAATTCTATTTTAAAGTAAATCATTTAACTAAGGCAAGATTGATGATAAATAATAACATAATTGAGTTCAAGTTATATAACCCGCCTCAAGAGCAACTTCAAAGATCCAAGCTCCAAAGCTTCACGTTCCCAAGGTTGAAGGTGAGCTTCTCAATGGTTCAAGACTTGAGCTTCTCAACTCTATGCATGATACCTCACCACTTGTGGTCGATATCCCTCACTTACAGACGATATCCCTCACTTGGCCGATATCACTTTGCAACGGGTGATATCACTTTGCTATGGGTGATACCAAGGCTATATGCACGATACTCCTTCACCCTTGCACGATATCAAGACTCTATGCATGATATCTAAGAGCAAGGGGATGATAGATTTTGAAAAATTCCACTTATGGGTGAAAGGAAGGGTATATATACTTGAGGTTCATGAAAAAGTGTGTATATGAGGTGTCATCTTTTTAAGCTACTAGGTGCCACGTGTCCATGCATGGTTGACACGTGTCCTTGCATGCACTCATTTTTATCTTGATATGTAAAACACTTGAGGATAATCTAGAGATGATATTTTGGCCATTAGTTATCTCGTTTGATAAGATATCTTATCTTTATCTTCATAAATTATGCAAACCGATACAACTTTTGTAAGGAGCACCTAACTCATCATGGATCACCTCCTTGAGGTGATTAGTTCATCATGGACAAGGCCAATAGTTCAAAAACCGATATGGGATCCCCTCTATGGCTTCTTGGCCGATAGGCACTCCCATATGGACTCTACAACCCGATACAAGCTCAAATTAGGGTTTCACATTCAACCCTTTCTTGGTCTTTTCATCACCAAGAGTACCATTACTCATAAATGATTCAAAAATAATGCCTCCTCCTCTCTCTATCCTCTATATGATACTAGGAGGGAGTAGGGACACTCTAGAGGTTGTAATTTTCATATCAACTCTACATTTTGGGTAAATTACAACTTGTACCAAAATTGGTACACAAGGCACTAACATTATTCAAACAAGTTCAAACTTAGATTTTAGGCTTTCCACAAGCCACCACCTTGCATCATTCTCTCTCTTATGATTCTAAAACTCATGAGGTATGTTTAACATGTGACATATTGCAATATGACCCCTCATCTTGGGAAATTTGTATTTTGGTCCAAAACATGAGAACATTGCTCAAACATTATTCAAATAGGACCAAATTTGAAACATAAGTTTATTACCTGATAACAAAACACTTTAGAGGATTATATTAAAGTTCTAAGAAACTTATTTAGCCAAAAAAATAGGGTTAACTCATAACCCAGGTTAGGGTCATTACACTTGTGATATTAGAAAGGGTCAGTGAATGTGTATATCATCTTACTCTTCCACCTTAGTATAATGCAATGCACAATGTGTTTCACGTATCAAATCTGAAGCCTTATGTCAAAAATCCTAGTCACATTGTATAGCATGACCCTTAGAGTTGAAATATGATCTATCTTATGGTGAATCCCAATAAAAACCTTGATTCTAAGACAAAGGAGCTTCACAGTAATTTGCACATTGACATGGTGAAAGTTCTTTGAAGCCACCATGACCAGTTTGATACTACCTGGGAGCTCAAGTCCGATATCGAGCAGAAGTATCGACATCTCTTTCAAGCTATTTGAATTTGGAGGACAAAATTCTTAAAAGGAGGGGATAATGTGATAAGCGAGTTTTTACATAATTATTTTTTCTCTCTTCAAAATTTAATGATATAGATAAGTTCTCAATTGATTGCTTAAAATACCCTGAATCATCCCTCTAAATTGTTTTGACCAAATGGATACACAACTTTCAAGATAATGCAATCCCTAATGAACTTTTTAGGTGATTCATGTATATTATTAACCTAGTGACATTAATATAATCAACATTCAAATTTGGATTCAAATTTCTATCATTGTTAACAAGCATGTCACAAAGCTTCACCAAAAATTTCATCATGATTGTACTTACCATTTGAGAGATATGTATAATTGAAGTTTTAATGGATACTACGTTTGATTATGGACCTATACCTAAGTTAGCAGTTAAATGTGACAAATGTATGTCACACTCCTACCTAGTTGCCTGGGCGCGATAGGCTAATATTCGCCTCTAATCCCAACTGCCCCGATCAGATCCAAGGGCACGGGTGCCAGATGTGACCCATTTGATCTTAATAGCCCATCAAGAAATCAAAGGTGGAGAGTTCATCTCCAACCTCCTACGAGACGCGACTTCATTCAACAGCAATCCACCAGACCCCCCAACCCCCTCACAGCTTATCTAGTCACCCTCTTTGTTGGGATATTTCTCCTATCCCAACCAAGGCAATCTCAACAAACCATACCATGTTGCTCCTCGCAATCAGCTCAGGGAGAACCACCTCCTACAGTCTCTCTTCTCTCACTGGTGGCCCATACTAAATTGGGTGTATCAAACCCTAGCTTCCTCACTTCTATTTAGCTCGCTCATTACCTTCACCACCTTCCTTTTAGTCGTTCCATACCCTAAATTCTACCCGAACCACCCTTGTGACCTCTACCCACAAACCTCCTCCACTCTGCCTAGCCTAGAGCTTTTCTCGCTTCGAGGGTCACCACCATCCAATTATCGGTGCCCAAACCATCACAATACTTGACAACAAAGTCCCAACCTCCATTTAGGATTGTAGAGGGACTGAGGGCAAAGTCGATTAACACTACCATTGAAGCTCAAAAGCTTCCTTGCCGGAGAGACCTGAGCATCCCCGCGCTTCGGAAGGGGTAAAAGGATGTTGTCAGATCTCTTATGAAGCCCTTTGATCCCTCAATCCAACCAGAGGGGAGGCAACACTCTCAATCCCCTTTCATGTCTACTCCGCAAATTTTAATTGAAAATCGAACTCTGGTTAGTCTATGACGACCTTTCAGGCTCGTTGACCTTGGCATGGCCCCGCGTGGCCAACCAAGCCCTCAACATAACACCAACCGCCTCCTCCCTACCTCAAGCCAACTCTTCCCCTCGTTCCTCCCTCACTGATGTCATGGCGCAAGAAAGACAAGAATCAAGGGAACAAATTCCCCTTTTCAAACATGTTCTACCATGCCCGACTATTATCATCCCATGGGCATTTGGGTCTTTCAAACCCCCTGCTCAATCCCACTTGGCCAAGGCTGACTCACGGTTCAGGATGAGGGTCTGCAGATTTAGATCCCTCCTCAGATCCATGAGACCCAGTTGAAAACCCTTTTTCTTTTTATTTATTTTTCTGGAGCCTTTTTCATTATTGGTGGGTTTTGCAAAAAAATTAATAATTGGCTCAAATAGCCAAAAATACCCATAAGATATCCACTTTATTATAAAAATGTAAAGAACCTATATAAAATATCACATGTAACAAAAATCAATCCTAGAATCGATATGCTTTTATATGAACTTGATTAATGTCCTTTCTATTAATTATTTAACAGAAAATGAGTATGAAAATAAATATTAGTACTTTTGAAACCTTGAGGCATAATCTATAACCTTGAGTCTTATGAAACATGAAACCCTAATTGGTGATCAATGAATGACTCAAACTTTCCAAATACCATATGAATGATTCTTCTCTCTCTTAATTAATGAAGGTATTTATGAGATAACTAATCATCCAAAATTCCTGATTAGAATCTTAAATGAGATTTTTCCCTCTAGTACCCTGACCTGAGCCTAAGTCACTAGATAATGACCTTAAGTGAGTCAAAACCCAAATATGAAGTGATATGGACACATTATGACACCATCCCTTTAATTTCTTTCAGGGTGACATATTTGTTGGTATGTATGCCTTGAGAGCCAATCATGGGATGATTGGTGGGATACATTAAGATTGATTTGATAAACATCAAAGGCAAGCTTCCAATTCTTTCTGGTTCAGTCATATGAGATAGTGATAGAACAGATTGAATGTCTAGAGAATGACATTACTCAATGACGTATGCCTTCAGGTTGAGGATCTGAACGATGAGATCATACAGATGCTAAGAGTTTGTACATTCTTGTTATGTCCCCATTCGGATGTCATTGTGGAAGGTAGATAGACAACAATGACACACAATACTAGATTGTGGTGTTGGTTGATGACAGAATATCATTAGTCATGATATAGAGATATCAAACCAAACACATAGGTACTTGTTAGAGAACAAGTGTACCAGACAGACCCACCGTGAGTTTGACACATGGAACCATGACATGGTAGTCACAGTCAGTACTCACAGTGATGGTGGTGAATGTGATTCTTTGACCGGAAATCACTACACTCAACACATGTCGTTGGGTACACTTTGACATCATCAAACGGAGTCGTGAAACATGGGTTGTTATAAAGGTGATGATTGGGTGGCTTTGACACATGGGGGTTTTGAGGGGTGAGTGATAGATATGGGATTTGTCCCTCCTGAGGGAGTTTGATATCCAAGGCCACTTGATGAGTAGGATTGAGATAGGCGTGCGCACACATGTGTGAATCAGTATGTGATATTGATGTCATACATATCTCGTTCAATCTACTCTGAGATCAAGAAAGTGAATGAACGTTGACAAGATGATTGTTCCATGCCTCGACTTCATTCAGGATATCAGTGACAAAGGAATTATACATTCACTGTAACACCATTCACGGATTGTAGGATTGAAAGTTGCTCTCCAACTTTCTATTTCACTTGGGCAGCACTGATGTGTGACTAGGCACCGCTCTTTGCTTGTGAAGTCATAAGTGTTATGGACTTTCACTACCATCGTGAAAAAGGACCTGCAGGGTCACACACATAGGATTTAACCTGGAAGAGGAGTTTTGTCCACAAACAATGTTTAGATTGATTACTAAAGGAGTTTATTAGTTCAATTAAACACTCAATTGATTGATAGCTCAAAATCATAGTGTTCAAGGTGTTGGACAGATTGATTAGAGTATCAGATTGATTGAAACTGCAATTGACTGATTCTGCACAATCTGCACTCCCAACTGATCAGCTCACGTGATGAACCGATCGACTCAACTTAGTGAACCGATCGGCTCAGGTCGTTAGTCGATCGGATCATGGTCAGGGTGAAACGATTGCTTCAAGTGTTGAAACGATCGGTTCAACTGATGCAACCGAGCAAGTTGAGAAAGTAGAATTGGTGAGAATTTTCCTTTCGTTTCACTTGCCCAATTTGATTAGAACAAGGATTGGTATTTGATACCAATTAGAAACAAAAAGATGGAAAGTCAATCGGGAACTGACCAGGACCACCAACCGACCGGTTCAGAAGTAAACCGACCGGTTGAGGTGTCAACCAATCGGTTCAGGTCCCCAACCGACTGTTTTAGTGGTGAAACGATCGTTTCAGGTTGCGAGTTGGTTGTTTTTGTGGAAAATCTCGAACCCTTCTACTCCTGCTTTAGTCCCGCATTACCCGGGATGGAGAACCCTGTCCCATGACCCTCCTATATATAGGGGTATTGGGGGCTTGTCAAAGTACAACTCAGTGCAACCAGTTGCTCTGTAAAGTTGTCGTTCTCTCTGGTTTTGGTAACCGAGAGAGCTCGAGCAAGTGCTACCCGATAAGGGAGGCACAACAAGGGAAAGATAACTGCAGTTGCGACTGGTGGCAGGATAATGTGTTGGCGACTAGTACGCTGACAGGAGGGTGCGACTCCTTCCAATTCCTTGTGGGACAAGGAGATTGGAGTTCCAGGTGGTCTATGTGGATTACTTCAGAGGCGGGAGGTTTCTGCCGCTCGGAGGACAGTTGTCAATCCCGACAGTCCCGGTGAGACCAGGAGTCGTCAGTCCCGGTGCGACCAGGAGCTGCACAGACACCGTCCAAGACCGGAGGTGAAGACCGCGCAAGGCGCAAGGTATTGTCGCCGAGCAAGCCTTAGGACAAGGTATGATTCCACAAACCATCCTTTCCTATTGTATAGACGTTGATGTGTTTCCTTGTTCCGGGTTTGGGGGAGAAAATTTTTATTTCCACTGCCTTCTCTGCCTTCCCTAAAACCCAACAGTGGTATCAGAGCCACATCAACTGCTATATACTTTAGGGATTATCGATATGATCGATTTTGGTTTGTTGCCTTTATTTATTGCATACGATGCGAATAAAATTGGCTTTATGCATGTCCAATCCTAAATCCACAAATCCCAATTTACATATATGATATGTATTATTAATGTACTCGATATGCGTCGCCCTTAAATGAGTTTTGTGGTGGATGTATAGCGTGATTATGGCCAATAAAACCCTATATGTGTATGGTTGTATGTGGTTGCTTGAATCTCGGTCTGCGCACCGATCTTCCTTCTCCTATTCCTGATGTAACTCAAAATAATTTGAGATTTCTTTCCTACCTTTGCTCCCCTCGAATGTAACTCAAGGTTTCTCTTTTTAAAATGTAAAATATGATAGAATTTTATTTCTTGTTATGTCGAAGAACGGCGAACATCCTGACGATAGCTGAGACGGTCGGTTCAAGGAGTGAACCGATCGGTTGACGTTCCAGATGATTGATTTAAGGAGTGAGCTGATCGGTTGATGACCAGTTCAAGGAGCGAGACGAGCGGGTGGCGGCCATGAAGAGATGCACGATGACCAGGTGAACCGATCAGTTGGAGGAGCCAACCGATCGGCTGGTGGCACCCAGCCGACCGGCCTGATGGCGAGTCAATCAATCATGTGATGAATTGATCAAACCCAAAAAGGCAAAGCACAGAGTTCATCTTGTACAGGTTGCATGTGATGTAGACCTAGATGACTGTGATTCCTCTTGGCTCGAGGAATCGCATTAGGATGGCCATAATCATCGCTTTTATCGTTTCACATGTTTTCTGTGGGATATAACATGTATATGATACATACTATATATTGTGGTGATTGGATATGTATATGTATATAAAAAAACCAAATCCCTCATTAAATATTAAGTTTTAGATGCCTTCCAAATGCGACACACGTGAAAAGCTTGATCGACCAAGTGTGGGCACGCCCTAGCGTGGTGCACCGTCTATCTCGTGGAAGCGTGAAGGATGAATGTGTGGGTCTGCCCTAGCAGGGTGCATGTTCATCGTGTTTGCTTTGGGTCGGACTTAACAAGGTGATCTAGATGGGATCTAGTACCTTGAGGCATGGAGATGATCATGGCAAGGAGTTGCATATGACATCTTATCAAGAGTTGCATATGATGCAATTGGCAAGAGTTGCCTACCTGTGAGATCTAAGTTATGGGTGACAGCCCTAGCTGGTCCATGACTTAGAGGATTTTAGGATCTTGCCCACTAGAAGGTTGTACGCTGCAATCTTCCGAATTGATGGTGAGGGCTATCAATTTGAAGTAAAATAGTAGGAGCGATAATTAATTAAAGGCCTAATTATATCGTCAACTTTTCAAATCAATCAAATAAGTCAAAAATGAGTTTTTGGACTAAAATTGCATATTTTCCTTTTGTAGTACAAATGGCAACAAACAACAATCACTTTTCCTTACGATCGGTCCTTGAAAAGGACAAGCTAAATGGGACAAACTTCCACGACTGGTATAGGACATTGAGAATTGTTCTCACTCAAGAGCGTAAGCTCTATGTTCTGGATACTCCAATTCCAGAGGAACCTGCTCCTAATGCACCAAAGGCAGAAAGGGATGCTTACAAGAAGCATTCTGATGATGCCATTGATGCAAAGTGCTTGATGTTGTGCTCTATGAACCACGAGTTGCAGAGACAACATGAGAACATGGGTGTCATTGAGATGATTCAGCATCTTAGAAACATGTATGAAGATCAAGCACGGCAAGAGAGATACAATGTCTCAAGGGCACTGTTCAAGTGCGTCATGACAGAAGGAGATCCAGTTGGTCCTTACACACTCAAGATGATTGGGTATGTGGAGAACCTGACAAGACTGGGATTTCCACTGAGCCAAGAGTTGGCTACTGACGTGATACTGCAATCGTTGCCAGAATCCTACAGTCAGTTTGTGATGAACTACAACATGAACAACTTTGATAGGCCACTTTTAGAGTTGTTGGGCATGTTGAGGACAGCCGAGATACAGATGAAGAAGGACAAGCCTAAGTCTGTGATGGTGATCACGAGTAAGAAAGGTAAGTCCAAACGCAAGGGCAAGGGCAAAGCTAAGAAAGGTTCTGATGCTAGCCAGGAGCCCAAATCGTCTTAAGCTCTCAAGGCCAAGGGAGGCGTGACCAAGAAAGGAAATTGCCACCATTGTCAAAAGCCAGGACATTGGAAAAGAAATTGTCCTCTCTATCTGGAAGAACAAAAGAAGAAGGAGGCGACAAACGTCTCTACTTAAAGGTGTCATGAAAATAAACTTGTAACACTGTTTAAGGTATATAATACCAAGATGTAAAGTGTAAAGCACTCAATAAATGGGACAAGTGTTGCCGCCATAGATAGGAGTACTTTAGTTTATTTTCAGCCTAAAAGGCATGTAATACAGTTATGAACTGCTAGTTCATATTTGCCAATAGATATAAACACTTTATTTTTGCATATTGTATGACAATGATGGCAATCAATAAAGTTGATGTTTCAATCTTTTAAGTTATGATCTTTGTGGCAATGCCTTGTTTATCTTGTGGTATTTGATATGCATAAGATAAAATGATACCTAAAAGTTATAGATAACTCAAACAATCAAATTAGCATCAATCATGAGAAATTCATTTCTAGTGTCCATATGATGGATAAATCTAGACTCTTTTGGTTGGAGAACCAGTAAGAGACATGAATATCTTGGACATGATTAATCAATCTTCACTAAAGGTAGTGGGAGAATGATTATCCTATTAGGTATATATGATACATGTGATGTATCTACATACCTATTGGAACAAATGCTAATACTTCAAATGGTGTTTAGAGAAATATCAATATGAATATCTTGAAGTGTTCAAGATTATCATAGATGAAGTGCAAATTTGGTAAAGTGTTAATTCTTGATGAGATCAATGAATGAAATACTTGGACCAAATGTTTGAGATCCTTATGAGTGATTATGATAGTGTATCATGGTGAACTCATGATTAAGGCATGGTGATGTCTAAATCAAGAAGGAATCATACTCTAAGGGGTTAGAGAATGATTATCAAATAACAGAATTCTTCTTAATAAAAGAATACCCCTCACTAATAAAAGAAATTAAGAATCACAAGGGTTGTGAATTCTTATATCCTTACACCTCAATTATCTATGGGATGAGTTGTTCATGTGATGAGTCAACTATCTAGATGAATATGAGGAACCAAATTTTGAGTTACGGTTTATGACCATTACATCCTAAATGACATCCATATGAACCATAAGGTATGACCTTGATGGTAGCACTCATTGGGATGAAATCCATAAGTGCAAATAAGTCTTAAGTGTTAAGACACATGGATAACATTTTGAGAAGGATGATGCTTGTTGATTGCAACTTAATGACTAAGACATTTGGCATATGGATACTAAAACCACATTCCTATGAGGAATAAAACAAGGATGTGTACGTGACACAACCTATAAGGTTTATGAATCCACTAATGCAAATGAAGTCTATAAGTTATAATGGACTAATCAATGTGATTGATTGAGTACAAGCAACTCAAAATTGGATCTTTACTTTGATGATATAGTCAAAGGGTTTGACTGATATGTCAAAGATAAAGAAGGGATCTGTGATTTAGTGGGAGCGTGTCCACATTCCACATGTTGATGTGAAATGGAAATGTTCTAAAATGGAAATCCAAAAGTGGAAATTATCTTTAAGGAAGATAGAGATGTTTCCTATGTGATAGGAATAGAGATCTATAGAGATAGTTCTCAAAAACCTCTTGACCTGGAAAAGAGAGAGCATACATTGGCAATATGTACTGAAGGGTTCAGTGTACACAGATTCAGTGGGAGAAAACTTGTCCATGTTACATGGAGTTAGTATCCCAAGGCCAAGTGTCCAATTCTTATGAAGAATGGGAACACTAAGAATAGATATGGATCTATCATGTATGTAATCATCCCATTATCTTGCATGTATGAACATGGCAAGAATAAAATGCATTCATCATCTTGTATGTAGGACATGACAATATGATGTGCTCATCCTGATAACTCGTATGTGGGACATGACGAGTGGATGTCTGTCTACTTCCAGTAAGGGTTACTGGAAACCATAAGAACTTGATAAGTACTTGAGAAGTGCTAGTTCTATGGAGATAAGGAAGAGTTTGATGTAAAGAGTTACATTGATGCGAACTTCCGAAAGGACAGAAAATTAATCGCAAAATATATATAGGATATATAAAAGTGAAAGTTTGTTAATAATTGGAAGTGTTCCAATGAAACCATTTAAAAGGAAATGTCGAGTATCTATGTGTTAGAGAACAGCAGTGGATACTATATGGATCTGGAAGTTTATGAGATGAACTTATAGATATTCCGGTCATTGATGACAAGTATGGAATCCTTGATCATGCAATGTCGCTAAAGGTTAGAAAAGGAATATTGGATCGCATATTACGGCAACTCCATCTCATACGTGTGACGTACAACGAAGAGATGTGAGACATATAATTAATACTGACTTTGGCAAGGTGTTGCCATAACTCACTATGTTGGCACAAGAGCACAATAACATGTGGGACATGTTTGAAGATCACTATGAATATGATTCAAGGGTGATTGGATCGCAGTGCAAGTGGGAGTCTATTGGTATGTATGCCCTGAGAGCCAATCATGGGATGATTGATGGGATACATTAAGATTGATTTGATAAACATCAAAGGCAAGCTTCCAATTCTTCCTGGTTCAGTCATATGAGATAGTGATAGAACAGATTGAATGTCTAGAGAATGACAGTACTCAATGATGTATGCCTTCAGGTTGAGGACCTGAACGATGAGATCATACGGATGCTAAGAGTTTGTACATTCTTGTTATGTCCCTAGTCGGATGTCATTGTGGAAGGTAGATAGACAACAATGACACACAAGACTAGATTGTGGTGTTGGTTGATGACAGAATCTCATTAGTCATGATATAGAGATATCAAAACAAACACATAGGTACTTGTTAGAGAACAAGTGTACCGGACAGACCCACCGTGAGTTTGATACATGGAACCATGACATGGTAGTCACAGTTAGGGGTGTAAACGGTGCGGGTCTGGCCATACCCATACCCATACCCATCTAGTTTAACGGGTCTGGTTCTGGTTCTAGACCCGCATAATACAAAACCTGGACCCGCACCGTACCCGTACCCGCAATAATAGCAGGTATGCGGTGCGGATATGCGGGTAAGCGGTGCTATAAAACATCATATTGTTTATGTAAGAGAAATGACTACATTGTATATATTTAACACTACAAGATATTGTTATGATATAGTATAATAATATGTAATAGTTATATTAGACAATGTTGTATTCTATACAATAACATTAATTGAGTAATTGTTTGCATATTTGTAGTCATGATCATAACGTTTAATTTATGTAGAAAGTAATGTAAATTAGTAGACATTTTGATTTTAAGTTTACATATGATGTTCATTATTGTAACTAGAATAGTTAATTCTTAATTATATGACTAGTCTCAACCTTATTATGGTTAGAGTAGGATATAATCTCAATAATTATATTAGTTAGACTAGTAAAGTATGATATATATAACATTATTTTAGTAGTTACTTATGTATAGCGGGTACACAGGTCTAGCGGGTCTGGGTCCAAGAATACCCATTATTGGACCCGCTTATATGCGGGTCCAAGGGTATGCAGGTATAAAAAATTAGACATGTGATGGGTTTTTTAAGGGTCCGAATTTGCGGGTCCGCGGGTCTACCCATACCCATTTACAGCCCTAGTCACAGTCAATACTCATACTAATGGTGGTGAATGTGATTCTTTGACCTGAAATCACTACACTCAACACATATCGTTGGGTACACTTTGACATCATCAAACACAGTCCTGAAACATGGGTTGTTATAAAGATGATGATTGGGTGGCTTTGACACATGGGGCTTTTGAGGGGTGAGTGATAGATATGGGATTTGTCCCTTCTGAGGGAGTTTGATAACCAAGGCCACTTGATGAGTAGGATTGAGATAGGTGTGCACACGCATGTGTGAATCAGTATGTGATATTGATGTCATACATATCTCGTTCAATCTACTCTGAGATCAAGAAAGTGAATGAACGTTGACAGGATGACTGTTCCTTACCTCGAGTTCATTCGGGATATCAGTGACAAAGGAATTATACATTCACTGTAACACCATTCACGGATTGTAGGATTGAAAGTTGTTCTCCAACTTTCTATTTCACTTGGGTAGCACTGATGTGTGAGGCACCACTCTTTGCTTGTGAAGTCATAAGTGTTACAGACTTTTACTGCCAACGTGAAAAAGGACCTGCAGGGTCACACACATAGGATTTAACCTGGAAGAGGAGTTTTTTCCACAAACAATGTTTAGATTGATTACTAAAGGAGTTTAGTAGTTCAATTAAACACTCAATTGATTGATAGCTCAAAATCATAGTGTTCAAGGTGTTGGACAGATTGATTAGAGTATCAGATTGATTGAAACTGCAATTGACTGATTCTGCACAATCTGCACTCCCAACCGATCGGCTCATGTGATGAACCGATCGGCTCAACTTAGTGAACCGATCGGCTCAGGTTGTGAGTTGATCGACTCATGGTCAGGGTGAAATGATTGCTTCAAGTGTTGAAACAATCGGTTCAACTGATGCAACCGAGCAAGTTGGGAAAGTAGGATTGGTGAGAATTTTCCTTTCGTTTCACTTGCCCAATTTGATTAGAACAAGGATTGGTATTTGATACCAATTAGAAACAAAAAGATGGAAAGTCAATCGGGAACTGACCAGGACCACCAACCGACCGGTTCAGAAGTGAACCGATCGGTTGAGGTGTCCCAACCGATCGGTTGAGGTGTCAACTGACTGGTTCAGGTCCCCAACCGACCGTTTCAGTTGTGAAACGATCGGTTCAGGTTGCGAGTTGGTTGTTTTTGTGGAAAATCTCGAACCCTTCTACTCCTGCTTTAGTCCCGCATTGCCCGGGATGGAGAACCCTGTCCTGTGACCCTCCTATATATAGAGGTATTGGGGGCTTCTCGAAGTACAACTCAGTGCAACCAATTGCTCTGTAAAGTTGTCGTTCTCTCTGATTTTGGTAACCGAGAGAGCCCGAGCAAGTGCTACCCGATAAGGGAGGCACATCAAGGGAAAAACAACTGCAGTTGCGACTGGTGGCAGGAGAGTGTGTTGGCGAGTAGTACGCTGACAGGAGGGTGCGACTCCTTCCAATTCCTTGTGGGACAAGGAGATTGGAGTTCCAGGTGGTCCGTGTGGACTACTTTAGAGGCGGGATGTTTCTGCCGCTCGGAGGACAGCTGTCAATTCCGACAGTCCCGGTGAGACCAGGAGTCGTCAGTCCCGGTGCGACCAGGAGCTGCACAGACACCGTCCAAGACCGGAGGTGAAGACCGCGTAAGGCGCGAGGTATTGTCGTCGAGCAAGTCTCGGGACAAGGTATGATTCCACAAACCATCCTTTCCTATTGTATAGACGTTGACGCGTTTCCTTGTTCCGGGTTTGGGGGAGAAAATTTTTGTTTCCACTGCCTTCTCTGCCTTCCCTAAAACCCAACAATATTGTCATCTTCAATAATCAGTTTGATCTTCAAGATCTGATTATAACAGGTACGTGGATATAAGTATAAGGCTACTTTTTTGGGTGAAATGAGTATGAAGTACTTGCTTATCTTATTTTAGAACATTGGTTGTATGCATGTATATGTATTATACTCTTCGCCTTGAAACTAAGAACACTAAGAAAGAGAATGAAATGCAGTTATTAATGATGCTCATTAATCTCCCTAAAAGAGAGGGAAAGTATTGATGTCAACTAGCACCTCCCTAGAGTACAAGGTACATAGAGAGATCCCTAGAGTACATTGTACATAGGAAATGATCCCAACAATATATGTGATTTAGTGTTAAATCCACCATAGTATTGCATATTCATTATAATGAGATCAATAATGTGGATTTACATGATTTTTGCCTTAAATAATGTTTCTTTTTACCTTTTCTTCTTTTCAAATGATTTAAGTATGCATTAATTGGGTTCGTCACACCTTCTTCCCTCCTAATCGCTTCATTCACCATGTACAAACATAGTGTTAGAGGTGAAGTTATAGAAACATTTTTCTCATGATTTCTTTCCTTTATGCTCCCCATGTTAACAAAATAAATTAAAATAAGTGTCCTCTATTCTCCACTTATTCACCATGATCCAAATATAGCGTAAGTGAAATTTTGCTCGAGAACCGGATGCATCTAACATTTCCCTTCTTTACTAATAAAAATAATTGATAAACACATCTTCTATATTTAATAGAAAATAGAGACTTTCAATTAAAACTAGTAGAGACCACAAGTCCAATGACATAACAAATATAGATAAAGAAACGTGAAAAGAGAGCACGGCGACTTACCTTGGCATCCACCGACGAGGTAAGGGTTTCCCTCATATCCCAAAGAGCAGTTGCAAAGATATCAGGTGGCGCTGCTTGTAGAGTTGTAACAGACGCTGCGGCAGGCATACTTGCTCCGGTCTCTCACAGCTACCTCGCACGACTCGTTCCCGGCAACCCATTCCAGCACCAGCGGCACTTGCTCCATCGTGTACCGGTACTTGGAATTATTACGGATGTCGTCAGCTTTAAAAGTGAACGAATCCTGGTCTACCAAGAAGGCATAGCCGTATGGATTGAAATCCCAGACCTTGGTGTGGGTGTCATAGCTGTCGACCGTCGTAGTACTTTAGACCCTTTGCATCCACAAGTGTTCTTATTAGTAGGATTGCAAACTATAGGCCCTTCTAAACGTGAGGCCTTTCACCCGCTCTTGCATAACCCATTACGTAATCACCTGACCCAAACCCAACACAGCCCAACCCACCATATCCGACAGGTCCACCCTCAACGACTCCGCCCCTCCTGGATCCTGGACGGCGGCTCCATCTCTGGTTCCTGATCCCTCCGATCTCCTCCGATCCCCTCTCCTGAATCCCCACCTTGAAGGTGCCGTGTAGGAGGGACCGCGAAGGAGGAGCCGCCAGGAAACTTGAAGGAGCTGCCACACCACGCCAAGTAGGAGCCGCCACACGAACGAGGTGTTGCCTACCAGCAAGGGAGCAAGCTTGCGCTGAGGAGATCTGCAAGCATTCACCTGGCACGTCGTCTCCGAGCTCATCCGAGCTCTTATAATCATCCTCAGACCTGCGCGCAGGTTCACAGGTAAGCAGAATTTCCAATCTCTCTGAAGACGCTATTCACGCAGTGTCGGTGGTTTGCGCATCGCGCGTTTCGTGACTGAACTCTCTACCTTGTTTCTCGTCTGTGGCTGAGGTGCCGTTGGCATATAGTTTTTCATGTATGTCCACCATCGAGGCTCTGGCGGCGTTGGCATATAGTTTGAGGGGTTGGGGGGGGGGTCTTTGGGTTACTGATCTTTGTAATCCTTTTATCGTTGCCTTGCAGTTGCGTGTGAGATGAATATGAATGATCCAAATCCGAACAAGCACAATAATTAAAGAAAAAACCAATTCTTTTTATCTCTTTGGCATCATTCAGTCTTTTTCCCGATTCATCATCTCCTGCCCAGCCCCCTTTCCTCTCCTCATCTCACAATCCTTTCCCCACCCGACCCATGCCTTATTGCTCCCAACCATTACTGCTGGATCTCATCTCGGTAGCTTCTGTGGTGGGTGTGTGGATGGGCGTGGAGACGAATATAGACTGTAGAGAGAATGACTTGCAATGCTTTTTTGAATCATATTCTTCCTGTTCTTTCAGCCACTTTTTTCAGACTGATCTCTCTTCCATTCCTTTCAGTATTCATGCTTATTGCTTCTTCATCTCCGTCTTCCTGGTACTTGCTGTTTTTGTTGTTGAATCTGCTGCTACACAGTGTTCTGTGTGTACTACCTCACTTGCACTGTTGAGATATTGGCAGATTTTGCCTGTAGGTTGGAGTCATGATGATGCCTGTTCACCTTTAGTATCATCATTTTTTTTCTTTTTTTTTTCTCACTGCCTTTTTGTTTTCCACAAATCTAAATTGAAATCTTATGCATCCATTGTTTTTTTTGGAGGGTTGAGAATAGTAGATCTTATTCCATCAACAAGTATCCTAAAAAGCAGTATGCGTGCGGTGAGGTCACCTTATAGAGTATGCAAAGTGCCGCGTGCGAGAGTATATGCCTTTTACATTGTTTAATAATTTAAATATATGTAGCATAAAGATATATATTAAGCATACGAATTATATCTTTAATTTATAGAACACAAAATTATGTGTATTTATATGTGTCCATACAAATATAGATTATAATACATTTAAATATTCATATATGATATATGTGTATTGTATACATAAGTAGCATATTTGAAATATGTATGTGTATTATAGGTAAATATATACAAATTGACATCTAAACACATATACAATATGAGCATATATGTGGAAATATGTGCATGTAGATTTCAACATATATCATATATGCATGCCCATATATATCAAAATGCTTAACATAAAATGGACTATTAAATATTTGATGTTTGTGTATTATAAATAAGTATATCATGATGTGTTACTTTAATAGATATAGATATAGAAAGTTATCAATAAATTCACATATACATATGTACATGTGGGTGTGTGGGTAAGTAAGTATTTGAATTAAATTGAAACAAATATATGTACATCTGGATGTGTGGGTAAGTATTTAAAATTAATTTGAAGCAAATTATATTAAAAAACGTTTGCAAAACTTGTTACAAAAAAAACGACCGCATAAACCTTGCATATGCCCCGCACGAGATCGCATACACGACCATAGTTGCATATTGGGCTGATTATGCATATGGGGTGTGGCAAGGTGGCCACTCCGCATATGCGGCCGCAAATGCCACCATAAAACCGCTTTTCAAAACATCGCCATTAACAATAGCGAAAGGCTAACACTATTTAAGAAATGAGTAGTGCATGTAGTATGCTGATGTATCTGTTACTGATATTGATCCTTCACCTACCATTCACCATTTGAAATATTGTATTTAAACTTTCTATCATAATGGTCTTCTAAAACAAAAAAAAAGTCTGATTGTACGTCTGCAAATAAGCCCCTCAATTCAATTTTTTTTGCTTCTTACATATTAGTTTAGATGATATCTCCCTGGTATTTTAGAAAGGCAAGTGATGAAAAATTCTAATGCAAACCAGCATGCATGGCATGATTTTCAATTTTTTGATATAAAAACAATAACTTATTCAAACCAAATTTACTTACGATGCAAATGGTAAATATGATCTTTAATCTTATTTATATTTGTGTAAGAAAGAACCTTGAAATCAAATATTACCTAGGAAGCACGGATACGGATACGGGTAGGGGGATACGACAATTTTTGAAAACATAGGATACATGTACGTCCTGGATACGACAATTTTTTAATATTTATTTTAATATTTTTAAAAATAACCAATATATTTATTTTTTAAAAATAGATGAAAATCAAATTTCATTCAAAAATCACGATATTTCCAAAGAAAATGGAAACCAATTCCATAATATCAACCTTTCACATTTCATGTATCATGTAATGTTGTGTTGTAAAGTGAGTTGTGTCATCTGTGATACCAAACTATCTTCTGTCATGTATGGCTAGCTACTATGGAGCACGAATACAAATATAAAAATGGATACGGGTACGGGTACGGGTATGGGGATACGACAATTTTCAAAAGTATGAGATACGGGTACGACGTGGAGACAACAATTTTATTAATGTTTATTTTAAAATTTTAACAGAAATACCAATTTCATTCTCAAATCACAATACAATAGGGGGAGTCTAGAGTTGGGAAGTCACATGGTGTTGAGATTTTGAGGGATCACATGAGTAGGGTGCTCCCTTGGTTGCTAAATGGGTTGGTTGCATTCTGGCTACATTGAGGTCATATCCTGCTAATAAGAAAAGGAATATGGCTTAAGAAGTATCTGGTATGTTAGAGAGTATCTAGGGAGTATTAGCATCAGATATGTATTCAGTATTGGTAGGACACCTATTTTGGAGTATGGGTGCTTCATAGGGGGAGACAGAAAGAGGGGGATGCAATGATTATCTTCAAAGGAGAAGAAATAGATATTGTCTAGATAGAAATCCAGAATAAATCACAATGGATTTAGTCACCAAAACAAGAGGCATGTTAACCAATGATACTAAATTGAAGCCTTTCATAGAATATGGAGGACATCAACGTGCATATAACTTGTAGCTTAGCAGGGAAAGCATCTGCAAGTACCATGTAAAGGTGAATCAATTGGTTTGCAATAAAGAATAAACAAAAATCCAGATTACATATGGAAGTTCTTAAAAAGGTGAATTCCCCCAAAAAAGAGGAGGTACAAACAATAAAGAGAAGGAAGATTGGCATTTAGCAAGAGGAACGGTGACTAACCTTGAACTACTTCAAGGAAGCAACTGTGACAGCCTTGCTGGAAGCTATTACTTAGCAGACAGGGTTGAGACAGGAGCCAGTGTCCAATGCTAATCAAGCAATGTCATGCCCAGATTTTTTTCTAGTTTTTACCAACTGGATACGGCATGGATACGGATCGGAGTATCTGATATGTATCCAAGAGTATCCACAGAGTATCTGATATGTATCCAGGAGCCAGTGTCCAATGCTAATCAAGCAATGTCATGCCCATATTTTTTTCTAGTTTTTACCAACTGGATACGACCTGGATACGGATTAGGAGTATCTGATATGTATCCAGGAGTATCCACAGAGTATTGGTATCGGATACATATCAGATATGGGTACGTCACCTGTTTTGGAGTATCCGTGCTTCATAGAATATTACATGTTGGAGGGTCTCTATATAATTTTCTCAAAGTTGGAATAAGTTATTTGCAAATATCATGTGCTTGAGGGGTCTTGTTGTACTATTATGTCGTAAAATTAATGTAGAGGGCAACTTTGTAATCTTTAGTTCTTTAAAAATATATATTTACCACCTTTATATGAAGTTGGGCTAAGATAGGTTGAAATGAGTCCCCATTGTCTAGTGGGTAGGTATGGGCATGGTATTAAAATCGTTGAAGCTAGGCAAAATTCACCAGTTTTGTTGATGCGACAGGTGGCGATGTCGAATCCATATAAACTTCCTTTTTCCACCATATCCTCGACATTTCACTGTAGTTGTGGACATTTCCCCAGTTGTCGATGAAATTGGCCCAAGTCCATTAAAAAATTCCCCAACTTCCTCCAAAGTAGTCGAAGTTGACGACATTCTTCAGGTGTTTTATGGGGTTTGCTGTGTAAGGGGGAAAGAAGTGTTGGAGCTTGAGGTAAGGAAATTTCGATATTTATTTTTATTATTATTCTAAGCTAATATTAATAGATCGACCCCTTTCTGCTAGATCTACGATAGTGTTAAACCATTTTACAGAGCTTGTTTATAGTCATAAACATCATATACGGAAGACCTTTGTAGTCCAGAGATGATTGTATGTAATCATGTATATTTCTACATTTGTAAACCTATATGGATGGCTATATGTAAATATATATTGTGTTTCTTAACTAGATTTGAAGAATTCTATCGTTTTTCATCACAAAATGACCATTTTTAGCAATTTTAATCAGAGTTTCATTGTAAAAATCCTCGAAGTTTACTCAATGCTTCCACTTCCAAACCTGTCAAAATTGGCTCGAAGTCGAAGTCCTTTCCATGAGTATGGGTATGTATCTAAATGCCTTTTTTTAAAACTAGGGCATGTATGGATTAGGGGTGAGCATCAGTCCAGAATCGGACCGGACGGAGGATTGTATTTACACAAAATTATGGATCATAGACCGGACCAAGACCTGACCGTTTGGACCGTAATCAGATTTTTTTTACCATTCCATAAGTAGTTTAATAGTAAAAATTAGATAGTTTTAATTACTTCTAACCATTGTCTAACATTAATATTAAATATTTACAGTAATAATGTTTTAATATGTGATTTGTTTGTACATTTAAGATAATATAACTTTATATTTAAAGCTGTTTTACATATAAAACAATCCATGATCCGGTCTACGGTATGATCAGGTTTTGGACTGAACTGTAGACTGAATTTTCGGACCACGGTCCGGACCAAACTTACAACGGTCCAGGACCAGACCTGACCGAACTGACTGGTTCAGTTTTGCGGTTTGGACCAAGATTTGCTCACCCCTGGTATGGATTGCGAAAAATCGAAACAAGTATAATGGGTATGGGCTCACCCATTTGTCATAGCAGTGACAATCGGTCTAGAACCGAAGCAGACCGGATTGAGGACTGAATTAACAAAAACCGATGCACCATGGACCAAACCGTTTTAGTGTAGGGTTGGACCGTCTTATAGTAGGACCGGACCGTTGGGACGGTAATCCAACTTCTTATATGCTATGCAACTTATTTAATAGTAAAACATGGGTCACATTATTTACTTCTAACATTAATATAACAAGAATACTATTAGTGTTTATATATGTGAAATGTGAATTATTTATTTTATATCAATATACCTAAGGTATCTTATATATAAATTGGTCCTTGGTCTGGATTGCAGTCTGATCGGTGGACTGAAGACCAAACTTCCAAGAATTGTGGACCGAATGAATCTATAATGCTCAAGGATCGGGCCACAACAAATGGTCTGGTGTAGTGGTTTAGACCGGTATTTGCTCACCCCTAATTTGTCTTCTCTACCTCTCCATTAAAGAGGATGTTGCCATCACGTAGCAACTTTCACGCCTTTCATCAATGGATTACATGCATAGCTCGTCTCCTAAAATGACCTGGGATACATAGTCACAAATTTGGTATTCGGGATACGTACAGCGGAGTTGAAAAATTCGGAATTCGAGAATTATGCGGGAAATTCGGATAAAAAACGGTAAAAGTACGGTCAACTATTCGGGAAAAAGTCGGCGAAAATTCGGAAAAAATAGATATATACCGATATATATATTCTTACATTTCAATGCATAAATGTGTGTATACAAGTAATTTAGGCATCACACAATATAAAGCCACAATCACACAAATAAAAGTGGAAGATGCAGCCAATGTTCTACAAGATAAAGTCAAAGTTTGCCATAGGTCTTACAAAATAAGCATCTCAGATGTTAGAAGTCTAGCCCAATACATGTATATGACCACTAGTCTGATATAAGGCTATACATGCTCAGTATCAAAATCAAGAGTGAATGGCTCAGAATCAAGAAGTAACGGGAAGAAGAGAATGCAGGGAAGAAGAAGAAACGGGAAAAACCCCTTAGTGGTCAGTGGATTTTGCCCCTAGCAGGGATTTTTGCTGCTGGAGCTGCTATGCTCCTATGCAACAACTATCCTTTGGGGCTGGAGCTGCTAGCCAATGATGGAAGAAGGTTGGAGGAAGGGAGAAGCCCAATACAAAGAGCGGGAGATACATGGGGAGGGGAAGCAGCCGTGGGAGATACATGGAGAAAGGAATCAGCCAATACATCAACGAGAAAGAAGAAAATCCGGGAAGAAGAAGAAGGTCAGAGGAAGGGGAGGAAGGGAGAAGCCCAAAGCGGGAGATACATGGAGAGGGGAAGCAGCTGTGGGAGATACAAGGAGAGGGGAAGCAGCCAATATGGCAAGGAGAAAGAAGAAAATACTGGAAGAAAGAGAGGAGGAAAGAGTTTAAGAAAAGAAAATGGAAGAAGATGTGTACCTGAACCGCGGCTGCTTGCTGGAGAACCTCCTCCGCCCAGTGCTAGCGCTGGAGCTTCTTCTCCGGCTGTCGGCTACTGTCGTCGGAGTTGGAGCTGCTTCACGCCTCCAGCAACGAACGTTCTTACGGCCGGAGCTTCAGTGCTAGGCGGCTGGAGCTTCTGTGCGAGGAGCAGCTTTGGTAGCTCCTCTTTGGCTAGGGTTCTTCTGAGCCGAGACGTGAGGGGATGACAGGTGCAGGAGTGTTGCGTATCGGGGGAGAAACAGACAGGGTTTTGACTAAAACCCATCCCAACCGCACAACACTGATTAAAATGGAAATAAAACGTTCTAAACGCGTTAAAAACGGAAGTCACGTTTAAAACGCAAATAAAACGCGAATAGCGCGTATTAAATGTCAGTCGAGATTCATACGGCCGTTGCATACAGCAGCTGTATTATACACGTTTTATACGTGATTTTTTGAAAAAATCGGCATTTTTTGTGACTATGCTGGGATATGTAGCAACAAGATACATACTTTGTCATTGTCTTTGATTGAAAGAAGGAAAAATGAAATGTTGGAGACCGCATTTGAATTGGGGATTGTTAGTGTAAGACTAATGTGATGACCAACTACTCCACCTAGACAGTTCGACTATGTTGTACCAACACAACAAAGAATAAATCTTATAGAAATATTACATAGCCACCTTAATCTAGTGGCCACATGAGTGGCTTTGTGACTAACCGGTCCCACACACTAAGCCTAGCAGATATACTACGATGCAAAACTGATCCCTCCCCTTGAAATAACTGATTATTTGAAACTTAAGCAGACATTGGGTCTAGAATCAGACACACATGGAATCTATTTCCTTATCTTGGGTCGGGCATAGATGCACTTGATATGTACATAAAAACCCAACCACTTGAGTGCGTGAAACCTAAACCTAGCCGTCGTGACCGTACAATCTCCTCATTGCCGTCAAACACTCGTTCTCTAACTGTCACGACTTCAAGAATTGCTCGATTTCCAAAACCTAGCCCTTACAACTCCCTAGTTTTGGCAAGCTTTAACGACAAAATCCCTATGCTTGCGACTCCGACTCCAAAATTCAAATGGTTTTGATTGGGCCTCTATCTTGGAGGCGTTGTCTCTTAGCAATCAAAGGCAATAAGAATGTGCCAAGGAGACAAAGGAGGGGAGAAAAACATAGCAACTCACGATATGGTGATGTAGTACAAGGCATCATCGACCATTGAGTAACCAGTCCTTGGCTCGTGCATCTACAATTCATGTTGTTTAGGCAGCTGGGGCGCTCCTATTGTGATCGTAAAAAGAAGAGGGTTAGAAAGACTTAATCTCCTACTCTACCAGGTTAGGATGATGCCATGTTGTCCTTTCCCCTTTTTGGATCATCATTTTTATTTGTTCAAAACCCTCTTCATCGTAACGGGTTTCATATGCGACTCTGGAAAGACAAATAGTCGTTGTACCATCCAAACAACTTCGAAAGACCTCCCCAATTGTCCTCCCCTGTATTTTTATGGAAAAATTTCCATCAAGCAGACGTCATTAGGTGCTACCACGCTTCCTCTTGTGCCTGGTTTTTGCTCCATTTGATGTAAAATGTAAGCGATGATTAAAAATGCGGCCACTTGTGCGGCCAAGTCCATGGACTAGAGGAATTTGTTCTAAAATGCTTCCTAGGCATTTTACCTATAAGCGACTAATTTCCTGCTTCACCTTGCTTAGTCCAACTTTTCTTCATCGACTAAATTGGCCTTTAGACCGCTTAAGTAAAATCTATGTAGGCTAATGTACTGTTTTGGTACGGTATTCACATTAAATGTAAGGACTGCGTGATAGTATAGAATTGCAAATCATATTTTCTTCTTCTTCTTTTTAGTTTGTCATATGTTGCTAAACAATTATAGTTTGATAATGTTGTGCTACTACTTTATTGTTACAGACATAACATTATGGTATTTCACTTTTAGGTTTTAGCTACAACTTAATGTTACATCAAAATATTTCACCTTTTTAGTGCTACATCATGCTACAACACAATACTTCACTTTTTAACTACCAGTGCCGTTACTTATAACCTTTAGCTATTAGCAAATTACATTTTAATGGTCATTTTTAAAGAAAATTGATATTGAACAATGACCTTAATATTAGTTCCATACTGAATGATAGTCCTATCAGTATATTAAAATAATAGTTCTCAGATATGAGCTATTTTTTTATTAGTAAATTGCTACTGTAAACATAGTTAATTTTATTGCATTAAGCTCTCATAGACGAAATAGTATATGTTGTTAATGCTAAGATATTATTTAATGTTGTGAAGGTATGTATTTATCTAAAAGTTCCCGCTGCACACTGAAGCATCGGGTTAAATGTTTGCTTCCTGCTTCCCGTTTTCAATAACATAGGACTATAAGCCTGAAAGGCCGAAAGCTAGTTGCTTGACTCCTTAGATCTTGCACAGTATGTATACTCGTCTGCAATGTCGCTTTCTTCTACCCTAGTCTAATTATCTTATCTTATGTAAAGTGAAGTTTGATCATGTTATACGGATTATAAGTAGGTTTCACTCCAGTATTATACGTTGTGTGAAATGCTATGTTATTGTTTAGCTTTGAAATTCACTCTGGATATTTGCTGATCTGACTGGAATGAAACAAGCAACGGTCTCTCCACCTCCCTAGACCTCATTGGATATTATGCATTCTGATAATCTAGGGGTTTGCTTATGTTAAAATGTTGGACATAGGCTATATAACTAAAATGATCTTTTTAATTGGAATTAACTCCTAATAAATATAGCAAAGTTCTGAACACATTTTTTTAAGGCATATAGGCTAAGGGGAATCCTGAAAATGTGCACTAAGATTTTTGTATTAGTACAATGGTATTAAGATCTGACATGGACACATATAATTAATTTGAACATTTGGACCCTAGAAAAAAACATTTCTATCCGTTGATATCACTTGGAGAGGGACCCACAAAAGGACTCAAGGCGGCAGACAAGTTGCAGCATTGATCAAGATGTGCACCCCTTGGGGCGCCTTAACGCCTAGAGTGCCGCCTAAACGTGCACTGTAACTCTCATGAGCCATGATATGCGACTTTTGTGGCTTTGTAGAAAACGGAAGACCGCTTTGTGGAATCATTTCTGGTTGTGGTTAATGCTCAGACCCAACAACATCAAAGATGAGAGACACACTTCCACCAAGATTTTACCCACACATCCGCCTCTTGCATTGCAATGCTAGCTGGTTTGCAAAGGGGTAAAAGGGTGGACAAAAGAGATTAACAACTTCTAGCATAAACGATTAAACCCCATTGCGCCGAGGGTAATTAGGCTGTCTGTGCGGCTGCTGGGCCCAACTGGGTCTAGATTCTGGGCCTTATATTACCATTTTTTTTTAATTTGTTTGTTCTCTTCTCACGACCTTACTCTTTTCCTCCATAGTTGATAGTTCCACCAAACAGCAATATCGCTGCAATGTTACCGTGCGATCCACATTTTTTTTCATTTTTTTAATGTTGCTTCACCATGCAGCAGATATGCTGCTATGTTACCGAGTTACTGCTGCTTCCACACTACCAAATTACTGCTGATTCCCCTCTCACCAAGCAGTACAATGGTTGTGTTACTGCTGCTTCCACACTACCAAATTACTGCTGATTCCCCTCTCACCAAGCAGTACAATGGTTGCTGTGTTTTGGATTTTTTATTTTCACTTTTTTTCCCCTTTGGTCTGCTTCACTTTCCCACGTTTCTTATAGCTATACCTTCTCCCGTGCTATTGCTTATCTATTCTTCTTCTTTCTCCCACACTTCCTCCTGTTGCTAGTTCTTTCCGTTTCGTCTGAACTTTGCTGTTTGACTGACTTAGTTACTTTCATGTTTTCTTCTTCTTCGTCTTCGGACTTTCCCAAATTGATGCTAATGCTCCGTATATTATCCTTCGTCCTCCCACATTTCCTCCTCTTACCACTGTTTCTACTCTTCCTCTTATTGTCCCCACACAACACCTCCCACCTGTCTTTTCTCTCTCTCTTTTTGGTTTTTTGCATGGTATTAAAAGACGTGCCTTGAGGTGAGGCGATCTCTGCTATGCCTCGAGGCTTAAGCCGCAGTCTGCCTTGGCTAGGTGTGCGCCTCAGCTTGTTAGAGGCATATCAATGTGCTGAAGCATTTGCGAGGCATAAGCCTCAGTTTGTGTCTAGTTAAAGCCCACATTACCTTATTTTAAGCTTAATAGGGGCTGGACTAGTAAAAAATAAAATATATGTTAGTGTATGTGTGTGTATCTAATTATAAATACAAATATGTCATATACTTGTATCATTATATGTATGTATGTATATAGACATACTTATGTGTGTGTATGTTCATGTATGTGTGTATATCTACAACTATGTATGTATAGATTTATATGCATACATGTATGTGTATATATAAAGATATATACATACACATATGATACAAATGTCTTTCTATTTCTATATATTTATATATGGCTGTGTCTGTCTATATAGTGAGTACACATATATATGTATATTTGCACGTATAATTTAACTATATATATATGCATATGTAGATGTATGTATACATATACTTTTGAACAGACACACACAAAGGGACATACGTGTGTGTGTGCCTCTGTACAGTTCGAGGCTTACACTTCAACCACATCGAGGCCTACGCCTCGCCTCATTGAGACGAAAACCCCTCTACACACCTCATACACTGTTACATTTGTTCTTCATTCTCCTATTTCTATTTACCATATAAAATACTCACATTTATACAATTCTAATTTCTATTTACTATTTACTATTTATAAATCTCTTGTATGAATGTACTCACATTAATACAATGCTAATTTTATGCTTGCATTTCAATGATCATACTATAGCCAATTAAGCAATATTTTGATTCACAAAGTGCTTATAGGGTAATATATAAAATATTTATAAAATTGTAAAAAAAAAGCCTTGGCACCTAGGCTCCTTGAGCACCCACGAGGAAAAAGGGACCACCTAGTTACCTAGACAACCTAGATTGGCTATCATACTTGTATTTGGAAAATACTTGGTTATATTTTTAAGAAATTAGTTTGTTTAGGAAACGAAGAACTTGTTGCATACAATAATTCCATTTCTAGAGTGATCTAAAAAAATCCTAGAAATACCCTTTCCTGCTTTTCTTCCTCCACTTTCCACTAATTCACACACAAATGTGTGCAATTGGCACTTCCTCCACTTTCCACGAATTCACACACAAACGTGTGCTATTGGCTATGTTGTGCACTTGTAGAAGTCCAATCTAGGGTTGTCGTCCTAGTGTTCATCTATTTTTTCTTCTTTCAAAATATGAATTTGTCATAGTTCTTAGTTTTCTTGTCATACCACTACTGGCTTATAATGAACAAAATTAGGATTGGGAATCACCCCATACAATATCTGTGGAAGTTGTTTAAGAAGCAGTATTTAAATCTTAGATGACACTTTGCCTGTATTTCATGTGTGATTCTCTTATTACCGAAACTATACTAACGAGTTAGTCTGAATATGACCTTTTTTAAAAAATAATAATAAATTACTCAAATAAGGTTGATTGCGAATCCCTCAAGAATTGTAAAAATTTACGGTCAAGTTATTCTTTTTGTCATTTTCTTTCCTTCTTTTTTTGTGTCTATGATATCAATGTTCATATCCTATGCAACTTTATGACAATTAGATATTTGTTTGATACAAATTGAAAATCTTGTCATAATCATTGAAGGCTATTACCAGATTTCAGCATCCAAGATGGTAGCATAAGCAAGCATTTTCTCATAGAAAGGGAAGATGGCACCTACAACCAAAGCAGATAGAAAAGCTGCCCTAGATGTTGCATCATGGATGTTCAATGTTGTCACATCTGTTGGAATTATCATGGTCAACAAGGCTTTGATGGCAACACATGGCTTCAGTTTCGGTAATTCAACTTTGATTGGGATATTTTATACTCTCTTAATTTCACCATGATACACTAGTTGAGGTGTTTCGTCAATCTTTGGACTACATAATGAATGTTGAAGTACCTTATTTTTATCTTTCCAAGCTTTGTTACTAGTATGATATGTTTGTGTTCATATTTCCATAATTTTATTTCTTTGATAAAATGCATGTTTTCTTGTAAACTTCCTTGCCGCAGAGGAAACTAGTTGGGCTGAATGAATGTACGTTTGTTATCTTCCCTCGTGCCATAAATCATATTATTTCTTCTGAATCATTCAATTTTAATGTATACAACCAACTTTTATGAACTCTGAAATTTGTAGAGGTGTCATATATTTTCAAGATTATACTCTCAACAACCTAATGTTGAAACGAATATATATAGTTATATGTTCACCAAAAAGATATATATTGTTATATCTTTAGTTTATTCTCAAGGATGCTAACTAACATCTATCTTCAATTTACAAGAGCATGTTATTTGATAGTTATGCAGCATGGTCAAAGAGGTATTGCAGTCTGAATTGCTTTTAGACAAAACAATGTTACCTGATTCCCTTTTTTCTAAATCATACAATTGAGGCCAATGCATTGAACAAAATTTCAATCAAAATGTCTGTTTTTTCCAAATCTAGATTACAATGCACATTCGTAGAGAATGGGAGGTAATTTCACATCTAGGAGGAAAACATTGCTAAATAGGGAGTAAATTCACATCAAAAAGTATAGTTTAGGCCTTAATTTTGCAAATTGGCACAAAAACATGACATGCGGTTTGATAACTGTTCTTCTGCGGGTTGTTGCTGCTACATCTTGGGTATTCTAGCAACTTTCTATGAATCCCTTGCTTTCAGAATATATCTTTCTTGATTCTAAGGTATGCTTGCCTTATCCCTAGCCCATCTACACCTTCTATTCCTACCCTCTTCTGTATAGATCTAAAGAAATACTCCAAAACTAACAAAGTTCTAACTATTAGATCTTTTGGAAATCACATGATCTACAAATGAACCTTTTAGATCTATGGAATAACGGTATGTAATGTGTAGGTCTACAATAATTCTAAAAGTTTTACACAATTTTTTTCGTAATTATACTTAAAATGGCTTATAAAAGCTATTTTAGGATGTATTTTCTTTTCTTAGATCTATGTATAAATGTCCTATTTAACCTAAATAAATGCTTACAATAGATTTTTAAAAATAACAAGAACTAATTTTGGTAACTATCCATAGAAGCACAATTTTTTTATTGAAGGCCTAATTAATAAATAGTTTCTGACCTAAATTTATAATTAAATGAAAAAGGGGAATGTAATATAATTAATATGGGACAACTATATCATGCGATTTAACTAGTTTAGTAGTTACTACTGAACTCTAGTTTGTAGTTAGTGGTTTAAACTTATATACTTAGTATTACTTATTACTTATTACTTAGTAGTTACTATTTAAGACTACTTAGTACTTACTAATTACAACTTAATACCATATTGGTAGTAACTAGTTAGTAACATAGGTAATATACATTGCAATTTGTAAGTTGTAGTTCGTAACTTATAATCGTAAATTTTACGTTCTAAGCTGAAACTTGTTGGTTTATATGTTTGTAATTGTCTAACAGACTCGACAATTCTGTTCATTTGGGCACTCATCGATCAAAACATGGAGTCCACCCAACCTCTTGACATCTGAACATATCATACAATCTAGTGTTTTTATGTCTATACATCTTGTTTGCAATTTCATATTCCTAACTTAATTTCTTCATTTTACCATCAAAATGTTCATCGAAATCCTTGTCGAAAATTTAACCTCCTTCACTTACACGTGGGAGACCCCTCTTGGTAAAATTTCACGATCTAATTTGCTCATTTTGGCGTCGATTTTGTCGTGAACATGAATATCAAAATTTCTATTGATACTCTGTAAATCTCTATTTGTGGGCCATTAGAAACAACGCCAAAATCAGACATTTCATTCCATAGGCCGATGTTAGTGAGATGAATCTCCTACTTGAATGAAAAAAATGTCATTGTTAAACATACTTGTTGGTTCACTTATCCCCTAAACACCTCATTCCTAGTTGTTAGCAGGGATGGCAAAAATCCCCATAAGACCCATACCCATGGAAATCCAACAGAAGTTGACCCAACTGTAATGGGTTATATGGGTCTGATTTAGTAATGGTCATACTGGGGACGCCACGGCTGTACCCATTTTCCAAGTGGAGACCCATTGAGACCTGCCAATAGTGGACAACTGGGTCACTAGATTGTGGCAGCCTTGGCCTCCGCAATGCCGTGTAGGCCTTCCATCTCCTTGCGGAGACTGGCATTGATCATTGCAGTAGGGAGGCCCGTTGTGCAGTTGTTTCACCTGCACAAGGTATGACATTGGCAACACCGATCAACGTTGTCTGTCGTACTAGAGTACCAAGCTTGTCCTGTCAAACTACTTCGTCCCTCCCCAGCTTAGGGAGCCCAATCTCGTCTGTAGACCTTTCACGAAGCTCCAGTGCACGTCTACAAACTCCACAAGATGTTGCAGTTGTACGACACTGCGTACTTTTCCTATGGCAACAAGACATTTTCATCTGCACGCGTTGTTTGTCCTGGCTCTCAACTTCGCCAGTTTGATCCGCAGTCTGTATACTTGTTAAGATTTCATCCATCTTCAGACTCTTCTCTGTTTTACAGGCTTAATCTTTTGAAGGACCATAGTAATCGACCGTCTTAGAGTTGTTTGATTTTTATTCCTAAGAGAGATGGCTTCCTGTAAGGTGTTCTTAATTAGAGTCTTTGTATAAGAGTACTGTTTGTAAGTTATTTAAACCATTCAAAACCGGAGTTATGATGTCCAAGTTGTTATTTTTTTGTTTTAAATGGTGTCTTGTTCAAGAAAAAACTAGAAGCTAGAGCTGATCTCAAACTCATAAGTAAATAGATTTCAGAGGATTTCAGTTTATTGTTGGTAAAAGTAGGTGGTTACATGTACCGTAAATAGTTATGCGATTTACATGTGTTTTTAGCTTGTCTTGTAATACTTGTAACGATATATATGGCTGTAGAAATGTGCCGTGTTTTCTATATTCACAAAAGAGAAAACTCTCTCCGATAAATAGGAGGAGGCTGTACAAGGAAGCGAACTGAAAACCTTAATGGGCCACTTTGTACAAGGGCCCATGTTACAGACTAAAGAAATAACTTAAAACAGAAATACACTTAAACAATAAATACAATAATATATCTCAATACTCCCCCTCAAGTTGGAGCATAGATGTTAATCATGCCCAACTTGCAACACAGTTCCTCAACTCGTTTGCTAGAGAGAGGCTTAGTATATATATCTGCAGTTTGCTCATGTGATGGCAGGAAAGTAGTAGTAATCTTCTTATCCAGTACAACATCTCGAAGAAAATGGCAGTCGACTTCAATATGCTTGGTCCTCTCATGGAATACATGATTGCTAGCAATGAAGGTAGCAATACGATTATCACAATACTTTGGGATAGCGGAGGTGATAGGGAACCCAAAGTCTGCAAGAATAGATTTGATCCATAATAGTTCACAAGTAGCATGTGCCATTGCACGATACTCAGACTCAGCACTAGACCTGACAACTACATTTTGTTTCTTGCTCCTCCAAGTAACTAGATTACCTCGTACGCAGGTACAATAACCAGAAGTGAATCTCCGATTGTTGTTAACATCCCCTATTCCAGTGACCGGAGAAGTAGATCCATCTGCCTGACGCACCGAAGGATGATATGTAGATTTCTTTAGATGAGTGAAAAGATTTTTATTACCAATCATATGGGCCGTGGCACCAGAATCAACAATCCAGTCGTCTTTTGTCGAAGATGAAGAAGCTTGAAGACAGGAAGGATTGCCTGAGTGTTGAACAATGTTCGCCTGAGGTGTGGTAGTAAGTGCAGAAGCGGCTTTGATGAGCTTGTCAATTTTAGACGAACTTAGAGTTATCTTCTAAGGAGTAGCAATACTAGATGGAGACTCTTCATCAGCTTCATTAGTGGAGACTTGGTTTGCCCATTCGGGTTTTCCATGTTTCTTCCAACATTTGTCCTTGGTATGATTAGTCCGTTTACAGAAGTTGCAGTACCGAGGCTGAAGAGTCTTCTAGAAGACTGAGGAGGAGGCCCTCTTCCACCATTGTTAAGACCTCTGCCTCGTCCACGTGTAGAGTTACCTCGTCCTCGCCCAGTAACAACTAGGGCAGCGGGTTCTTCTTTGGTAGCAGAAGACACGGAGCGAGATAGCCGAAGATAAACATTGTCCAACATGGGTAATGGTTCATTGCATTTGTTGGCAGAGAGCTTCATAGCGTGTGGCCAAGGATGCCAAAAACTGGCGTAGCTGGACTTCATCTTGTTGTTTTTGTAGTTTATTGAGATCAATAGATGATGGATGGCGGAGTTTGAGTTCTCCCCATATACCTTTGAAGGTATCAAAATGTGAAGCAAACGATGTAGCTTCGTCAATTCTCAGAGAATGCAAGCGTTTATAGAGTTCAAAAACTCGGGAGGCATTTCCTTTACTGGTCTATATCTGAGAAATATGGTCCCAGGCTTCCTTGGCAGTGTCAGTTTATAGGAGATTGGTGGATACATGGGATTCACAACTATTTAGATTCCAAAACAAGACTTGAGAATCACATTTCGCCCATAAAAATCTTATACTCGACTTTCTTTTTGTCATTCGTTTCATCTTTAGGAGGAGGCAGATCAGTGAGATGCTCAAGCTTGCCCGAAGAATTAGCATAAATTTGAAAGGATCGTGCCCACAAAATGTAGTTGGATCCGTTGAACTTGACGGAAGTGAAACATCTAACAAGTGTCTCCATGATCTTAGAGGAAGATGAAGCCATAAAGCAATAGTGATAGCCAACGAGTCTCTAAAAGTAGCAAGACAGCGTGTCTAGAAAACGACACGGCGTGTCAAGAGAGGACAGACTTTTCAGAGGCAAGAGACAAGACGTGTCAGACAACATCAGATAGTTTCCTGGAATAAGGCACGACGTGTCAAAAATAAGACACATGTTAGACATCAACAGGTAGTCTCCTGGAAAGAGACAACGTATCAAAAACAAGACACGGCGTGTTAGATGATTCGCTGGTGTGAGACACATGTCAAAGGTCGGGTTTACAACAGATCAGGAGCATGTGATTCGCTGGTTTGGGCCACGACGTGTCTGGTGGGACACGACGTGTCAAAGGTTGGGGCAACAACAGATCAGTAGCAAAAATGGCGAATCCAGCAGATAAGGTCAAAAAAGACCCAGAATAGGTGACAAATACCATGATTTACCAAGAAGAAGGGTGATGTGTTGTATATACCCAATCATACCAATAATAGAGTGGACAGAGCCCTAGAATAGGTGTTCATGAATGACCCCAGACCTGCCCAACAGTTCTTCCAAATAACAGTTCTTCATGGCATAAGAACATTGGAAGGACAGTCGGCCATGTCCCTAGATCCTCTTGTTGGAAAAGAGGATAGGGCTAGAAGGAGATGTAAATCCCCTAAGGCGTGATCAGTAGTGGTGACGAAGATGGAGGATGCGGCAGCGGCGGCTGGTGGAGATCAGAACTAGTATCCTTCTCTAATACCATCTAGAAATGTGCCCGTGTTTTCTATATTCACAAAAGAGAAAACTCATTTGTATAAATAGGAGGCTGTACAAGGAAGCGAACTGAAAACCCTAATGGGCCACTTTATACAAGGGCCCATGTTACAGACTAAAGAAAGAACTTAAACAGAATTACACTGAAACAATAAATACAGTAATATATCTCAATATATCTCAATAATGGCTGGTACCATTTTATGAAAAAATTAAGACCAGAGGTTTTTGTTGTAATTTTTCAAAGATTTTGACATATGATTGTAGTAAAGGGTAAAATTAAATCTATTCATACTTATGGTTTCTATATCTTTGTTTTAAATGGGTTATATTGGGTCCCCATGACCCATTGGGTGAGGGTATGAGTTGTTAGCTTTTCACTAGTAGGGCGGTTGTGGGTTGGCTGAAAATTTAAATGGGTTTAGTGGGTATGGGTATGGGTTGGTCAAACCCACCCATTTGCCATCCCTAGTTGTCAGGCTATTAGGCTATCCAAAAGTGGGATTTAAATGCTATTATCTGTTATTGAGTATATATTATATTTCTATATCCACATGAAATTTCAAAATTTGTGTTTTTGTATATATAGGTACATAAAATAGTTTGTTTTATAAGTATTAAAATCTCTCTGAACAAAAAAGGAAAATATTCAGCAGTTGCCAAGTAATGTATTCAATGACTGTCATTCATTGTATGGATATTGTGATATTACTGTATTAGCATCAGGCAATGGTGATTCTCACAATGATGTTGCGAGAGTGTTTACTCTTCTCTGAGAAATGAGGCATACTCTGGCACGTACTTGCATCCCATCATTGTTAGCTTGCTATTATCCTTGTAAATAAATGTTATTTTGAAGGAGGCTACCCTCGTTTAACTTTGCAGTGGGATACTACAACTGCGAATTAAGGATCTGACTGGCCGGTTCCTCTGATAGATGCTTCTCTCTCGTCTATACTTCAATCTAGAGAGTATCTTGAAGAATACTTTCCTTATTACGATGTTCAAGAACCTCTCATTGAGAAGCTTTGTGCTATTTTACTCTTTTAAAGATATTAAGAACTGAGAAACTTTAATTCATGTTGCAAGCATAGCCTTGTCAAAGCTCACAGCCAGCTGTAGCCACCATTGTGCCAAGATCCCTGTACTGCTACATCTGTTATATATGGACTTCTGAATAATCTGCACAACACTGCATATTCAGACCTTGTTCCATATCACCTTGGCCATGTGGTGTTCATCCGGCATGTTCAGCTCAAAAGCTTCCCCAATCTCGAATCTTGAGATTCTCTCATTCCTGGTCTCCAACATTAGGATAAACACAAGCGACTTCGTTTCAATAAAAATGCGATGGGCATTGGCTGGTGGTAGGAGCCACCCTCTTGCATGGAAGCAAAACTGAAGAAATGTGTGGGAAGTTCAACGGCAAATGAGTATCTCTCATCCTTGCAAAAGATTTTGACCCATCTTCTAGGTGATAATAGGTGGAGGCTGAGAATGCCACGCAAGATTTATCATGCACATCTAAGTGCACATGTTAAGTAGTTGTACACTTCATCATATTTCCTACGGGCAATACTTGCTGAAGTGTAAAATAGATGAACCTTACTCATCCCCTATAACTAAGGTGATAACAGAGTAAAATAGTAGGAGTAAACTATGAGAGTAAAACAGAGCCTTAATTGAATAGTTTCCGTAACACATGCTTTGCTCTGGATGGGACTCAAGGTTTAGCTATTGTATGTGAAACAAATGGCTAATGGTAAAATACAAGGCAGCTATTTAGTGGGAAACAAATAGCTAGAAGTAAAACATTACGAAGGCTCAATCAAAATAAATATTAAATATTTAATTAGACCCCTGAACCAAAATCTTATATGGATATGTACTGAGTCGTCCTACATCGAAGGATCTTTGGACATCACGTCTCTCACCCTCCCATCTTGCAATCCAATCTGCTCCTATGATTAGTTTAAATTAATCTCCAATTAGATAACAGTGGATGCTGACTTTTGATTATCAGATTGTCACGATGTCTGAGAAGAGAGAGAAATTTTGTTAGCAAGCAGTTCATTTATTCTTAGCTAATATTTACTTCTAGTTATAATGTTTAATTTTCTTCTACAGCGACAACATTGACTGGGCTTCATTTTGCAACAACTACTCTTATGACTGTTGCTCTCAGGTGGATGGGATATGTGCAGCCTTCTCATCTGCCGGTGTTTGAACTTTTGAAATTTGTGGTTTTTGCGAACCTGTCAATTGTTGGAATGAACGTCAGTTTGATGTGGAATTCAGTTGGTTTCTATCAGGTAAGTGCATTGAGATCTGTTAGGCACATTTCCTTTGCCACAATGTTACTAATATGAATTCTTTTATTTCAGATAGCGAAGTTATGCATGATTCCTGTCTCATGTTTGCTAGAAGTAGTATTTGACAAGATTCGGTATTCGAGAGACACAAAGCTTAGCATATTTTTGGTTCTGATTGGTGTTGCCGTTTGCACTGTTACTGATGTTAGTGTTAATGCTAAAGGTTTAATAGCTGCTACAATAGCAGTTTGGAGTACATCCTTGCAACAATATGTAAGTATTGCATTACTGTTGTCAAGTTTTTTTAGTGAAATCACAGCGATATTTCTTTTACTTATTACTATCCATGGCAATTAAAATGTCTATGTTCAGATTTATCAAGCTTAAATCAATTTTATATTACCACAAATTAAATAGCTACCAAGTAAATTTCAATTTCAAGTTTCATCTTTGCCTCATCATATACTTTTCTGTATCACGTAAACAGAATATTATTTATAGCTTAGGATGTTTGAAGATTAAAATTTACAGGTGGTCGTGTCTGATCTTACTTTTATATCTAACATTGTCTATTTACAGAGAATGCAGTAAAACAAATGGGTAATTTTAGTTAGCTCATTTCAGGTAATCTGTAGTGAACTTTAGCACTCTCATGAGTCATGATCATGGTTATAAAAGGTTCCTCTCTGAGGCACTTGAGGTGTGGCATTCTACTTTGCCCCCTGACTCAGGTCTATTTCCAGTTAGCGAATGGTGTGTAGTCTCAATAGAAGTTGTTAGAACCTTGATGGGGATGATGCAATTGAACTTTATCTTTATTTTTACCTTGGGGGTCATGTACTCTTATGGAAAGATGGTTGATGAATCACTTGTTGGACTTTGTGGGCGTGCTTTACCTGGTCAAGTGAGGAGTCTGGAGAAGAGTTAGTTGACGAGCAGCTTCATCCTGACATTGATTCCAAGGTGGACAGTGAGAACAGTCCTTTGTTAAGTTTGGCTGGTGTTAAGATCTTCCCAACACTTTGGATTTTCTATCTTAGCTACCTGGCAAAGACGGATTAGATGGATGTGAAATCCGTTGAGAATCTAAGTCCTTTCAACCATACTTGTCTAGGTGGCTAGGCGGTCCTTCCCATCTAGGGGAAGCCTAGGAGGCCTAGGCGTTTCGAGGCGTTCTTCATATTTTTTTATATTGTACATGTATATAAATGAATTTGCGTATACATTCAATTATATTCAAATATGTACATCATTATGTACATTTGTATTGCTTATCCCTAAGCTTAATCAATCACAACTTCACCTACATCACACCTGTCACGACCTAAGATAGACCTATTCGGCCATAATTTGACCTAACACGATCTAGATTGGACCTAATTTAACTCAGCCTTACATAATTTAGCCAAAGCCTGACCGATTTTGGCATAACATGACCTAATCGGACGTAACTTCCCCTAGTTTGTCCTACATTGACCTAAACGGGCCCTAATTTAGCGAAATCAGATCTAATACTCCCAAATAAGACATTTTTCCCCAAATCAGACCTAATCTGCCCAAATTAGATCTGATTTGGCCTATATTAGATCTATTTCTTCCCCAAAATAACTAAACATGATCAAATTTGACCAAATTCCGACCTAATCTATGCTAATTTTGTCTTCAGTTGTCTTAATTTGGGCCTAAAAGGCCTTAGGCATCCACTTTAGTTATCTAAAAGCCTAGGCGTCCTATTTAAAGCGGACCACCTAGAGCCTAGGCGGAGCCCAGGCGGGAGCCTGGATAACCGAGCTTTCAACAGATTCTGTTAACTGATGGAAAAGACATATGGGATATCAGTTCAGCATCTGGCTAAGTTGTTCAACTAACAACATTCCCTGAAACCTTTTTTAATGACAGGCAACTTGATTGCTTTGAAGAGAGAGTGATCAAACTCTAGCTGTAATGGTAGAAGATCTGACTAATTTTTGTGGGAGGGAAGAGTTTTTCTTTTCAAATGTAAACGAAAGCCTTTTATTAAAGGAAAAAGGGTACTGAATTGGTTCTGCAGAATCAAATACATCTGTATTGAGGCTAAAATGGATGCAGACTGTTTCGGCAACAAAGGCTATAAAAGGTACACACACACCCCGATGACGTCTTCGAGCTTCTAGCAGCTAATGAACACAAGTGACCTAATGCTAACACACTGAGAGACCTGTTTCATCTTGCCCAAGGTTGTCAGACTCGAACCGGTGAGGCCTCTGGTTCCCGGTTCACTGGTTCAACCAGTGGTCTGACCGGTTCAACCGGTGACGTCAGCATGACGTCACTAATAGTTTAAAAATATATAAATATCTTTGATACTCATAGAAAATGTCCCTGTAAAAGTTATGAAACATGAATACTAGCAAAACTGCTCACAATAACTTGATAAACAGACCAAATAACTAATATTATTCTATTGATGGACATTTATATACCAACATGTATATAGTATTCAATATTAATTAACAAAAATAGCAGCAAAAATACATTTACTTGTTAAGTGAGAGAACCGGCCGGTTCAGCTGAAACCGGACCGGTTCGCCGGTTCACCGGTTTGATGCCGGTCGGACTTAATTTCCGGCTTTGGGAGGGAACCGAACCGGTAGAGTGACCAGTTCCCGGTTCAACCGGCCGGTCCGGTTCGGTTCTGATAACCATGATCTTGCCTTTATCTTCCTTTTGTTTCAAAATGAGCTTGGTTGTTGTTTTGCTTTGTTCTTTTCATCATAACTAATGATGGTAATATCTTTTCCTTGGTCTGAGGGGAGGGGGTGTTAAAAAGATATCCTACTTCTGTAAAAGAAGCAAACCGTGGGAGGGAGGTTCGACAAAGCATAGGCAAAAAATCCTCAATTTCGAAAATTATGTCATGAAATTAAAGACATTACGTAAGTAGGAATTTATAATGCTATAGAGGGTACGTAGTCCCATTGTATTTCTTTTGGGAATATTCTCTTGCAATGGGGGATTTGGTCATCTTTTTTAATAAACTTTTCCTTCTTTCAGTTTTTTTTTGGAAAAGGTATTACCTTTTATCAAACCAATAACACGAGTAGAGAGCATGAGTTTACAAAACACATCATGAGTAGACATAAGATACAAGCATCATATGGCAATACGATCAATATCCTAGTGCATTAGAGGTGATATTAAGATCACATAATGCCTAAGCCTTCACAAATCTATAACATATGATTCCTCCAGAAATTATTTTTCCAGACAATCTTCTTCTTTGTTTTTTGCTTTACTACGGGTGTAGTAAGGTGAAGTCTCCTTCAGGGTCAAACTGAATGGCATTCCCTCGTCTTCATACTTGTGAGTCACCAGCATCGGCTTCCTTGATATCCGACGCAGCCTCTTCTGCCAACTTAACAAGTTTGACTCCTTGTCATGCAAGGGTAGGCCTTCATTTTCCTACTGCTGCTCCGCACTTCCCTGCCGATCTGCCTAGAAGTGGGAATATCAGTATCTTGCTGCGAGTCTACACCACCGAGTGGCCTTGATTGATGATAAGAGTGAACGGGGTTACTGTCGGTGGTTGATCATCTGAGATGACGAGTATCGTCATCACCGAATCCACAAATTCTGTCAACTCTATTCCATAGTTGACAATAGTAGTTTGTTACGTTTCCACAACCAAATCTTAGCAGTGGCATGCTCTACAGGAATAGTTACAATAGAGACATCACCCCATTCTTGGGAAAGAATATCAAATTTATTGGAAGCGGCTGTAGCAATAGTAGCCTGTTGATCTGGAGGTTTCTTCCTGGGCCTGGGAGTGTGACGTGTGTTTATTACGCTGCCACTTCTCTTCTTCCAGCCATCGCGCACTGGCCGCTTCAGGTTCTAGTGAATCATCAGTTTCGAGTGGATCAACCCCGGAAGTACAATCAGCCTTTTTGTGACCCATGCACGGATTTGCTCCTGTTCATTTTAGCAGTTTCGGTTAGCCACCTGTTCGTTTGACCCCGGAAGATCTTCTACCACACTGGGTACAAACTTCGGGATTGATTCATTTTCAATCTTGTATGGTAGGCCGTCTACAATAATAGCAGGGTGCACTGGTTGTGTGGCAAATAGTTCAACAACCAACCTTGCAAAATGGCTGCATGAGAAATGAACAGTGTGGTCGTCTGCCTTCAGAAACCGACCCAGCACATCGCCAATCTTCCGGTATATCACTGGATTATATAGGTGAAGAGGAATGTCAATCACCCTTAACCACGACATAATGCGGGGAGGAATGCCTGAAGAAGGAACAAACGGGCTGTTCCACTTGCAGACCATAGGACTTCCCCCTAACAATGACCAAGGACCGCCGGTGAGGGCATGCAGGTAATCATGTTCACAAAACAATTGAATCACAAAATGATCATACTGATCTCGAAAGCGTTCCAGCGATGGGTTTCTAAAGCAGTCACAGGCGATCACAAAGAGTCATGTCTCCAACAGTGCGACCGACCAATGTGACAACAATGGCAAACCACCATGGTTCGTTCAGAATGTTGTGTGTGTCTGGTGCAAGTCGTAATAGAAAAAACCTTGAGAAGGGGAGATGGAGGGAGTGGTGCTTGATGTACCTTTGTACCTTGAGCTGGTGTGACAAAGCCCTCTGTATTATCTTTGATGCTTCTTATTGTAGTAGTATGTCGTTGTTAATGTTATTCAAAAGACACAAATAAATTACAGAATAGAACTGCATTGTTTTATTCCTAGAATTAAAACAGTGTACATACTACATTTTTTTGCCAATCTAGAGTCTTTATTTTGATTCCTCTCCCTTGTTATTTGGCTTCATTTCTCAATTTAGAAGCTGAATAGCTTGAGTCTTTTTCAAATGAGTCAATTTAGAGTGGTTGAAATGGTGTCGTAGGAACATTTCTCAAACATAATGTTCCAGCATGATTGCAAGTTAAGTGCAGTAAAGCAATTACATAGCAGAGAACTAACCATGTAGTTGTCGTACAGTAGTGAAGGCTGGACTGCACATATGAAAGATTTTTTGATGAATTTGCCGAAACAAAAAAGAAATCTGCTGCAGTGTCTGCAGCACTTTAAAATATCTAACATAACCATCATAATTGAAACCTTTTAAATAGGTTATAAGTTGTATATTTAATTTCCTTCCGATTAGGTGCTATTTTTTTCCAAGCATATCGGTAATTATCCGCCTTGTAGCTTCATTACACTTTTCTTATTTTCACAGACTACTACACTCTTTTCTTCAGAACACAGGAAGAACCACCCTATGTGCAATATGCAAAATATTGCTTAGGGTTTAGGGGGTTACCCTATGCGCAGCAATATGCAATAGATTTGGTTCATAAATTTCATGAACTTCCACCACTTCGTTGTGGAAACAACTAGGAAATAGGCTGTTGAAATCTTAATTAAGAATTCTGTGATATTTGATTTTTAGGTCATCAGAAGAACATTTGGAATTGAACCATCTCAATCTATGGTTGTGAAGAAACAAAGTGCCTCAAAATGGCTTTTTTAAGATAAGAAAGCTAAAATACATGGCAACATCTGGAAGTTAATTGGTAAGGTGGTCAACCATTAGGAGTTAATGGTGGTTAATTACCTTGAGGTGTTTTTGTACAGCGAGATCTCTCTATTTGTTGATGGAGGTCCAGTTCATTTGAAATTCTTATCTGCAAGTGCATGAAGGGGAGTCAGTTTTTTTTTCTCTCCAGGGTCGCAACTCATAAGACTTTGCTCAGTGTGCCTGGTTCAAGCGATTCTATGGGTTGGCGTGGCTGAAGGAAGTCTCTCCTATATCTCAATAGAGGATTGGTGGAACCTAGACCTTTCAAACTTTACCTGAGTTCTGATGTGATTTTGACACAGTAAAGCAGTAAGAAACATGATTTTCCCTCTCTAATGTGAGGCTCAATGACTTCGATGAGGATCAGTCTCAAGAAACTCAGAGTTACTTCTCTGGGTTCTTAAATTGGTATTAGAGGAGTTTTGATATTATTTTATTGAGAGGGAACGATCTCTCAACAGTTTGCTTTTTGGTTCTTTTATGAGGGGTGCATTTCCGGGGGCGGTGCTTAGAGACTGATGTATATTTTTCTCTACCCATTTCTTATCGAATTAATCCCTTTTGGTTCCTTCGAAACAGGTGCTGGAGAAAAAGAAGGGTTGTACCTATTGAAAAAAAGGTGGGAAACTAGGTATGTGAGTACAAACCATCATGCAGAGAGAGCTAACAAGGATTTGACCGTGACAACTAAATGAAAATGTCACAAAATCGAGTTTAGTTAAAAACGATCCATCTACCTAACCATAACATGGTTGAGATTAACTTTGCTGCTTAACTGAGAAAATTGCAATATAAGCCACCATTGCCCATCTTGCATCGACACCTCTCAGTTGCTTTGCTGTTTTCACTAAAGTTGCATGGTTCTATAGATATTTATGTATCTTCATGGAATTGTACAACAAACTCCCGAGGTGTTCACTTACACGCTACAGTTATCATCTTTGCTGCCACGTCTCTAATGCTTGGTTGCATTGTAACCCTTCCGCTGCACATGAAACTGTATTCTATCAGAATCAAACTGATGCCGTGTGAGATCATTTGCAAATCAGTGACGTGTCATGTAAACTGATACTTAAATTCAACTTAAAGTACAACCCATTGTTAAATGTCTGCATCTATAATTAGAAACTTTGGATGTAAGAGCTACACCATCTATCTCTGCGGTATCAAGTAGATCATATATTAGTATTATAGAATTTATACTGTTGAAGATATTCTGTTTCTTAGCAAAGGTATATAAATATTCTGCAGTACATGATCTTCGTCTGGTTTCTGATCTGATGTGCCTTCTGCAGTATGTCCACTATCTCCAAAGAAAGTACTCTCTTGGATCATTTAATCTTTTGGGTCATACAGCTCCAGTTCAGGCAGGAACGCTGTTGGTTTTGGGGCCTTTTCTAGATTTGTGGCTGACAAATAAAAGAGTTGATAAATTTGATTATACTATTGTTCCAGTGGTACGTGCAATTCACCAATAGCATAAACCTCCGTAGCCTGCCTAGTTTTTGACAGTCGATATTTGCATTTGTTATTCTTTTCTGAATCCTGTTAAAAAAATGTGTTACTGCTTTTCTTTTGCAAGTTGTTGACATGTGTTATTGTTGTTTGCAGTTTTTCATCGTTCTGTCTTGCACAATTGCAGTGGGAACCAATCTTAGCCAGTTCATCTGTATTGGAAGATTTACTGCCGTTTCTTTTCAAGTCCTTGGTCATATGAAAACCATCCTTGTGTTGGTTTTGGGATTTATATTCTTCGGAAAAGAGGGCCTCAACTTGCATGTTGTTTTAGGCATGATCTTAGCAGTACTAGGCATGATCTGGTATGGTAATGCCTCATCAAAGCCTGGTGGGAAAGAGCGCCGAAGCTATTCATTGCCAACCGATAAATCCCAGAGACATGGGCCTCTTTTGGGGTCTGATGAAAGTGATGACAAAGTATAATCAAAATGAAATGTATTCCTTTATTATTTATTGAAACTTTACTCCATCAAATGTCCCACTTTAATGCAGATAACTCTTTAGGAGCTAATTTTTCCTTGAAATTGCATTTAAAATGTCATATATGACCTTAACGATACTTATTAGGAATTCTCTCACTATTGCTGAAGCCAATCATGAGCATATTAAAATGATATGTTATCACATTTATCTTTTTTTTTATAAAAGTGAATCTTGTTCCATTAATGTTTATTAAATCATGCCTCCTGGTTTGACTTTACTTTGTAGTTAGTTGTTGCCAGATTGGTTGGGCAGAAATGTAACAGATTGCTTGAATTAGTTCGATTGTGAAGAAAATATGGCGTAATAACAAGAAAGTTTCCATCTGTAAAATGATGTGGCCAAAACATTGTAGTAGGCCGAAAAGGGATAAGGATGTTGATATGACGCCATGATGAAATTTGTGTGGGCTGTTTGATGAAATAATGATCATTTAAAGGTGATAATCTTGATTTTGTTCTATTTATGTATGTTTTTTGGGCGGAAGGGCATTGAATAAAGGGTCGTATGCACCTCACAAGATGTAGATTTGTAGATCAACTAGTCCATGGGAGCAATGCTAGGTGTGACTAGGTGTGGACGTTGACTTGAATAAGTGTGTAATTGGAGGTATGAATATCACCCTTCCAAGGCATGGATGGCCACTCACAATATGATATGTGAATACTGATGCTGTTGGCCAGTGGATACTTGCTAAGGTCATCATCTTTCAGTCGGCTTGGAACTTATTTGAATTCTCATAAGCAAGCATGGTGTGGTTCTGATTAAAGATTTTATGTTTTATTATCTATTTGTAGTTATTAGATTGCTTATGAAGATCTCACTTTAAAATGCTTATGCATGTGGATGTAACTTATGCAATGCATGATAGAAAGATGATCTAGGGGAATTGCAAAACAATTGTTTGGTGATTGAATGTCATACATAGTTATATGTGCCTTGTTGGAGGGTCATCCAAGCATCATTTGTCGATCCTTTGGCTCGAAAGATCTTGGATTGAAAAAGCACAAACTTTTGACCCTCGATTGTTCTAGAGGTTGATTTTCTACGAGGCATCTGTCGTATTTTAGTTAATTGCACATTGACGGGGAATATGCTACTAGGCACACTTTTTTTTAGGGAAGCTAGTGCCTTGTGGTTTGCTTTCCATGGGATAGTTTCCTTTGATCTTGGTAAGTCAGATGCCAAGTGTTATGCCATGAGTTGTCGTTCAGTAGGTAAAATCAAAGGATGAAGATATGGCTGAGCAACAATGTAATTGTAAGTAAAAAAGATTGGAAGGATTTCTTGCCTTTATTTTTTGACAAGTAATGAGTTGATGTTTATCTTAGTCTAATTTACTCTAGTATTGGTTCTAGTGACATGAGATGATGGAGCCCATATGTATACTGAATAGGACAAGTATCATAGAGATTACAAGGACATTTGAGGAACATGTTCTCACTCACAATATGGGCTTTTTTTCTTTCTAAATACTAGCCTATTTTTTGAGAAATGTTTCAGGGATATTGTATCCAATTAAACCCATGTCTTGGATCCTTTTTGCTCATCTATTAGGTGGCCTCTTGATAAGATTGCCTTATGGTTCAATTCATGGAATATAGTTGAAAACCCACTTATACAACAACAAACAAACCATGGGCTAGCCCACAATTGGTACTTATAAACGGGGGAGTGGAGATGGGTGTCGTATTTGATTCTACCAAAGAACTTATCTATGGGAGAATCACCACCTCTAGCTTTACCATAATGCACTATGGAGGAAATATTGTTGTCTTCTCAGAGTGGGGGATGAAGCATGTAGATGTCAAAACTAGAGTCATGTCATGTCACATTCTTTCAAATAAGTGGTCAAAATGTTATGGTGCCCAGAGAATTGGTAGATGCATAGAAACAAATTGAGTGTTACTTACTGTCCGATAGAAAACCATTTGCCTAGACACATGGACTCTAGTGATAGGGTCCAATACATAGTTGTCAAGGAGCCCCTAGATTGCCTATGTAGCTGGCATGTTTTGTTTCCTTTACATTTTTTATATGTATAATATAATATATAGCGCATACATAAGGTATTTTATGTGTGTATTTAATGTGCTAATATACTAAAAAGTCACATTGAAAGTGAGATCGTACCCAAAACACATGAAAAACATTACACATGTAAAATAGATGTTAAAATGATATTATAAATAATCTAGAAAAAATCTATCGAGGTGTTATAGGTGCCCGCCTAGGTAATCCCTTTTTCCTAGTTGCCTGGGCACCTTGGAGGGCACCCCGACAAATGTGGTATAGTGTACTAGTATTATTAAAGAGAGTTAGATGTTGTTTTTGTTTTTGTTTTTAAAGTAGACAAACAAATGTCAAGAGTCTATGAATATGTCACCAAACAACCTCTAAGTTAGAGAAAGAACACCAAAGGAGAGAAACCCGAGAGATTTTCATAAATAGGAAGCGAACACTTTTTATGAATATGGTATAGATTTTTCCTGATGATTGGACTAGAAAGTGTTGGAAGAGACTACTAGGAAGATTTCTTTGTCAAAGGACCATCAGGGGTCACAAGAAGTTTTATGATGTTTCTCGATCAAAGGAAAGTGACAGGGGTGTGAATGTTTTCCTTTAGTATGGATTCTTTTGCAAGACTAAATTAATTAAAGTCCATTTTGCAAATATCTATGAGGAGGCCAATAGGTCTTTTTTTACGAAACCCAAAAAGGTAGACCGTGTTGGGTTGCTTCCATGTTAATTTGAGTAGTTACATAACACTCAATAGAAATAACGCGACTGACCTGTGGCCTTTTTCTATCATGGGTTCACGAGATGGGTTTAATGATCCACTACACTACGTAAAAGGTGTGGATGGTATACATGCTTATGGTTGCATATCCTTTATAGAGATTAGACATATTTCTTGTCTCCACGAGTTGATATTTCTATTATAGGTGATATAGTGCTTTAACTCGATAATGAAAATAACCATCATAAATATAAATGATGTCATCTATTGAAACATGAGATGGCCTAGGAGCACTAATGATTTAGAGTAGTGGGATAGCAAAAGACAGTCACTGACTTTTGAAAATGCTTATTTGTACAATCATAAACAGAATATATAGAATGAGAACTATAATACAAACATAATGATTCAATTTCTAGATGTTGATAGAAAAACATGGTAGTTAGTTGCAAATCATGAGAGACCTAGAACTCAAAGAGGAAGGATACCTTCCATTATTAACGAAGTTTCCTTTTTTTTTTCTTTTTCTTTTGGTGTTAAGAAGTTTTGCACATGTATCCTTTTGGCCAAACAATTTGAAATGCTAAGATATCTCATAAGATATATGGTTTGGAGAGGGACAAAACACACTCTGCCCCATACATCAAATATATACATCTCATTGAGGATAACATCATATAATCATATTTTCTATTATACAAAGGAATGTATCTGTCTTAGTTGCAAGGGGCAAGTGATCTCATCTTGATAAAAATGCCATATGATTATTGATAGTAATATAACATTGCTTTTAAATTGTTTTTCCTATATATTTTGAGATTGCATTAGAGCATATTTACATAACATGTTGAAGGAAATTCATAATGTCCTTTACGAAGTAGATGCTAACACTAGACTTGGGCATGCACAATGTTTATAAAGTCTGCAGTAGAAATATATGCATATAATCACAATGGATAAATTTTAAGGTCCCCTTGATGTTTGTCATGCCATTCACTCTTCAGGGTAAGTGTGTATGTGTCGTTTAAATTTTATCTTACGAAATATGAAAACCTATTTTGGTGGCTAATATGCCTTTTCTCTGAATGCATTTGGCTTTTCAAAGACATGGACTATAATGGGTAAGGTTGCATTTCAAATTCTACATTTTATATTCTAAACAACAACACATATGATGGGAGTTTTGGTAATAAGTATTTTTTTTTAAATTGACTCATTCTTGTTTTTGAATTACCTACAAAGTGCTTTGCCCCAAGGTAAGCAGAGTACAAAGATTAGGACTTCAACGTTTTATATTGATATTTTGAAATTTCTTAGGCAATATGCACATCATTGAATCCCTTTCCACAAACAACGACTATAAATATAATAATATCCCTAGATTAGTATCTTTTTAACAACTCTTGGGTTTAAGTGATATTATTAAAATATTGAAGTTGATTGGAAACAAACATTCATCTACGCATTCTTCAAACAAACCTTTTTCCTACTACAACCACATGAAGGATACACTTGAAAAACCATACAAAGTAATGCAATGTGATCCAAATGTGGGGTTCCATTTCTCGCTGTGTATTTTAACTTCTCAACGGGTAGTCTTTGTGAGAATTGAATGCATATATGTATGGACTAAATTGTCTATGTACGGGGACTACAAAAGAAACATCTCAACTTGTTGATGTATAAAATCTTGAATATGTACAAGTTTACCTAGAGCCAGACCCTATTATAGATGCATCTCAAAGACAATAGAGATACTTCCAACCATGACATCTTGGATAAATAGTGGAATCCATATCTATGCACTCAAACTCAAATAGAAGTCTAGTATCACCAACACTCAACCTGATCAATCATCTAAAGAATATCCAAAACTTTTGTGCTAATCACATTAGTCCAGTACTTATATTCTATAGCCAGCACTTCTAAAGCCTCTACTAAAGTTGCTATCTCTACTTGTACTTTAGTGATAGCCTCTCATATATAGTGAGTTGTGTAATTTAGGGAAACACAACATATAATTGGTATGTGGACCTTTCTCACCTATTTAGATCATAATATTCCTCATCCTAGTGCCAATTTAAAAAATAGATCCATCGAATATGTTCATGAAAGAAGTTCTAACACCCTTAGTTTCCACCATTAGCTTTACCTTTATTGTTTTTTCTTGGCTTCTCTTATAACCTTACCTCTATTACAAAATTTGTTGTTGGTCTTAATTTCTTTGTCATTTTGGTTCTACATGCCTAGAATTTCATGAGTTCAAAGATGATTGGATGGGTTTCTAGGGTTGAAGATCTATACTACTTGAAGAAGAAATCCTTGTATATTACTTTAGTTTATTGAACCCCTTCATATTTATGAAAGATACAGCCAACTTCCGACAAGCTAAATCTATACAATTGACTCTTTCATCTATTATACAAACTAAGTGTGATCCGTGTCAACTTAGGAAATACCGATGTACTACTTTTCCTTTCTTGTAAAAAGCCTCAAGGTCTACCCTTTTTTAATTTTTCCATAGCAATGTTTGGGACGCCTTCCATTATCCTAATTTTAAATGCCATACCTATTTTTGTGGATGCTTTTTTTTTTTCTCTGAATGAGGGGGTTATTCTTAGTAAAATATCAAAAAGAAATCACACTTTAATCAAATTATTTCATCATTTTGTTCATGTGTTGGTGAATATCATAATCTTGAGAATCGATATGATTATAAATTTCCATCATGCATTGTCACATTTCTATGCCACTATTGGGATGATTCATAGATGTTATACGCACAACACTCCAACAAAAAGAGATCTTGAATATACAAGTCACCATCTACGTGGTATCAATCACACTCATATTTCTAATAATTTTGGTTTCAAAGCTACCCATATAAGGTTTTTTGTGATCAGTCGACAAGCTTTTATTTTTCTCCTCGAACTTTTTTAATGCACAGATTTTATGCATAATTTTGAACTGAAGGTGGACAACTTCTCTATGTAAACTACCCATTTTAGTTCTTTGGTAATTCCACTAGATATGATATAAGTTCTATTGTCCATCTAGAAAACATACATACCTACCTACCCATTGAAGTTACTTTTCATGAGAACATCATGTTTTTGTTGACATCCATCTCTACACATTTATATATTTCTTGTGCAAATACTTTTTGTCTCATCACCTTCTCCATTCCATACTATGGTGATTCTATAGGAAGAGCCTCAGTCAACTCCTAGTGATCACCCATTTTCAAGAGCTCTGCTAGAACCGTTCGTGGACAATAGTTACATTTCCCTGCACAAAGGGCTTCATACTTGTACAATTTCCCATTATATATATGCAATCTTTCTCATTTCTCTTGAGCTATACATATTCTTTTTGCAACCCTAGATAAATCAAAAATTCTTATTAACTACGAGAAGGAACTTTGTCTATCAATATTGAAACAAGAAATGGATGAAGAAATAAACTTTTGACATCACAATCATTTACCACGCACATGATTCTCTTCTGATGTTACGGCCAGGTGTGTGAAGTCGATTCTTGCTTGACTTGTTTGACCGGGTGTGTGAAGGCGAGGACTAAGTTTTCTTTCTTGATTTGTATCGAGGTGGTTGTAGGACATGTTCCTTATTGTTAGAGGTTTCCTTCTCTTATTATATTAGTCTTGTATGTGGTGATTCTTTTGTATCACTATTTTCCTATCCTATATTGTTTTAAGGAGAATGTGTCAGACCCGAGGAGAAGGAAGATCTTTATTACGCTGCTCCTGCTTTCTTATCATTGAAAGCCTTGGCAATAACTAAAGTGAAATCTCACCCCGCAGGTCTCCAAGAAAAATTGGCCAAACTTGTGACATGGTTTCTTTTACTGATCTGAGAACTGTGTGTCAACCTTGTTAGTTAATAAGCTTTTTATTACAATTTTGTTGGCTAGATTTGGCTTTTAAATGTCAAGAATTGAGATGATGGGGGTCTTGAACACTCTATAAGTACTTTAGGTAGCCAAAGGGTATACTCAAACTATTGGGATTTACTTCTTTTAGACCGTCTTCTAGATACCAATTAGCTATGTTCGGATATCTTTAGACACACACTACGACTAGTGCCTATTTAGTTGGACATCATAATCCTATTCTTCATGGTGATCTTCTTTTGGATGTCTATATGGATATCCATCTTGGATATGCCAATCAAAGAGAGTGTGAAAATGTTTCAATAAAAAACTTTACGGACTCAATAAATCATCACATACATAATCTCTAAACTCAACAATGCACTACAATCACAACTTATTTGACTAATTGTAAGTCATCATGCCTTATTTTATTCTTACACATAATTAAGTATCCTGATTATGATTGTATATGTTAATGACATTGTGATCATGATAGGTGATGCTTAAGGAATCTGAAGTCTGAAAGGATCTCTTCAGAAACACTTTTATACAAAAGATCTGGGATAATTAGTAAACTTTCTTAGGATTGAAGTCCTTTTATCATAGATGGTGATAAACATGTCACAAGAGAAAAAACATGACACGTCATTCATAAAACTCAAATGTTGAATGATAACTAGTATCTACACCATGGACTACCACACAAAGTATCATAAGAATATTTTATAGTGCACTAATATGTCTGAATACTGCTATAAAGATCATAACTTATAGTCATAAGACCATATATTTCTTATATAGCTAGCATAGTAATTCATTAACTCACCAATAATGTTCCATATGTCTTTAATACAATGTATCATGAGATTTATAAAGGATCACAAACAAATGTAATTGTATGAAACCAACCTAAAATGTATACTAAGATCATTCTTACTGGTTTCAAGTATGAAAATTCAGAAGATGATTTTGTTAAAAAAAATCAACTTTTGGTTTTTATGTGCTTCAAACATTATACCTTATATCTTAGAGAAATAATAATCAAGATGTATTTCCAGATTCGACACCAAAACAAAATATAAATCTATTTCTCATGCGTACTACAAAATTGAGTGGGCAAGACCGATCTTACATTATCTAAAGTTACCAACAATATAGATAACATTTCTTAAGTTCAAGAATCAAGAAACTATCCACACTGCAATAAATCACATATTACACAAACAAACTAAACATGCTGAAGTGGATTTGACTTCTTTTAGAATCTGGTGATGTCTCAATGCTGTGGCACATATGGAGATACATGGGCACGTCACATATATCGTCACCATGTATTTAACATGGTCACTTTTCAAGGACATGATTAAAAGACTTGGTCTACTTTGTTTGCATACTACACTCTCAAGAGCGGTTAGAAATCAATATATATGAACAAAAATGCCAAAATATTATCTTTTGAACATGACATATACGTAGAATGAACTATGAGGAATGGAGTGGTGAATTAGGTTTATTTGATATCAAATAAAAATGATAAATATTATCTTATGAACATAAGGTATATGAGCAATGAACTCCGAGGCATGGGGGTGGTAAATTAGATGAACCTAATGTTGGTATGTATGCCTCGAGAGCCAATCATATGATGATTGCAATGGGGTAGTAGATACCTAATTTGATAATAATAATGGTAATTCCATCTATTATGTTTGTCTCAATCATGAGGTTATGACACAGACATAAGTAGATGTCTAAAGAATGATGTTAGTCAATGACATATGTCTTTAGGTTGATGACCTGAACAATGAGATCATACGTATGATAAGAGTACAAACATTCTTGTTATGTCCCCAGTCGGATATTACTATGGAAGAAAAAAATAGAAAATAATAATGCATAAGACTAGAGTGTGGGTTGACTGATGACAAAGTCTCATTAGTCATGATATGTAATATCAAGTCAAGCACACATGTACATGTTGGAGAACTGTGTAGCAGACAAACCTACCTTGAGAGTGATACATGGAAACCATGGAATGGTAGTTAGAATTAGCTCTCATAGTGATGATGGTGATTATGGTTCTTAGACATGAAGTCACTACACTCATCACATTTTGTTTGTTGTACTAGACATCATCTAACATGACTTTGAATAAGAGTTTTCATAAATGGTGACACCCATGACTCTGTAACACATGGGGATTGAGTGTGAGTGATACATATGGAATTTGTCCCTCCTACAGGAGATTGATATCTAGGCCACTTGATAGGTGATACTAAGAAATATATGGCCATACTCATGTGATTCAATATGTGATATGTGAACTCAAATGCATCTCAGAAAGTCTGCTCTAGTTCAAGGAACATGGATTGAATGTTTAAGAGGATGACGATTCCATGCTTCGAGTTCAATCCAGATATCAGAGACAAATTAACTATACGATCATGGTAACACTAATCACGAATTGTAGGTTGAAGTTGTTCTCCAACTTTTCGAATTATTTAAGTAGCAATGATTCATTTCTAGATACCACCCATTGCTTGTGATGTCATAAGTTGGTTATGGACATTCACTGCCAATGAAATTTGGGACCTAGAGGGTCCCACACATAAGATGCACTTGGAATAGGAGTTTATTCATGAATGATGTTTAACTTTATTACTAAAAGTATTTAGGTATTCAATTAGAAAATTGAGGTTCAGAATTGATTGTTTGGACTCTGAACTGATCGGTTTAAGTGTTGAACCGATTGGTTGGAGTCTTAGATCAATTGGAAACAAGATTGGTTGGTTAATGGTTGAACCAGGGCATGAACCAACCAGTTTACTAAGTTAATTGACCGATTCAAGGTATGAGATGACTGGTTCATGTGATGAACCACCCGGTTCAATGGTCAATTCGATTGATCAAGGATTAGTGCTGACATCATGTTGTGCATTAATCGTACATTGAATACCAATGTGATTCAGAACAAAAAACTGCACGAACCGATCGGTTCATGGTACGATCCGATCGGTTCATGCACAAACCAACCTATTGGACATGAAAACCGACTAACTAGAAACCCTAACCCTATCCCTCATATAAATAGAAGGGTACTGAGGGTTTCCCAAATACAACAATAAGCTCTGAAAACTATTGTCCTCTCTGGTTGTGGTAACCAATAAAGAGATTGAGTAAATCCTACATGTTCTAGGCCATTTGATAAGCGAGACTGAGAAATGTATGACCATACTCATGTGATTCAATATGTGATTTGTGAACCCAGATGCATCTCAGATAGTCTACTCCAATTCAAGGAACATGGATTAAACGTTGAAAGGGATGATGATTCCATGCCTCGAGTTCATTCCAGATATCATAGACAAAGGAACTATATGATCATGGTAACACTGATCACGGATTGTAGGTTGAAGTTATTCTCCAAATTTTCAAATTACTTGGGTAGCAATGATGTCTTGTTAGATACCGCTCATTGCTTGTGATGTCATAAGTTGGTTATGGACATTCACTATCGACATAATTTGGGACCTATAGGGTCGCACACATAGGATCCACTTGTAATAGGAGTTTATTTGTGAATGATGTTTAATTTGATTACTAAAAGTGTTTAGGTATTCAATTAAATAGATTAGCTTCAAAATTGACTGAGTGGACTCTGAACCGATCGATTTAAGTGTTGAACTGATCGGTTGGAGTGTCAAGTCAATTGAAAACAATATTGTCTGATCAATGGTTGAACCAGGGCATTAACTGACTGGTTCACTAAGTGAACTGACCAACTTAAGGTATAAAACGACCAGTTCATATTATGAACTGCCAGGTTCAATGGTCAATTCGATTGGATCAATGATTAGTGCTAACATCATGTTGTGCATTAACAATACATTGAATGCCAATGTGATTTAGAATAGGAAACTGCACAAACTGACCGTTTCATGGCATGAACAGACCAGTTCATGCAAAAAAGGACCGATTGGACATGCAAATTGATAGGTTCACCGTTCACAGGTTCTAGAAAATCCATAAATTCAGTCTCTTTGACTCCCAAACCAACTGAAAACCTTGACCTTGGCCCTCCTATAAATAGAGGGGTACTGGGGGCTTCCCAGACACAACAATAAGCTCTGAAATTTTTATCCTCTCTGGCTGTGGTAACTAATAAAGATACCGATAAAGTCCTACCCATAAAAGGGAGGGACAACAAGGGAGAGACAATTGTGGGAGAGAGAATCAATGCTAGTAAACTTATGTTCGAAGGGACAAATCCTTCCCATTGTCTCTAGTAGAGAAATGTGGAGTTCTCGATGGTCCGTGTGGACTATTATAGAGGTGAGGAGTTTGCTAGGAGGACACTGTCAACAACCATCTATGGTGTTGCACCAAGAGGCCATTGGTGACGACTATTTGAGTGCTGCATGAAGAAGAAGCTCATTGCTGCTTGGAGAAGAAGCATGATACTGCATCAAGAGTTGTCACTGGACTTGCTCCAGGACTGTGTATAACTCTTGCAACCTTCCTTCCTAGATACATTATTGTCGACACCATCTTCTAGTTAGGCAACCATGCTTTAAAATTTTGTTTCCGTTGCCTTATCGGTCACCCCAATTTCCCTACACCTAACTAGAAGAACCTAAACATAAATTAATCCTAGATTCGTTATTGTATTGCTTTATTCCCTTAATTAATGATTTATTATGTTTAGATCATTTGATTATGTATAATATCTAAATTGGAGAATAACACTTTGTTTGCCCTAATTTTAAGTTTCCTTGTAGGTTATGGACTAAATTGCAAATCCACTATATTATGATGGTTTTATTGCAAATTGTGTGAAAATTATTTAAACTAATGTTTTCCTTCACATTAGTACTTTATTATGTTTTAGAAGAAATTGGTTAAGAGATAAATTTTATTTGTCTCTAGTTGCATCCTATTTTCCTTAAGTTGCAATTTTACGACCATTTATGGACAAATATCAATTTTGCCATTATTGGTGGCTTAATTCCATAATTGAGTATATGATCTAAATTCAAATTATTTCTTGATTTGATGATATTTGAAATTTCTTTCTATGGAGTTACATACTAAGGTTCCTATCCTGAACCTACCCAAGTGTGTGCATGGATGAGTAACATTTAATAGATCTCCTTGTGCCTTGATAGGTTTGGGTCCTGACCAACCTAATAAAATATGCTATATTTGGAATCTTGGTGACTAGGTATTGATGTGTACCCTAATATTTCACTTATTACTTTGATGTGATGGTGTAGATGGGATATTTGGTAGGTGTTCATGTGTACTTTTAGATAGCCTTTGTTTGTTGACCTTCAGTACTTTAACCCTTTGACCTTGATAGGTTCAACCATATGCCTCCATACTTCACAGTATGTTGAAAGTCAACATAAAACGTCTATAGCCATAATTTTTTCAGGTACTTATTCACTAATTGGGAGATATAGCGTCGATAGCTTGACTATTCTGCCTCTCTATAACTCATGGGAAGTGGGTTTCTTTTAGTCTTTTGACTCTTTTTCCTATATATACCCTACCCATCTATGATGATGAACATATGTCCTCCATAACACCTTATAGAAAGTGTCTGGGAGATCAAGAGCCTCGACATGCCATCCTTGTAGCTTGATACCTTGCTTGGCGGAGAATCTATGCTTGCATGTTGATGCATGTTGTTAATCAACCTTCTCTAAGGTGTTCACATGCTTAGTAGCTTTGTTTCCAACCTGAACCATGCAAAATATATCTTCTAGACTATCTTTTCTGGATGTTTCTCACCTATTCTTATACCATTACTGAAATTCATGCTGTTCCATGGTGGAACTTGTGCATATAGCTTAAAGACCCTCCTTTCTCTCAATTTTTCCTACTTTGAATTTGTTGTTGAAGAAAGAATCTTTCTTAAAGATTTTGAAGGGCATATCTTAGAAATATGTTTCACTTTTCACATTTTATTGTGTGGCCTTTGTGCTCATCTCATTTGAGGTTAGTGATATAACTGTTGATGCATTTCTTGCCTACATATACATGCTAAACCCTATCCTTAGATTTGAATATCCTGATATGCTAAAATATGATCTTTTGACTGGATGTTTGATAAATACGATAATATGTTACTTATTCTCATAAACATATTCCATGCCATTAATCTTATGCACATTTAATTGTGTAACAGAAGGAAATTCGAAATCATAAGCTTTTGTTCCTATAAATGTCATCTTCAGGGTACCTTGATAGTACTTAATGGGAAATTGAATTACATGATATTCCCTACCATTTTAGACATTGCTCTAGTTTGTTTCTAAGATGTTCTACTAACATTTCCTCTAATGATTATTTTTTGAATTAAGCTTGCTATATGAGAGTGGCTCATTTATGCATAGTTGAGGTCTTTTTATGCTGAATCTTTCTTAGTATGCATAGTGATGGACTTATAACAGTCTCTTGGTTAGTTTGATGTATAAATATGAAATTATAACGTTTCTTTAATATTTTATGGTGTTGTGATACGATAATTGTGACAACCTCGATTTCTCTCTCTCTTTGATTATACCTTTTCTCTTAGTATTCGTGACCCAAATTCACTCAATTGAATTGAACTTATAGTTGGATGTGATTTGATGCTCTATTAGACTCACATTGATTTTGTATTTCAAGTCGTGACATTACTTCACATGGTTTAATTTATGTTGGAACTACATTGCATGTCATTGGAGACATTGTCTTTTGCTAAAATCTTTTTGGCCCACATCACTAAGATACCTTGGCACCTTGATGATTTCCATGTCGAAGGACTCTCAATTATGAATCTAAAGGATAAAAAATCTCCTCAATCAGAATATCAAATCAAAACATATGGACATTTGAAGAGATGATTTTAATTAGCCCATTTCTTGTGTTTTATCATGTGTTTGGGCCAATTCTGGCCATTTGGGGCCCAAATTTGGTCATTTAGGTGCATCTAGTTTCTCCTCCTTCCCTTTCTCCTTTAGGAAACTATCAAAGGGCATGAACTTCTCTTCTTCTCCCTCTCCAAATCAGGTAATGGAGAGAGCTCAAAACCCTAGACCTCTTGATCTATTTATAAACCATCCCATATAGCCTTAGTTTCTCTTCTTATTTTCTTCTTTCTCCTCACTTTGCCTTCCTCCATCCTTGCTGCTTCATTAGCATGAACCTCCCACCTTTTGTCCATGAGTTAGGCTGCCGCTAAGGCAAGGCAGCTCCCTCTTCTTGTGATTTTGAGGCACCTTGCCCGTAGTTGTTACCTCCGTACGCCGGCCTCCTCTCTGCACTAGGGTTTTCTGCCAACCACTCTTATTATTATTCTACACCTCTCCTTTTCCCCTTGAAATTGGGCCTGTCTGATCAGCACTGCCATGGTGGTGTGCCTGTCATCCCTGTTCAACGGTCAGTAGTAGCAAGCAGGACACCAACAAGCCCACACACCTGGGTGGATGTTCCCCTCACTGGCACCCTGGGCCCCTGCTTCCCCTACCCCCCAGTCTAGTGGGAGCTGGCATGCAAATTGTTATGACCCTATCTGAGCTTAATTAGTAAGTTAGGGTTTATGTGGATGATTACATGATTTACTAGATTGATAATTACTTAAACATGATTAATGATGATATCTCAATCATGATATGTTAAACCTAATGAGAACTCCAAGTATGCCATCTCTTTGTATAATTAGGGTTTGAGAAAATATAAACCCTAGTCGGCTGAAATTAGGGTTTTCACCAAATAGGATCATGTTGGGGAGGAATGAGAGAGGTATGCAAAGGAGAATGAAAATGGTAGTTGAAGGATAGGATATCACGGCCGTGGTGGGTAGCACAACCGTGGTGGATTGTTGGTGGCACGAACATTCTAGGCCACACGACCATTTTGAAATAATTGAACTATTGACCAACTTTTATACTCAAATCTGATGAAACCAATGCACCACGGATGTGGTAGGCAGCACAGCCGTTCTAGGTCCATATTAGCATGGCCGTTGCAGCTAGCATGGCCGTTTTGGGGCATTTACTCTTCAACTGACATTTCTATAGAATTCTGGATAGCAGTGCACTATTCGATTTTTAATTATTTAATGGAAGCTTAGAATGATCTCAAATTTTAAATGAGACTTTGTAACTTAATTATACACAACATGATAAATTTGAATAATTTTTGGAGAAGGTTTGATCTCTAAAATACACGAATTACAGTAACTTTTTATGATAGAAAAATATGCTGAAATAAGAAAAAGTTTAATGAGGGGTCAATGTGCTATTCACCCAAGTAGCTCAATTGCTCTATATGGTCAACCTAACACACTAGTAGCTCTCATAATTTGTGATTCATTCTAGAGAAATGATATCCTAGAGAGAGAGGGAGATTTAGGGTTTGAGAGGAGAAAGTGGTGGAATTGCTGATCTAGGGTTTCTCTATCTGAGATATGATGAAATTAAATAAGTTTAGCTTCTTTGCATAGACTTTAATGGTGAATCTTCTTTCACATGTCAAGATTCCATCCCTCCTCTGATTTGATCCAAAATGGTATCAAAACTTCCCCTTTTCTCACTCTTTCTTCATAATCCCTCATTTCTAGGGTTTTCGAGTTGAAAGGAAGAAGAATCAGGTGAATTGCTAGGGATTTGATATGAGATCGAAATTTTTAGGGATAAGCTTCGTTTTTAAGGTGTTTTCACACCTTAGGGTGAGTGGGAACTTCCTTTAAACAATATATTGCATGAAAACTGGTTAAACCATCCATAATCTTTAATTGCTTAATATGCGACTACAAACCCTGAACTATCTGTTTAATCTAAGTTGTTGCAAAATGATAAAATGGAATATTCCTCTATTTGGATAAATTTCAGATGATAAAATGATATTAGAAATGTATACAATAGATAATAATGAGAATTCCCTAAGTATTCATAGCGGTTATAAGAGAAAACTGAAATATAGGGAATTTGTCTATGACTGAAATTGCTGTATAATTAAATAGAGAAACTTGTTTATTTGGATCCCCTTGGTTATGAATGATTGTTTATATAAATTCATAGTACATATATGTCAGATACTATCTTGGATTTCATTTAAGGTGAATAGTGTTTGTTTGATATCTCAGTAAAGAGGGTGAAACCCTAGATGCTAGGAAAGTTGGATATTTACGAATAGATATCGTGAAATCCATTTGAATGGATTTTCTTGACATGATAGACTTTATTTATTCAATTGTATTAATGATGCATGTTATCTCAGTGAATGGCATGGAAACCCAAATTCAGCTCAGTTCCAAGGTTTCATACATATATTGATTTTATATGATTTGTTGATAGTAGTCTTTATTCAGTGAATGTTTATGTCGCATGAAATTCTTATGAGAGCCATGTGATAAGTGAATGAGGTAAATGAAACCCTAAGGATAGGGTGTTCAATGAATCAAGTATTGTGATATCAATATTCTTAGTATGAGATGTGGTGATGCTTAATAGTTCAGTTGTGGTAAATGTTATCAGATGGTCTATGAAACGAATGGTTTACATGGCTAAACTAAGATATGTTGATGTGATAATTGAATTGTGAATGTAAAGAGTGAATTAGACATGTAGATGCCCTAAACACTGTAGAATCCTCACAGGATGAGGCCTGTGCTATGAGGAGGAAACACTTTCCTGACTGGAGGTAGTTCGGATCGAGGTAAGTTGGAGCACACCGGTAGGGTGCAAGGGTCTTGACCAGTAGGGCAGACTCCTTACAATTGTGTGGTACCCAACATCAACTGGGGATGCCGGTGGTACCTGCGTTACATGTTGTAGTGATAAGTGGTTAGTAGGTCCACTAATGCATAGTAAGCCTGAGGGCTTTGACTCACCGCATGAGTACCCAGGTTGAGAGGTGGATTCTGAGATATCCGGCGGCTCCCATTAGCCACCAAGAGGCAGATGTGCCGAGGCTCGCTGCAGATGGGGTATTACTCGAGAGATAGCCTTAGGAACCCGGACATGCTTCTAAGCCTTGTACAGTGAGATCATATCTTGCTGTGATTCTTTCACATGTTGTGGTACACCTCATGTGGGTTTAGGGCATAATAAGATGAATGAGAGGTTAATCAAGTGTGTGCAGTTATTCAATTATCCTTTGTATGTTTCTGAGTTATTAGTTCTCTTTGAGATTAATCAAGCATGTTCATATATTGATTTACTCTTATAGATATCTAGAGTATCCTACCATATTTATGATTGTCAATGATTAGACTCTTTAAAGCTTACTGTTGTTATAATTGATATCAGTGCTTAAAAGTATATCTGTAATTATATCAGTGTTTTAGACTGTTTCTTTGAAGTACTCATTCATTGAGCGAGTAGGCTCACCCCTCTACTCACAATTTGTAGGGAAATCACATGGACTTGAAGAAGGTCAATGCATCAGAGTAGATCTACCACATGAGTTAAGCATGAGATCAGTTAAGTTCAGTCGGTCCCTATCACTCTAGGTCCTTGTATAGATGTGAGAGAGTTGTAAATGATGTTTTGTATCTTTGTTTCCTTAATAAGAGACAATGCATATGATTGTCATGTCGTATGTATATGGAAGTGTGAGAAACATAATGAATGTATGGATGTGTATCATTAATGTTGAGATCATATTAGAGAAATAAAAGTTTAATTCTCTTGTAAAGTTTGTTTATGTGATTGGATGTGAGAAAACAAAGAGTTTGAAATGAAATAAAGAAGAAGAAAAAGAGTGTATTTTGTATTAAGTATAATCCTCAAACTTACGCCCTAATCTCATGATTAGTGGTAATCATGGGATGCGGGTGTGACACAAATTGTCCCCTATTTCCCCATGTTCTTGAGTGGGGAATAGGGGAATCACGATGAAACTGGGCTCAGACGTGAATCGTTGATCTGACTGGGAGTATGATGGACCTGGGCGACGTAATGCTGAGATCAAAGGGAGGCCAGTGGTCGCAGGTCAACACAGCAAACCTGCACCTAGTGGAGTTGGTTGATGTGGAGCACATGGTCTGTGGATTGATGATAGTATTGCATCAAATGGACCACATCATTCGATTAATGATATGGTATATCCCCCCCAATTTTAATATAGTTCTTGGTTTAATTTTATAAAATTCATAGCTCCTTGATCCTAAGGCCAAACCTAAAGAAATTATATACCATTTGATCCTCTCAAAATTACCTACATTTTGGAACGATTTTAGATACTGATTCTTCTGTTAGTCCTCTTTTGGCTATAAATGTAATCTTTGACTGCTTTAACCATGATTAATGCACACTCATGATAAAGTTGGGACCTTATATGTATCTTGCATCGTGAATCATCTAACCTTCAAGATCAGTAACTTTGTTCCCTATATGACACCTATCTCATCCCATGATACTCTATATCATTAATACGACAATATGGCATATATGCAAGGTTGTTACCCTTTTACGATGATGCATATTAAACATTGATTCAAATGATAACTTCGACCCATTTTGATGTATGAAACTCTGTTATAAATCTGAAATCGGTAATTTTACGATGAGATATTACCTTTTTGGCAAAGGCCAACCCCATTAATGCTATAAGGATGTATGTTCCCCTTATTGACTTAAAATAACCATATATATGCCTCACCCTTCTCAAATCAGGGATCTCTTTAATCTTTATGACCATTTGATGTGGGTGGTTCACGTAAGTCACATGTTGAATCTATAAGCTATGTATGTTGGGATGTTGAATATAATGATGAACCTTTTGAGGCTAGACTTAGGTGACCATCCATCCTTCTTTGGGATATATGGTAATATTGTCTTTACCTTGCTGATCTAAATCATATTCTATGATTTTATTTCCTTATCTTGATGATGGTCACCCCATTGTGAGTCCTTTTGACCTAGTTTGTATACGAGTAACATGAATCTTGTACTATTCACATAAAATTGATGGAACCTCAAAATGACATAAAACTTGAACCACACCTTCATGACGACCTCTAAATCGGTAAAACATAATCTAATGCACTAATAACCAACTTGGAACCTAATTTGGCCAAAAACCCTAAAATGACGCTAATTAAGGTTAATGATAAGAATCTAATGTATTTATGCAATCTTGTTCTTAATCAGGTGTGCTTATGTCTAGATGGTCAATGCTAAGTTAAGTTAAGAATCTTTGAATCAGGTACTGGATTTAATAATTATATGACTATGAATTTCTTGCTTGAAATGTGATACATATGTATGCTTGTTTACTTGCTCAAATATTGCCATGCAGTACTCTAGTATTGTACTCAATGTTTGTCTCGTACTGTTGTTTTATAACTTGCAAACATAATATAAAAAATCCATTATATCAACCTTGTGCACCTGCCTGTATTCTTGGGGTAAGGCCACAAGGCTGGACGTCCTACTTGAGTTGTCAAGATAGGGCAGACCGTATAAATAAAAGGGTTAGCTCTTGGCGATGGCCTTGAGGCCCCTTACGTAGAAAAGAGTTAGCTAATCTTGAGCACCCTTACAGACTCTTCTGATTTGAAGTAGTCAAAAGACTTATGATATATGATGTTTTTCTATAATTGGAGTGAAAATGATATAAAACACAGGCTCTCATTTTGCTAAATACTTAACTTATTTATTCTTGTTTGTTACTTCTATAAATATTTTCAAATTATACAAATCTTATATATATATGTATCTTTCAGCCTTGTACTCAACACCTCATGTGCTTGACCCGCCATGTTTCACATATTTTATAGGTTCAGAGATGGCTAGAAGTTGATGGGCTTGGTGAGCTATGTCAGGTACACTTGTTGTAAGATCCCTAGTGTACATGAGCAGACTTGTATAATTTAAGTCTTGAATATGAACTAAAATCATGTAATAAATCAATGTTGTTATTAATTATACTTGTGGATTGCTGAGAATAACTTGGTGTTTTAATCTTGTTATCTGTTCATGTATGCTTAGCTTTTATGCTTTTGCATTCACTCGTTATTAATACCATGCCAGGGATGGACACCTAGGTCCTATTGCCATTGACTTTGTAGTCATTTGGAGTTAGAATTTGGGTAATAAACAATTCCATGATAACAATAGCATTCCCCTTAATTGTTATAAGTTTGAAAATTCAAGATTTTAGTAAAAATGTCCTAAAAGTAATGTTATCTGGATACCATGTGATTAAGATAAATGAGATACATGATGTTTCTTACTTTTGATAGTTGTTCCAGAGTGATTCTAAGATGTCTCTATAACTATTGTGCTTTTATGAGTTTGTTTGCATTGAATTTTCAATATAAAAGTGGCTCATTATGCATAAAGGAGGTATTTTTATGTCTAAATTTGTTTTAGATGTAACTTTCATATCTATTCGAATTTTAAGTTGATATTTTTAATGGAGTTGCTTTAAAACCTTGTGTTATGGATTCTAGAATTGGCCTTTATATAGAATTTGTGATGGTTGGGGCTTTGTTGTTCCCTAATGTGGTGATTTAGGCCATGTTATGGTCATTTGATGTAAGTTGGGCTTGATGTGCTTTGAATTGACAATATGTGTCTTTTAGTGGCCATGAATGGTAATATGGGTTTGATGTTCCCTAGGTTGATGAGTGGGCTGCTTTGTGCCCTAACATAGTGATTTGCGCTTAGTATGGTTAGAGAAGGTAAGTGACCTCAAGTTTGATTAATTGATATCTGTTGTAATATTTTTTTTATATTCAAGAGTTTTTATGGTTGTTTAATGTCCCAATAAAATTCTATACTTCATTTGTAATTTGATTAATGCAGTTGGAGTATGAGTAATCAATTTAATTAATCAAGTGTAACCCTATTCTAAACTGATAAGAGTTTTATACTTGGGAGTGTATGATATGTACTATGATTGTTTTGTTGGTATCTAGAGATAATGTGATTAACAAATGTTGTTTTATTTGACACCTGTGTTGTGTTGGCATGTTGCTGACTGAAGGTAGCTTTCTTTAGCATCTATGATGATTTTTTAGTATCTGAGGTTGTTTTCTTTGGCACCTTCATTGTACTGGCATGCTGGTGATTAAAGGTCACTTTCTTTAGCGCCTGTACTAGTTTATTCATGACTAAAGGTAATTTTCTTTGGAATCTATGTTGTGTTGGCATGTTGAAGACCGAAGGTCACTTTCTGTAGCTCACATACTGGTTTGTCGATGAATGGATGTTGTTTTCTTCAGAAACTATTTTATGTTGCCATGTTGCGAATGAAGGTCGGTTTCTCTAGAACCCATGCTAGTTTGTCAATGAATGAAGGTTGTTTATTTAACACATGTGTTGTTTTGGCATGCTGGTGACTGAAGGTCACATTCTTTAGCATCCATGCTGATTTGCACATGATTGACAATTGTTTTCTTTAGCATTCGTGATGATCATAAATGGTTTTTTTGGTTGAGGCTTCCTTTGGAGACTGGTAATCCCACAACTTATGATTAAATCAAGCAATCAACCATGTAGACTTATTTGTTTAGAATATGATAGTGGATGATTTGTTATGGTTTTATTGCTATGCTGCACTACAAGTAGTACTTGATTGCTTTTACTAAATCTATTATAGACTATATCATGATTTAGGGGATGCTACATGTTGATAATTTAATTTAACCATCCTATAAATAATATATTTATAAGCAATAAATTTTATCAATTATTAAATAATATCTTTGGGCATATGTCTCACCTTGTGGTTATCCACATTTTTAGGTGCTTAGCAGTTTGACCATGTCCTGAGTGGAGATAAGCCTTCCTTGAGCGTGCAATACTAGAATGGAGGTTGGTGGAGTTCTTCCAGTGTAATGTCTCTATACTCACACTTGTACTCTCAAGTTCGAGAGCTTTTTTTGAATCAACTATAATTACGACATGCTCATGCTGTAATTAAATGGGAGGTGTACCCCTTATGTACTTTTTGTGAGTAAGGTCACTAAACTATCTTGTAAAGTTACATGTGGTTAATGAATGAAAGGTTAAGGGCCTTTATGCAATTATTGTAATAATGATCAAATTTCTTTGTTTTCTTTGTTTGAGTAATGATGTTGTTAGTGATTGGTCAGTTTTGTTTTGAGTAATGTAGAACTTGTGTGGAGGGTACTCACAAAACTAATAAAGAATCCCCAATATGGTTGAAAAGCCAATAAATAATGATGATCTATTAAACCTACTATTATAGGTTTGACTAAGAATTGGCAAGGACTAGGTAGAATCATGTGTCATTTTTACATATAATACAAACTACATATTTAAATCTCTTCATATGTGTTTGTGCTAACTTATGTAAATGACATTACATGCCTCTTTGATAATGTTTCCATGCTTGGCAAACATATTTTTTTATGATTATAATTGGGTGCATGCCATATCAAATATGTTCTTGTTACCTGTCAATCATGTTCTATATATCATACTTACTCTTTTAGAACAAAAAACCATGAACATATGTAAACTCTTCCTTCCATAGAGTGGCATGGGAGTTTGAGTGCCATTGAAGGACCGCTACCTCTACCATGGGATCTTGCTTGATTACTTTAGGAATATTGAAATGACCTTGGTTTATTAAGGGTCTGCAAGTAGCATAAGGAATTGAATCATTACTTGGCTTAATTCAATATTAGGATATTATCCTGGGAGGATGAGAGGAATAGAGCAAAGCCAAGGGAAAGAAGTTGGAGGTAGAGGGTATGATGAAGAACTCAGAGGAGACTAGATACACTAAAATTGTTGTCAATATCTCCATTCAGTTCAAGAGAGGTTAAGGTAGAGGACCAAAATTCAATTCCCTCTCCAAAATACTCTACCATAAATAAAAAACCATCCTCTATAGTTGAGCCTAGGTATACATGAGTTCCATTGGTCTTTCCTTCTTTCTAGGATCATAGAAAGAACAAACTATGTGCAAGTTTCAACAAACTCATCAACACAATTTGGCCTAGAGGCATTGCATATTTGCTTCTATGGTGTCACCAAGGTCATGCTAAATCCGATATCATCGTCATCTCCTTTGTGGAATGAGAAGTGCATGATGGAGTAAAAGTAGTAGAAACATCATGTTTAAGGGATGGAATTCCTAACACTGCTACCCAAGTGGATGATTCCAAATTTCTACAGAGGTGAAGTGTAACAACCCTGACCTGGGTTATACTTTAACCCTAGGTGTTTTGATTAAGAAATGTGATTAAATGCTTAATCTCATCTTATGAAAAGTAATTAGGCCTCAAGAGGAACTTATGTTGCAATTCTAGTCCTTTTTGAACATTGTTGAAATAAATGTTTTGTTTGTTTTGGACTAATGTGCAAAATACCCAAGTTGAGGGGTTTAAGTGCAAATTGTGCATGATAATATGTTCCTCATATGTGGAAGCATCATGAGAGTAAAGATGATGCTGAGGTATGGCTTATGGAAGCCTGAATACCAAGAAAGAGCTGATAAAGCAATGTTTGTGCATTAAAACCTAGTTTTGGTGTAAAGTGCAATTTACCCAAAACCTAGGGTTCAATATGCAAATTACCACTTCAATAAGGTCCCTAATGTTTCTTGGCATCATTTAGAGCAAAGAAAATGAGAGGGGCGCCTCATTTGAATTAAGTTGGAGGAGAGAGAATCTTGATATTAAAATAATCAAGATTTAATCCTAATTGAAACCCTAATTCGATGTAGGGCAAAAATAAATGTATTAATTAAAGGGCCTTCAACCAAAATTAAAATGGTTGGATTCAGATGTATGTGTGACGTCCTTGAGCTTTGCAAGGACCACAAAAATATCCAAGGGAGTGGATAACTCACACACAATTTTATAAGAAAAAGAAATATCCACTCACATATGGATATTAATATAATATGATTTAAGGTGTTTGATTTGCTTTTCTTTAAATCATGGATAATTGAGAGGGATAAAAGGAAAACAAGATATCCTCGTCCCTAAGGAAGATAAGGGGGAAGAGGCGGCCACATTTTTGGGATTAAATGAATTTTTATAAGGCACTTTCTCTCTCCTTGAATTTCTTATAAAAAGACCCTTTACTAGCCAAATGGAAGGCTTTTTTGACCCCAATTCTTCTCCTTGCTTGGGAAACTACCAAGGGATCTTGGGAGGATCAGGAGGACGACCCCCAACCTTTTGGTAGGGTTCTTGATCCATTTCACCTTGATTCCATGGTGGAAATTGAAAATAAATTATGGATTTCTTCCTATTTTGATCTCCTCTTCAATTCTAACCATTCCTTTTCACTCAAACCTTGAGGACGAGCCTTGGAATGGTGAAAGGAATTGCATCCACCATTGTTGCCGTGGACATGGAGCTTTGGAGCTCAATTGGAGGCGGGTTTTATAACTTGAAACCCTAACTTTGCTATTGCATTCAATTCCATATCTAAAAATGATCATTTCTACTTTTACAATAATTGATTCGGTTGATTGATGCAATCTCTATGGAAATCACAGTAGGTTTCGTGGGTTTGGAGCTTGATGATGATGACATCATAATAAGCAAGCACCTCACCAAATATCAAAGCCAAACGGTTTCATTGAGTTGCTCAAACGGTTGAGAATCCTGTTCCTAATTATGTTGGTTGATAACCCACCAAATTTGATGGATTAATTCTAAAGGAATCATGAGTTGAAGGCTAATCAATTAGGCAAACCTAATTGGATTAAGTGCTGATTTTCAACTTGAGTATTTTAACTTTTTGGGCAAATGGTTTCAAAACCGTTTGATAGGGTTGAACAAGGGTTGACCGTTTGATATTCATGTTCCTATGCATGTTGGTTAATGACTCACCAAATTTTATGGATTAATTCCCAAGGAATCATGAGTTGAAGGTTAATCAATTGGGCAAACCCTAATTGAAATTTGTGCTGAAATTCCAATGAGTTGATTTGAGATTTTGGGTGGAGTAGCCCAAACGGTTTCAAAACCGTTTGGGGATCACCCAAACGGTCTCAAGACCGTTTGGGGGTCACCCAAGACCGTTTGGAGGTCTAGGGTTGGATATGGTTAAGTGATTGAAGGACAAAAGATATGGTGTTAACCCTAATCGGCTAAATGCTGATTTTGCATTGGAATGAGTTGATGTTTTGGGTTGATTGACCCAAACGGTTTCAAAACCGTTTGGAATCACCCAAACGGTCTCAAGACCGTTTGGGGATCACCTAAGACCGTTTGGAGGTCTAGGGTTAAGCATGGTTGACCAATTGAAGGTCTAAAGGTGCCAAATCACTTTGCAATTAAGTGCTGATTTGATGATCAACTCAATAGCTCAAACCCTAATGATTCTTCACTAGAATCCAAGGGTTGGATGAGCCAAACAGTCTCAAAACCGTTTGGAGCTCATCCAAATGGTCTCAAGGCCGTTTGGAGGTCACCCAAGACCGTTTGGAGGTCTAGGGGTGAGTATGGTTAAGCAATTGATGATCCAATGCTACTAAGTTAAAGTGTAATCAATTGCTGATTTGGTGATCAATCCAATGATCCAAACCCTAATTGGTTGACTTGGATTTTGATGATGTGATGGGAAAATGGTCTCAAGACCGTTTGGTGGTCATCCAAACGACCTCAAGACCGTTTGGGGTCAGGTCATGTTCAATTTGGATGATGGTTCAATGGTTTCAAAGTAACTAATCTTGCATTGATTAGTGTTGAAGGATCATCGATTCCAAACCCTAATTCAATTGATTCAAACCCTAATTGAGGACTAATTGAGGGTCAAATCAGTTGAAGGTTGACCTATTTAACTCAATTGAAGTATGAGGATAGGTCCAATTGATGATTGGTTCCATGAATTCAATGATTGAAGGAATGAATATTGAGAACCCTAAACCGATTGGTGTAGTTGAGACCATCTTTGGTCCATGCGGTTTTGAGGAGGTTTGGACCAAACGGTCTCAAGACCGTTTGATTCCAAATGGTCTCATGACCGTTTGGGACCAAACGATCCCAAACCGTTTGTGCCCATGCAGTTTCAAAAGTCAAACTTGGGCAAACGGTCTTCACCTACTTGCTTGGGCAAACGGTCTCAAGCACCACCTTTACCAAACGGTTTCAAACCGTTTGAACCTTGAACGACCAAGACCGTTTGGGGCTCAAGTAGTCAAAGTTGATTGAGGACTCAATTGGTTAATCCACTTAGACACTTGTTGTAATTGAGGACTCAATCGATCAATTCAATTGGATACCTTATGTAATGGAGGTCCAAGGTGATTGAATCTCTTGAGAATAGAGATGATGAATGATTCATTGATCCAATGATGATTATTAATGATGATCATTGAAGATACAAAGGTTGAAACCCTAATAGTACCTAAGTGGTTAGTGCCAATTAAGGGAAGAACCCTAATTACCTATAAGATCAATGACTTGGTACACTATGTCATTCATAGTTGTATGTACTTGATTGAAGGGATGATATGACCTTATGAAGTTGAGATGATGTTAGCATGAATTAATAACATGAATATAATTCATGTGGTGATTAAGGGTATGATCCTTAAGTAGAGAGATCATGAAACCCTAATCCTGAATATATACCCTAATTGACAGGGTTATTGAATTCCAACCCTAATTGAGGGCAATTCTAAATGTAACCCTAATCCAGGGTGAGGATATAACCCTAATCTAGGGTAGTGATGTGTGAAACTCCAATTTAGAAAATGAGATGTAAAACCCTAATTGGAATGAATAGTGAATCTCTAATTATGAATAATTGAATGAAATCCTATTCTAGGGTTATGTTATGAGAAACCCTAAGTTAGAATGAGGTATATGGAACATTGATGTGGTGATGTGATATGAGCATCAAACTTAAGGTGATGTCATGTAATGACATGTAAAACCCTAGTTGAGGGTGATTCCATGTGGAACCATATTTGAGGGTGAATCCATGTGAAACCCTAGTTGAGGGTGATTCTATGATAAACCCTGATTAAGAACTAACATCACATAATGTTATGATGTCATGTTGTGATGAGAGGCCCTAAGAAGGGTGAAGGAATATAAGACTCTAATGTAAGCCATTATACATAAATCCCTAATCCTGGGAAATATGACAATGGATCATAATTCTAATTTTAAATAAGGATGCAAGGAAATCCTAATGATGAGATAAAAGAAATGACCTTATAAAGGGAAAACATTTCATGTGGTTGATTATATGTAAACTAATTGTAAACAATGTCTTTAGCATTAGACAAGCCCATATCATTAAAGATAGATGAACAATTCTAATGTGTGGCCTATGTATTATATGCTAAAGGTCAGAGTTTAGTAATGGAATGTATTAAGAGGGAAATACCTTAATACAAGATAAGTTGGTTAACTTAAGAGAGTCTGAAATGATGATAAAGTGATACATCAAGATATGATAGTTATCACATTCAACACTTCAGGGTTTATATACCTGGATGCACTCCAAATCCAACATATTTGGGTAAGAAACGTATGAAGTGTGTTATTCAACTATTACAATGAAATGTAATGAGTTGTTGCACCTTGATGAGTGTTAATTAATGTACCTTGAGAATGGAGTTAAGCTCAAATGATGTGTATGATATAATCTTACCATGATGAGGATGAGAAATGAACTCATACCTTGAATTGATGATCATTAATGCTATATGATAAAAGTAATGTTCTTGAATAATTAAATATGATATCTTTGAATGGCCCAGAGGTATGGATTAATGAATTAAGGGTTGGATAGATTATATAATCATGAAACCCTAATTAATGAGAAAAGGGGAACCCTAACCCTGACTTGGGTAAAGGGAATGATAAGCCCTGTTTGATAGTAAACCCTAATTCCTGGAAAAAGGAATAATGGTGTTACTATTGTATCACATGATGTGATGAATATCTTGTATGACTGTTATCATGCCTAATAACCATGCAGGTATGATGAGATAATGAACATAGCTAGATTTGAGCTATGACATTTATATAATAAATGTTGATTGGCATTATAATCCTTAATGTTGTTGTTGCTTAGTAAAAGTAACAATGCGTAAGGATTCTATGAGTCATATGAGTAAGTTGTTGCCTAGAAAGAGGTGACAAGATATTTCATGGCCTTGTGAGCCAGGTGTGATGCTTGTGTAACAAGTATCATGAATGCCTTGGTCAGATGACCTGAAGGTGATAGTTACCTGAAAAAAGTATAATAATGCTCAATGATGAGTTAGGTGTTTGAATACGCAGAACCATATGATTATGGTGATGAGAATGTGAAGGGATGAGAATTCCCAGTTTTGAAATGAGGGACCGAGTTCCCAAGGTCTTTGAAAGATTGATAAATATCTGATGAAAGTAGTACATGTCTCTTTATAGCATTGTTGTAATAAGTTATGTTTGAGAACTTGACTGATGCTAAAAGAATATGCTAATGTACTTAATTTAATCAAGTGAAATCATATCATGTAGAGCCCTGACCATAGATCCATCATTGTCAGTAGTTAAATGATGGTGAAACATGTTTTCCTAAGGGAACTCCTGGAGAGCATACTTTTGAGTATGTGGGGGTTATGGACGCGAATATCCTTACGTCCAAATGTAGGAATTGATGTGAGATGTACTTTAATCTCTCATTCCTTCATTATATGTACCGGGATGGATGTATCACGAATCTCCCGATGATTGGGTTAGATGCCGTACACATCTCCCAATAATGTTAATGCCAGATCGGTGGAGATAAACACAAAATCTCACGACCGCGAAGAGAGTGCAACACACCACTGTAACTCTGATAGCGAAGTTGCCAGTATACTCTGGAAAGCTATATTTAGCAGAGACACAAGATGTCCTGCATGTGATCTCACACTGACCGAGATGTGGGAGGTCATGGGAATCTGAATCTTCCATTGACCTTGTATGGTACCGATTTCAACTTCACAGTGGTCGGCTGGAGCATGAGCGGTATATATCATCTCCTCAGGGCATAAGTGTGTTTGTAAAATGAAATCAGCCATATAGCATGTTTTCTTAAGGATTGAATACGTAAATTCATTGGCTGATGTTATATTTCTATTATATATCTATTGTTCATTGATCTTGTTCATATTTGTTGTATTCATTACAAGTATATGGATGAACTATGAGTCTACCATGAGTAGATGCAACATTATCCTTGAAAAAGGAGATTACTTCACTTTGTTCATACAAGTGATTTACCTACTGTTAATTATATATATATAAATCCTTCTGCTTAGTTTATTTTAATAAACTGCTATAACAATGTTTTGGCGGAGAGTTATATCTCCCGCTGGGGCAATTTACAATTGTCTCACCCCCGTGGGATCCAACTTTTTAGGTGGACGCGAACAAAGAAGCAGAATCTCATGACAGGGAATAGACAACAGTAGTGACAACAAGGACAACAGTAAAATCTCAGGTGGAGATACTGCCTGTCAAGTTATGTAGTTAGAAAGTCCTATGTGTCGTCTCTGTACTCTCAGGTCCTCGGAGTTTTTAGTCAGTGTTTTATGAATTAATCTGAGGTTTTGGTTTGATGCCTTGAGATTCATATACTATTTGTTTATAATGTTTATAAGATAGTTGATGATGTAATCTCTGAAAAGAGATGGTACATGTTATGTATGTTTGAACCAGAATGTAAATGTTATGCAATGGTTCTTGTTGGAAAAGATTTCCTATGTGAGGATCTCTTTGCAAAAAGTTTTAATTTTCAGTTATTTTCAGTAATCCGCTGCAAATAATTTGCTTTCGCATTAGTTAATCCTGTTTTCACGAGACGGTCGCCACAATTAGTAGTATCCGAGCTCTATGTTTGTTGAGTCTACAGAGAAATAGGACTAAGGTAGTAGAGTCTGTTCTGGTGTCATCCAGTGTATCTGGTAGTGTCTTCTTCTCGTATAAGAGAAGAAGAACTTAAAGATGACTGGGTCACATGAGGAGGTTGCTGCTGAGAGCAGCAATGTTGCACGAGGAAAAAGTGCATGGGAGCAGACAAGAGAGAGATAATTGCCTGAGAATCCCCTAGCTGAACCATCTATAATAAGAAAATCCTTCTTTAAGTATTACTGTTAAAGAATTTAGGGCAACAGTAATGTAAATGATGGATCAAGCTTTGGCAGTGCAACCTAGATTACCAACCCCAATGATGATGTTTTAGATATCAACATGATTTGTAATCAACATCAGCTGGTTGAAGCAAAAGGAAATGATGAATTTCTGGACTTAAATTGAGTCTGTGCTCAACCTTAGCCTATTGAATTAATCTTTGAGGCAGAGTTAGCCTGAGGCAGTGAATAATTCATGAATTATGACAAGTGAGACAAGATAATGTCATGCAAATATGTTAATTTATGAATTCCTGGATTAACTGAGAAAGGAAATGATTGAACTTTCCTTGATTAGTCCTATGAGGACTTATGTTTTGCATAGTAAAACATTACAAATGTTTTATATTGTTCTTACCTCCTTGAGAAATGATGAGGTACAGAAGAGGTTCCTGAATGAAATTAAGGGATGATAAGTCTTATGCTTATGATAATATGAAAAGGAGGAATATGATAGTATACAAAGTGCATACCACTTGATCTCAGTATTTATATACCCTGGCCAGGTATACAACTATTGATGATAAAGTGGGTATGGAAACTCTTAGATTGTTGTCTTTTTGATTGCTTTGATCAAGTAGTCATTCTGAGACAATCTAACGAGTATAATGAAATTAGAAATCTGGAATGAATAAATGTGTCATATCCCATGCATAAGAAAGATAAGTCTGAGATAATCTCAGATGAGCATGTTGTATGAGGAACTAAAAATGTACTCCTCATAATATAAGAATAAGAATGAGGGAGATGAACCCTGTTCAATAATGTTGCCCGTATAATAAAGATCTTTCCCATAACGAGGAAATGGGAAATGTGATGACATCATGAGATGATCATAAACATGCTAGATAATAATAAAGAAAGGGATAATGACATGCAATCATCCTTACAAATTCCAATGCTAAAGGAAAGGAACCTAGGATGAGATAAAGAGTAAATGGTTCAAGAATAGTTGAAAATACATGAATTAATAAGAGGAATATGAATCCTTGTTTTCTTTCCTTTCAGGGACATGGCAATCAAGTGGGTCTTAGGACACTTGATGTGCATAAGATAAAGGAGTTCATGTAATGGATACTTAGAAAAGTATCAGTTATCTTGGACTTTGGTCCCAAGATGAGGACATATGAAACAATTAATGTTCCAAGATGAAAGGAAGAGATATATATGATGTGTTTCCAACACATGTGATAGATACCAAGGTGAAAGATTCTGATATCTGAGAGTTATCAGATGGGTTAGGTTGGCTACCTGGGGTGGTCAACTGTGAAATTAGTCTAAATATATAAAACAATATGAACATCATATGTTAGGGGTTTATGCTCTGCATAAACATGATATTAATAAAGAATGTATGTTGTTTCTCTGAACAAGAAAAGTGTTTTTTGACACAAAGTTGACTCTATAGTCAATGATGAGGAACAGTGGAGCATGTGCCTTATGTGTTGATTCTATGAGAATCTTGTATGGAAACACATTATACTGACCAAAGTTTTATGGTGTCTCCATAATAAGGAGATGTTATGTGAAGACTAGATAGTATGATGAATAAAATACATCTGTCTTCCTTTATCTAGATTTCGAGGATGAAATCCTTGTTAGGGGTTTATAATTTGTAACAACCCTGACCTGGGTTATACTTTAACCCTAGGTGTTTTGATTAATAAATGTGATTAAATTCTTAATATCATCTTATGAAAAGTAATTAGGCCTCAAGAGGAACTTATGTTCCAATTCTAGTCCTTTTTGAACATTATTGAAATAAATGTTTTGTTTGTTTTGGACTAATGTGCAAAATACCCAAGTTGAGGGGTTTAAGTGCAAATTGTGCATGATAATATGTTCCTTATATGTGGAAGCATCATGAGAGTGAATATTATGCTGAGGTATGGCTTATGGAAGCATGAATACCAAGAAAGAGCTGATAAAGCAATGTTTGTGCATTAAAAACTAGTTTTGGTGTAAAGTGCAACTTACCCAAAACCTAGGGTTCAATATGCAAATTACCACTTCAATAAGGTCCCTAATGTTTCTTGGCATCATGTAGAGCAAAGAAAATGAGAGGAGCGCCTCATTTGAATTAAGTTGGAGGAGAGAGAATCTTGATATTAAAATAATCAAGATTTAATCCTAATTGAAACCCTAATTCGATTTAGGGCAAAAATAAATGTATTAATTAAAGGACCTTCAACCAAAATTAAAATGGTTGGATTCAGATGTATGTGTGACGTCCTTGAGCTTTGCAAGGACCACAAAAATATCCAAGGGAATGGATAACTCACACACAATTTTATAAGAAAAAGAAATATCCACTCACATATGGATATTAATATAATATGATTTAAGGTGCTTGATTTGCTTTTCTTTAAATCATGGATAATTGAGAGGAATAAAAGGCAAACAAGATATCATTGTCCCTAAGGAAGATAATGGGGAAGAGGCGGCCACATTTTTGGGATTAAATGAATTTTTATAAGGCACTTTCTCTCTCCTTGAATTTCTTATAAAAAGACCCTTTACAAGCCAAATGGAAGGCTTTTTCGAACCCACTTCTTCTCCTTGCTTGGGAAACGACCAAGGGAGCTTGGGAGGATCAGGAGGATGACCCCCAACCTGTTGGTAAGGTTCTTGATCCATTTCACCTTGCTTCCGTGGTGGAAATCAAAAATAAATTATGGATTTCTTCCTATTTCGATCTCCTCTTCAATTCTAACCATTCCTTTTCACTCAAACCTTGAGGACGAGCCTTGGAATGGTGAAAAGAGTTGCATCCACCATTTTTGCCGTGGACATGGAGCTTTGGATCTCAATTGGAGGCGGGTTTTATAACTTGAAACCCTAACTTTGCTATTGCATTCAATTCCATATCTAATAATGATCATTCTACTTTTACAATAATTGATTCGGTTGATTGATGCAATCTCAATGGAAATCACAACAGGTTTCGTGGGTTTAGAGCTTGATGATGATGAAATCATCATAAGAAAGCACCTAACCAAATATAAAAGCCAAACAGTTTCATTGAGTTGCTCAAACGGTTTCCCAAACCATTTGGGAACAAACGGTTTCAAACCGTTTAGAAGCAAACGGTTTCACCAAACGGTTTCAAAACCGTTTGGGGGAGTTTACCAAGGGTTTACCGTTTGAGAATCCTGTTTCTAATTATGTTGGTTTATAACCCACCAAATTTGATGGATTAATTCCAAAGGAATCATGAGTTGAAGGCTAATCAATTAGGCAAACCTAATTGGATTAAGTGCTGATTTTCAACTTGAGTATTTTAACTTTTTGGGAAAACGGTTTCAAAACCATTTGAGAGGGTTGACAAAGGGTTTACCGTTTGATATTACTGTTCCTGTGCATGTTTGTTATTGACTCACCAAATTTTGATGGATTAAATCCCAAGGAGTCATGAGTTGAAGGCTAATCAATTGGGCAAACCCTAATTGAAATTTGTGCTGAAATTCCAATGAGTTGATTTGAGATTTTGGGTGGAGTAGCCCAAACGATTTCAAAACCGTTTGGGGATCACCCAAACGGTCTCAAGACCGTTTGGGGGTCACCCAAGACCGTTTGGAGGTCTAGGGTTGGATATGGTTAAGTGATTTAAGGACAAAAGATATGGTGCTAACCCTAATCGGCTAAGTGCTGATTTTGCATTGGAATGAGTTGATGTTTTGGGTTGATTGACCCAAACGGTTTCAAACCGTTTGGGAATCACCCAAACGGTCTCAAGAACGTTTGGGGATCACCCAAGACCGTTTGGAGGTCTAGGGTTAAGCATGGTTGACCAATTGAAGGTCTAAAGGTACCAAATCACTTTGCAATTAAGTGCTGATTTGATGATCAACTCAATAGCTCAAACCCTAATGATTCTTCACTAGAATCCAAGGGTTGGATGAGCCAAACGGTCTCAAGACCATTTGGAGCTCATCCAAACGGTCTCACGACCGTTTGGAGGTCACCCAAGACCGTTTGGAGGTCTAGGGGTGAGTATGGTTAAGCAATTGATGATTCAATGATACTAAGTTAAAGTGTAATCAATTGCTGATTTGGTGATCAATCCAATGATCCAAACCCTAATTGGTTGACTTGGATTTTGATGATGTGATGGGAAAATGGTCTTAAGACCGTTTGGTGGTCATCCAAACGACCTCAAGACCGTTTGGGGTCAGGTCATGTTCAATTTGGATGATGGTTCAATGGTTTCAAAGTAACTAATCTTGCATTGATTAGTGTTGAAGGATCATCGATTCCAAACCCTAATTCAATTGATTCAAACCCTAATTGAGGACTAATTGAGGGTCAAATCAGTTGAAGGTTGACCTATTTAACTCAATTGAAGTATGAGGATAGGTCCAATTGATGATTGGTTCCATGAATTCAATGATTGAAGGAATGAATATTGAGAACCCTAAACCGATTGGTGTAGTTGAGACCATCTTTGGTCCATGCGGTTTTGAGGAGGTTTGGACCAAACGGTCTCAAGACCGTTTGATTCCAAATGGTCTCATGACCGTTTGGGACAAAACGATCCCAAACCGTTTGTGCCCATGCAGTTTCAAAAGTCAAACTTGGGCAAACGGTCTTCACCTACTTGCTTGGGCAAACGGTCTCAAGCACCACCTTTACCAAAAGTAACTAATCTTGCATTGATTAGTTACGTTTGAGAACCCTAAACCGATTGGTGTAGTTGAGACCATCTTTGGTCCATGCAGTTTTGAGGAGGTTTGTACCAAACGGTCTCAAGACCGTTTGAGTCCAAACGGTCTCAGGACCGTTTGAGTCCAAATGGTCTCAGGACCGTTTGGGACCAAACGATCCCAAACCGTTTGTGCCCATGCGGTTTCAAAAGTCAAACTTGGGCAAATGGTCTTCACCTACTTGCTTGGGAAAACGTCTCAAGCACCACCTTTACCAAACAGTTTCAAACCGTCTGAACCTTGAAGGACCAAGACTATTTGGGGCTCAAGTAGTCAAAGTTGATTGAGGACTCAATTGGTTAATCCACTTAGACACTTGTTGTAATTGAGGACTCAATTGATCAATTCAATTGGATACCTTATGTAATGGAAGTCCAAGGTGATTGAATCTCTTGAGAATAGAGATGATGAATGATTCATTGATCCAATGATGATTAGTAATGATGATCATTGAAGGTACAAAGTTTGAAACCCTAATAGTACCTATGTGGTTAGTGCCAATTAAGGGATGAACCCTAATTGCCTATAGGATCAATGACTTGGTACACTATGTCATTCATAGTTGTATGTACTTGATTGAAGGGATGATATGACCTTATCAAGTTGAGATGATGTTAGCATGAATTCATAACATGAATATAATTCATGTGGTGATTAAGGGTATGATCCTTAAGTAGAGAGATCATGAAACCCTAATCATGAATATATACCCTAATTGACAGGGTTATTGAATTCCAACCCTAATTGAGGGCGATTCTAAATGTAACCCTAATCCAGGGTGAGGATATAACCCTAATCTAGGGTAGTGATGTGTGGAACTCCAATTTAGGAAATGAGATGTAAAACCCTAATTGGGATGAATAGTGAATATCTAATTATGAATAATTGAATGAAATCCTATTCTAGGATTATGTTATGAGAAACCCTAAGTTAGAATGAGGTATATGGAACATTGATGTGGTGATGTGATATGAGCATCAAACTTAAGGTGATGTCATGTAATGACATGTAAAACCCTAGTTGAGGGTGATTCCATGTGAAACCATATTTGAGGGTGAATCCATGTGAAACCCTAGTTGAGGGTGATTCTATGAGAAACCCTGATTAAGAACTAACATCACATAATGTTCTGATGTCATGTTGTGATGAGAGTCCTTAAGAAGGGTGAAGGAATATGAAACTCTAATGTAAGCCATTATACATAAAGCCCTAATCCTGGGCAATATGACAATGGATCATAATTCTAATTTTAAATAAGGATGCAAGGAAATCCTAATGATGAGATAAAAGAAATGACCTTATAAAGGGGAAACATTTCATGTGGTTGATTATATGTAACCTAATTGTAAACAATGTCTTTAGCATTAGAAAAGCCCATATCATTAAAGATAGATGGACAATTCTAATGTGTGGCCTATGTATTATATGCTAAAGGTGAGAGTTTAGTAATGGAATGTATTAAGAGGGAAATACCTTAATACAAGATAAGCTGGTTAACTCAAGAGAGTATGAAATGATGAGAAAGTGATACATCAAGATATGATAGTTATCACATTCAACACTTCAGGGTTTATATACCTGGATACACTCCAAATCCAATATATTTGGGTAAGAAACATATGAAGTGTGTTATGCAACTATTACAATGAAATGTAATGAGTTGTTGCACCTTGATGAGTGTTAATTAATGTACCTTGAGAATGGAGTTAATCCCAAATGATGTGTATGATATAATCATACCATGATGAGGATGAGAAATGAACTCATACCTTGAATTGATGATCATTAATGCTATATGATGAAAGTCATGTTCTTGAATAATTAAATATGATATCTTTGATTGCCCCAGAGGTATGGATTAATGAATTAAGGGTTGGATAGATTATATAATCATGAAACACTAATTAATGAGAAAAGGGGAACCCTAACCCTGACTTGGGTAAAGGGAATGATAAGCCCTATTTGATAGTAAACCCTAATTCCTGGAAAAAGGAATAATGGTATTACTTTTGTATCACATGATGTGATGAATATCTTGTATGACTGTTATCATGCCTAATAACCATGCAGGTATGATGAGATAATGAACATAGCTAGATTTGAGCTATGACATTTATATAATAAATGTTGATTGGCATTATGAGCCTTAATGTTGCTGTTGCTTAGTAAAAGTAACAATGTGTAAGGAATCTATGAGTCATATGGGTAAGTTGTTGCCTAGAAAGAGGTGACAAGATATTTCATGGCCTTGTGAGCCAGGTCTGATAGTTGTATAACAAGTATCATGAATGCCTTGGTCAGATGACCTGAAGGTGATAGTTACCTGAAAAAGGTATAATAATGCTCAATGATGAGTTAAGGGTTTGAATACCTAGAACCATATGATTATGGTGATGAGAATGTGAAGGGATGAGAATTCCCAGTTTTGAAATGAGGGACCGAGTTCCCAAGGTCTTTGAAAGACTGATAAATATCTGATGAAAGTAGTACATGTCTCTTTATAGCATTGTTGTAATAAGTTATGTTTGAGAACTTGACTGATGCTAAAAGAATATGCTAATGTACTTAATTTAATCAAGTGAAATCATATCATGTAGAGCCCTGACCATAGATCCATCATTGTCAGTAGTTAAATGATGGTGAAATAGGTTTTTCTAAGGGAACTCATGGAGAGCATACTTTTGAGTATGTGGGGGTTATGGACGCGAATATCCTTACGTCCTAATGTAGGAATTGATGTGAGATGTACTTTAATCTCTCATTCCTTCATTATATGTACTGGGATGGATGTATCACGAATCTCCCGATGATTGGGTTAGATGTCGTACACATCTCCCAATAATGTTAATGCCGGATCGGTGGAGATAAACACGAAATATCATGATCGCGAAGAGAGTGCAACACGCCACTGTAACTCTGATAGCGAAGTTTCCAGTATACTCTGGAAAGCTATATTTAGCAGAGACACAAGATGTCCTGCATGTGATCTTGCGCTGACCGAGATGTGGGAGGTCATGGGAATCCGGCTCTTCCATTGACCTTGTATGGTACCGATTTCGACTTCGCAATGGTCGGTTGGAGCATGAGCGGTATATCTCATCTCCTCAGGGCATAAGTGTGTTTGTAAAATGAAATCAGCCGTATAACATGTTTTCTTAAGGATTGAATACGGAAATTCATTGGCTGATGTTACATTTTTGTTATAAATCTGTAGTTCATTGATGTTGTTCATATCTGTTGTATTCATTACAAGTGTATGAATGAACTATGAGTCTACAATGAGTAGATGCAACATTATCCTTGAAAAAGGAGATTACTTCACTTTGTTCATACAAGTGATTTACCTGTTGTTAATTATATATATATAAATCCTTCTTCTTAGTTTATTTTAATAAACTGCTATAACAATGTTTTGGCAGAGAGTTATATCTCCCTCTGGGGCAATTTACAATTGTCTCACCCCCGTGGGATCCAAATTTTTAGGTGGACGCGAACAAAGAAGCAGAATCTCATTACAGTGAATAGACAACAACAGTGACATCAAGGACAACAGTAATATCTCAGGTGGAGATACTGCCTGTCAAGTTATGCAGTTAGAAAGTCCTATGTGTCGTCTCTGTACTCTCAGGTCCTCAGAGTTTTTAGTTAGTGTTTTATGAATTAATCTGAGGTTTTGGCTTGATGCCTTGAGATTCGTATACTGTCTGTATATAATGTTTATAAGACAGTTGATGATGTAATCTCTGAAAAGAGATGGTACATGTTATGTACGTTTGAACCAGAATGTAAATGTTATGCAATGGTTCTTATTGGAAAAGATTTCCTATGTGAGGATCTCTTTGCAAAAAATTTTAATTTTCAGTGATTTTTAGTAATCCGCTGCAAATAATTTGCTTCCATATTAGTTAATCCTGTTTTCGCGAGACGGTCGCCACATGAAGGAAGATTTCATTGTTAATATTTCTACAAAGGAGAGAGATCAAATATCAGATGATGCTCAATAGATAATGGATGGTGTTTTTTAATCACCCAAGAATGGTTACACGAATCTATTTTACCTCCCTTTTCCTTTTATACACACCAACTTGGGTAAATATAGAGAACACTAGAGTCCCTTGGACACTATATCGAGTGGAAAGGAGTGAAAGCACCTTTGGTCTTCCTCTTTATTAGGAGGATTTGGTGCCAAAGATAGGTTGTCTAGATTCAGACAATGTCTCCATCAATTTTTAGGCCTAAACGGTACTTTCAAAACCCACATTTCCATACATATATGATTTTCCTACCATTCTCAATGTTTACTATATTACCAAACCCACTCTTGTGATGGATGAACGTCTTTTTGGAAATGTCTGCTTCCTACCCAAAAGAAACCACAAAAAAGAACCATGTGGAGTTGCAATTTCTTACTGAGAAGAAGGTTGGAACATGACACATGGATGATAGAAAGCATCTTGATGTGGCTACAACAACTAATGTAGGGTACAATACATCCTCACCTCCACACATAGGAATCTCCAAGGATCCTTCACTTCATGTAGTAATTGTTGATCTTCATTTAGAAAACACTCTCTTGGTATCTCCAAACAATTGGCCATCACAAAATCATCAAGGTTCTCTTCGAATAAACCCTCTTTTTGTTTGAGGTTAAGGGAGTACTTCAAGAATGGTTATGGTGGTATATTATAAAAATAATGAAGACTCTTAGTTCCCGGTGCATATATGGCCTACAATTTATCTGGATGAGTCAAATATTCTTTTATTATGTCCTAGATCGAATTTAAAGGCTAGCAGAATTAAATTGGATTAGGAGTTGGATGTTGGATTTGTTTAGTCTATTGGTTATTTAACTACTAAAGCAAGATTGGAAATATAATTTGGGAAAATTGTGATCCTAACTTTCATTACCAAAAGATGATCATTTAATCTGAATTTTTGAATTTGATATTAAAATAATTGCAAGAATGAAATGATAAAATTAGATTGGTTTTCATCTATAATGGAGACACTTGGGATAAATGGTGTCAATACTGCCACATATTGTCACTTGTGTAACCACATTACCACAAATGAATAATTATAATTGAGTACACACAAATTATAACAATTTTTGTGTGAGGAATTTACATAAATAAATATTGCTCTGGTCTCACAGTTACTTTACACAATATGTATGAGATATAAGGTTAGGACCCATATATTCTTTTCATAATCATACAATGGTTAATAGTTCTAAGGTATGATTAGGGTTACATATATCCTTAGTTAGGGTTTATACATGAGTTACATCATTACAATGTTCATTAGGGTACATTGACGTGGAATATTATCACACTAACAAATTCACTCAGGGTTGAAATCCCTGAGTTTTTACCAAAACCTTGTGCAATAATACCACCCGCAAGTGGACGAGTTTTATTGCAGTATAGTTGATGATCGAATCCCAAGGGACAACATTTTTAAGAATCTTTTACTAGTCGAATCTAGTTGAACCAAGACTAATATTTATAACAAAGGTTGGTTGGAGTTCAATTAAACTAAATGCAAGGAAAGTAAAAGAGAAGAATTAAAAGTTGATTAAGGATTAATGACGGGAATCGCTGGGATGGTCCTGGGTTTCACCGCCACTACACATGCAAACATATCAAAGCACAAACATCCAAGCAAGATATAACTATCCAAATATAGCTGCTGCAAAACCCCCCATGCGGGCATCAGGTTCACGTAAGCATCACCTTAGGTATCAGATGTCTCGTCACCATCCATATCACATACTTATGGCTCCGAAGATATAGATATCCAACTGAAGTTGCAGCCCCCCTTGCGGGCGTCGGGCACACAAAAGCGTCACCATGGGCTAGATGTCTCATCACCTCATGGATCACACATTTACGACTTCAGGGAATCCCATCTGATTTCTCATCAGGGAGTCAACATCATTAATCGACATTCAAATCCTACATATTGAAGCTCTCGCAACATAGGAAAAGAACAAGATAAATGCAAGCAGGTGATCAATCCACAAGCACACATCGACGATTAACAATGAAATGAAAGGTTATATACATGCCATGGAATGTTTAGTAAATGAACATGTAAGCATGGGCAACGGGGCTAGTCCTCGCACCCCAACGAAAAAGGATTACTCGCTCATGGAGAGAGAAATAAGAAAAATAAGAGAGAGAGAAGATTCGGCCATGATCATGGTGAAGAAGATGATCACAGCTCAGTGGAGAAATGGTCCTCTACACAATGTCGGGGCAGATCTGGACAAGGAGGGAAGAACATCATGACAGAAGGGGCAAATCTTCTCTCTCCACCTTCTCTCTCTTCTCATAGTCCTTTCTCACAGCAGGAGTAGCTCGTGGACGTGATGGCGGCGTAGGCTCAGCGTGGATGCAACAGATCTAGATCCGAATCTAAATCTAGATCTAGATCTGGATGGGGTGGCTTGTAGATCTGAGTTTCCACCTCATATCTGGGTCAACGGGGGCGCAAGACCAACATGGAGGTAGCCTCTTAGCTGTGGAGATCGTCTCCTTAGGCTGAGGACAGACTTGCAGCCTAACGATGTCTGGAGAGGCTCCCCTTTAAGTGAGGGGGTAGGGGTCTATTTATAGTAGTGGATGGGCAGTGCCACAGTCGTGGCTTTCCTGTTACTACCAGCAGGTTGTGTTTTTTGTATCGCAGACCGTGGTCTTCTCCTTTAGCCTGGTCACAGTTCTTCGCTGGCCTTGGTTACAGGTTGGGGTCCCTTCTTCTGCCATGACCTCGGTCGAGGTCTGCTGTGATGGTGCTCGGTGGCCAACAGGTTGATCGCGGTCTGCATATGGCGGCTAGGGCAAGGAGTGACAAAGGTCGCGGTTATGGAGATGTGGAGAAGTGGTCGCGGTTGGTTGCCTTGTAGGTCGCGATCTTCTCAGGCATACAATTGAGGTTGCGGTGCTGTTATGATGTGGTCCCGGTAGTGTGAATCACTGTCGCAGTTTTGGCTGACCGCGGATGGGAGAGAGTAGGTCGCGATATGGTGAGGGAGTGGTCTTGGTAGTGTGAATTATGGATATGTGCAGAAGGGAACCACGATCGCGATTAGTAGGTCGCAGTTATGATTTCTCCCGGTCGCGGTTGTGGGAGGAAGTGGGAATGTAATGGTGGGTGGCTAGGGTTAAGGCGGAGGTGGTACTGGAGTGCTGGTCGTGGGGTTGGCATGAAGACTGATTGTGTTGCTGTCGATGGCGGGAGAGATAGGTAGGTCGTGATTTCTCTGGCTGCTAGGGTTGATCGCGATTGTGGGAGAAAAGGATCGCGGTCTCTATCATGATGAGGTCACATGCACGAAGGGAGGAACCGTAGTGTGAGGTGACATAGCAAGTCACAGTTTTGGCAGACCGCGAGCGCGGCTTTGCTGGCGCCTGATCCGGTCGTGATTGTTGGGTAGCAGAGGACCGCGGGCACATTAGTTGGTTGAGGGAACCTCGATCGCAGTTCTGTGTAATCGTGGTCGCGGTCGTTGGCAGAGAGAAGAGGCCACAGTTCTTAGGGTTGATCGTGATCAAACCAACATGAAGAAGGAGGTCCATCTTTTAGCGGATGGGTCCTAGTTCTCGTGGGCCCAAGTGCCCAAAATGACATGCATAAAGGTGCAAAAATTCAATAAAAATAGGGATAAATTCGATTAAATCAAAACAAGTCAAATGTTAGAAGATATGGTCAATAAAGGTGACTAAACAGAGCAAAATAGGGCCCAAGATGGTGACCGTGACCATGACGAATGTGTATTCATCAAAACACCCCGAACTTAAATGTTGCTCGTCCTCGAGTAACACAAAATCTGAAACAGTCGTCAACAAATACTTTCAACTCGTGCGATTGCCTCATCTTCACATCACAATTGTTTCTTTTCTACTCGGTATGGCTAAGCATCTCAACATCCTGAGATCACATAACACATCTTACCATATCTTCATTCTTGAGTTCGTTTCTCAAACACACTTCCTCTCTACCTTTTTCAACATCAAGCATGTCAAAGAGTTTCGTAAGAGTCCAGAGACACCCGCAGAACAACAAGTGTGCACCTAATTTGACACTGGTGTTTTTAGGAATTTGGTAAGCATAAACATTCATTGTGCCTTTAGGTGGAAAAGGGAGTGAAGGGTGGTATGGAAGGAAGAAATAAATCTCTCCTCTATTCGACTCGAGATTTTTTTTATTATTTGCAATTTCATTGATTGCATTTTTGTGTGCGAATCTATCTTCTATTTGACTCGAGATTGCATTATTTATGTGCACATAGGCATCTTTTCTTGGTGGTATGCCCCTATTACATAGAGAGGGGTATGGAAGAAGTGGATAAAGAGAGAGAGTGTGCCACCCCGAACTTAGGGTTTGGCACTATATTGGCTATTTTTGTTTCTTTTATTTATTTATGGACAGAGAGGTAAGAAGATGATAGAAGAAGTGTAGAAGAGAGTTCAGGTCAGAATGCAACTTGATTTACAATTCAGTGCATCGAGTTGTTATCCTTATCTTACTCTGCTCAAATAATGACTTGATGAGGATCCGATGGAGATTCCATGCTATTGTTCCACTAGTCAGTTAGGAAGCACAATGTGTTCGATCCCTCTCAGTTCGACATATACTTGCCATTTTTACTGATCATGATTTCACACGGTGATTTCTAACCATTGGCTAGTTTAAAAAATTGTCCCCCTTGAGGCTTTGCTTCGAATAAGGAGGGTATAATGATTCAAAATTGCATGGAAAAATGGGATAGCCGGCTAGGTAATGGCTTTGATTGAATAAAAGCATCAAAACTTCATCAAATTTCTATACAAACTACTTTGAAAACTTCAAAATTTTGAATTTTTTTGAAAAATTTGCTCAAAATTGCCACGATGAAATCTTAAGTGTGAAACAGATAGGAGTGGGTGGAAAGTGAAGTACATACCACCCACCCTCCACCCCGAACTTAGAAATTTGCTCGTCCTGAGCAAACTCTAAATCCGAGTTGGAGGGGAAAAATCATGCCAGTTGGTCCACCAGATGTGATTGCATTCCTTTTGGTGACGCGTACTCCAACTGAAATCTCAAAAATGGAAACTATCAAAACTTAAGACCGCATCTTGTGATGCATTATCTACCGGGTGCAAAATTGTCTAAAAAGTAAAAACAAAATTAAGGAAAAGTTCTAATTCAAAATTAAAAGTAAAAACAAAATTATTGATCGGGTTGCCTCCCGACAAGCGCCTTTGTTTTATGTCGATGGCTCGACGTGGATACTATCATCATGGTGGGGCTCTAGGTGGAACTTGAACTGGATTGACATGTTCTTTTGGTGGTTTCTTTCTCAGTCATTCATTTATCTTTGATTTGATTCTGGCCTCTTGTATTCTTTCCCATAGAGCGCAAACATTGTCAGAACACATAGGGAAATGACTTGAGTTATGTTGAATGGTTCTTTGTTGCTCGATGCGAGGTGGAGAATAGTTGTAGGAGATCTGAGTGGCATCATTTATAATGTAGTGCTGTTGAGGCTCGAAGGAGAAGTTCATTTGCTGATGCACTATCCCTTCTTCATAAAAATTTTGGTCACTGACGTCTATCAGATATTGATCTGGGGGATGTTCTCGATAGAAACCACAATCCAAATCTTGTTGAGGAGGAAAGATGAAATGAGCAATCTTCGTCTGCTTGGGTGTCGGTGCATTCAAGATGATAGTTGTTTCTAGATGAGATGGCTCATGGAAAACTAAAGGAGGATCAATATGTGTAACGACAGGGCTGAGAGGTGTATCCTCCACAATTGGTGGTATTTCCTTCGTCTCTACAAACACTGGCTCACTATTAGTATTCTCTTCATCATGGCCTTTTTCTGGGGAACTATCAGATTTTGAGGAAATGAATTGTTGCTGCATCTGAGTGGATTGATTAACACAGTCAATAAAATATGCTTCTTCTTCTTCAATGTGTCCTTAGCACTTTTGGATGCATATAAATCAAATGATAGGTTTCCCACCCTTAAGGTCAAGACTCCAGCTTCAACATTGATCAGAGCTCTAGAAGTTGAAAGGAAAGGTCTTCCAAAAATGAGGGGGTAGCGTGTATTTTCCTTGATGTCCATAACTGCAAAATCACACAGGACATATAGATTCCCAAGCCTTATAGGGATATCTTCTATGATGCCAACTGGCTTGATCATTGAGGAGTCAGCAAGCTCGATGGACATTCTAGTGGGTAAGAAGTTGGTGAGGCCCAGTTAGTTGCATAGGCTAAAAGGAATGATAGAGATGCTAGCTCCAAGATCATCTAGACCTGGTCGGTTGATGGAATTGCTTATCGAGCAAGAAATTCCAAAAGATCCAGGATCCTTATGCTTGCGAGGTATCCTATCCATCACTAAATTAGATGTTGTTCTTGCTAGTTTCACTTTCTGATGATCTTTAGTTTTGTATTTCTGACTAAGCAGGAGGTTGAAGAACTTTGACCATTAGGGCATCTCAACCATGTCATCCAAGAGCGGAATATTGACATACAACTTTCTCATGATTTCTTTGAACTTGTTGAACCTAGCATCATGCTGGGTAAAATTGAGTCGACTTGGAAATGGTATACGAGGTTTATACACTGGAACAACGGGATCAAGTGAGTCTTCTGCATCAACAACAATAGGTTCCTCATAACTTGCCTTGTCGATCATATCATTCTGATTCGCCACTGCGCTATGCTCATCACCTTGGACATTCGTCATGGTGACATGAGTATTGGGTTCTGGTAAGATAAAGCCTGAATGAGTTGTCACAGCCTTAAGTTGTTCCACATGCTTCAGGTTGTCTTATGGTTGCCCAACTAAAGCTCCGACAGGTGGCTTGAGGCTAGCTGCAAGTTGAGCTAGTTGAGATTCAATAGCCTTCTGATGTGCTTGCTGGTTAGCTATCAAGGTTTGTTGCGACTGTAGCATCTTTTCAATGGCTGACAGTTTGTCATTAGGAGAGATGGGACTGGCTTGTTGCCCTTATTGTTGCTTTTGATAAGGGACTTGGTTTGGAGTTTGGAACTGAGAGTTGTTCTGATACTGGTTGTATTTTCTATTCTAGAAGTTACCCCTATAGTTCCCTTGATTTCTGAAATTCTGTTGTTGGTTGTTTGAACCATATTGACGTGAATTTACCGCTCCCGAAGGATTTCCATACTAAAAACCCGGATGGTTCCTATTCTGATTCGGATTATAATATCCTTGACCAGGGATGGTGTTAATGGCATTTAGATTTTCCATTTGACCATTATCTCCTTGGGCACTAACTTTGCCCAGAATAACATCATAGAGAACATTGCAGGATAAGGTAGAGTGATTGGTACCTTTACATGCTTCACAAAATAGTGAAGCTGACTTAAACTTATTCTTGTTGTTGAGGGGGCGAGCATCTTCTTTCATAAGAAACAATAGACGATTCTAGGTGGTCCTGCTTGGCAACTAGAAGCTTAAGAGACTCAGCGATAGACTAGTACTCAAGAGTAGCTTCTGCCATAGCAACCTTTAGCACCCCTTTACTTACGGGTCTACCCCAATTAGCTTGGTTTTTAGCTCCAAGGGTGACAACCTTCCATGCACTATCATAACTTTGATGCATGAAGTTACCTCTAGATGAAGAGTCTAGAAACTTCTTGATATCATCATCCACACCCCTATAGAAGATTTTGATGAGTTGATTCTTAGGAATTCCATGGTGTGGACATTTGCGTAGAAGCTCCTTGTATCTTTCCCATGCTTCTGTAAGGGTTTCACCAGGGACATGAGTGAATTGCGTTATTCGACCCCTAATTTCATAGGTGAGAGAAGGAGGATAGCACTTTTCCACAAAAACATTTTGAAGTTGTTCCCAAGTAGTGATGGGTTCACATTGCAAGGAGTTATACCAACTCATGGTTCTATCAGCGAGAGAATATTTAAAGAGACGGAGTCTGATGGCATCATCAGAGACTCCATTTTGCTTTGTCATAGCACATAGATCTATAAACCTTAGAAGATGTTCTTGACTATCTTCTCCTTGCTTACCATAGAAAGGACTATTCTAAAGCAGTGTAACCCAATGTGCTCTTATCTCAAAATTTGGAGCATTGATGGGAGGAGGTTGTACTGGGTGGTGAACATCAACAACTTTAGGGATTGAGAATTCTCAAAGGTCTTTTTGTAACTCAGCTTGTTGAGTTGCTACTTAAGATGCTTAGATTTCCTCTTGAACTACAACTCTGGCTTCTTGCATAAGCCTATCTCTTTGCGCATTAAGGGCTTGAGATACCCTTCAGGCAATTTCCTCCTCTTGTACCATTCTTGCTTGGTTTTCTCCAATCTGACGATGAAAGGTTCTGTCTATCTCAGGGTCAAAGCTACTAGAGAGTCCGGGACTGTTCGAACGGTGCATACACTAGACTTTGTGGGTACCTAGGATGGAAAGATATTTCAATAGTGAGATGGATGTAGTGGAGTCAAATTCAAGTTGATGATCGATAGTATCAAAATTAAAAGAAAAACCTAGATTAGTCTCAAAAGAACTAGATTTAACTAGATGATTCCGTTGTCCCCGGCAACGGCGCCAGAATTTGACATGGAATATTATCGCACTAACAAACTCACTCAGGGCTGAAATCCCTAAGTTTTTACCAAAACCTTGTGCAATAATACCATCCGCAAGTGGACGGGTCTTATCGCAGTATAGTTGAGGATCGAATCCCAAGGGACAACATTTTTAAGAATCGTTTACTAGTCGAATCTAGTTGAATCGAGACTAATATTTAGAACAAATGTTGGTTGGAGTTCAATTAAACTATATGCAAGGAAAGTAAAAGAGCATGATTAAAAGTTGATTAAGGATTAATGATGGGAATCGCTGGGATTGTCTCGGGTTTCACCACCACTACACATGCAAACATATCCAAACACAAACATTCATGCAAGATATAACTATCCAAATAGAGCTGCTGCAAAACCCCCATATGGGCGTCAGGTTTGCGTAAGCATCACCTTAGGTATCAGATGTCTCATCACCATCCAGATCACATACCTACGGCTCCAAAGATACAGATATCCAACTGAAGTTGCGGGCCCCCCTTACGGTTGACAGGCACACAGAAGCGTCACCGTGGGCTAGATGTCTCATCACCTCACAGATCACACACTTACGACTTTAGGGAATCCCATCTGATTTCGCATCAGGGAGTCAACCGCATTAATCGACATTCAAATGCTACATATTGAAGTTCTCACAACATAGGAAAAAGAACAAGATAAATGCAAGAAGGTGATCAATCCACAAGCACACATCGACGATTAACAACAAAATAAAAGGTTATATAAATGGCATAGAATGTTTAGTAAATGAACATGTAAGCATGGGCAGCGGGGCTAGTCCCCACACCCCAGTGAAAAGAACTACTCGCTCATGGAGAGAGAAACAAGAAAAACAAGAGAGAGAGAAGATTCCGCCATGAGCATGGTGAAGAAGATGATCGCAGCTCAGTGGAGAAACGGTCCTCTACACAATGTCGGGGCAGATCTAGACGAGGAGGGAAGAACGCCACGGCAGATGGGGCAGATCTTCTCTCTCCACCTTCTCTCTCTTCTCGTAGTCCTTGCTTGTAGTAGGAGGAGCAGCTCGTGGATGTGATGGCGGTGTAGGCTCGGCGTGGATGCAACAGATCTAGATCTGGATCTGGATCTAGATCTAGATCTGGATGGGGTGGCTTGCAGATCTGAGTTTCCACCTCAGATCTACGTGAATAGGGGCACAAGACCACCACAGAGGCAGACTCTTGGATGTGGAGATCGTATCCTTCGGCTGAGGACAGACCTGCAACCTAATAGCGTTTGGAGAGGCTCCCCTTTGAGTGAGGGGGTAGGGGTCTATTTATAGGAGTGGATGGGCAGTGCCACAGTCGTGGCTTTCCTATTGCTGCCAGCAGGTCACATTTTTTGTATCACAGACCGCGGTCTTCTCCTTTAGCCTGGTCGTGGTTCTTCACTGGCCTTGGTTACAGGTTGCGGTCCCTTCTACTGCCATGACCTTGATCGAGGTCTGCTGTGATGGTGCTCAGTGGCCAACAGGTTGATCGCGGTTTGCGTATAGCGGCTAGGGCAAGGAGTGACAAAGGTTGCGGTTATGGAGGCGTGGAGAAGTGGTCACAGTTGGTTGCCCTGCAGGTCGTGATCTTCTCAGACATACAGTTGAGGTCGCGATGTTGTTATGATGTGGTCACGATAGCATGAATCGCAGTCGCGGTTTTGGCTGACCGCGGGCGGGAGAGAGTAGGTCACGATATGGCGGGGGAGTGGTCGCGGTAGCATGAATCGCAGACAGGTGTGGAAGGGAACCGCAATCGCGGTTAGTAGGTCGCGGTTATGACTGCTCCCAGTCACAGTTGTGGGAGGAAGCGAGAACATAATGGCAGGTGGCTAGGGTTAAGGCGGAGGTGCTGCTGGAGTGCTGGTCGCGGGGTTGGCGTGAAGACTGACCGAGTTGCTGTCGATGCCGGGAGAGACCCCGGGCGGGAGAGAGAGGCAGATCACGATTTCTCTGGCTGCTGGGGTTGATCGCGATTGTGGGAGAAAAGGATCGCGGTCCCTGTCATGACGAGGTCACGGGAACGGAGGGAGGAACCGCGGTGTGAGGCGACGTAGCAGGTTGCGGTTTTGGCAGACCGCAGACACGACTTTGCTGGCGCCTGGTCCGGTCACGATTGTTGGGTAGAAGAGGTCCGCATGCGCGTTAGTTGGTTGAGGGAACCGCGATCGCAATTTTGTGTAATCGCGATCGCAGTCGTTGGCAGAGAGAAGAGGCCGCCGTTCTTAGGGTTGATCCTAATCAAACCATCATGAAGAAGGAGGGCCAACTTTTAGCGGATGGGCCCTAGTGCTCGTGAGCCCAAGTGTCCAAAATGACCTACACAAAGGTGCAAAAATTCAATAAAAATAGGGATAAATTCGATTAATCCAAAACAAATCAAATGTTAGAAGATATGGTCAATAAAGGTGACTAAACAGAGCAAAATAGGGACCAAGATGGTGACTATGACCATGATGAATGTGCATTCATCATACATACAAGTGCATTAGGGTTTATATGTCTCCTTGTTTGGCCAAATCTAGAGATTTAGGCATGCAATCATACTATCTATGGGATTAGGGTGGCTAGAGTCAAAAGGGTTAGATTCATTAAGTTATAATGAATCTACAACTGCTTGACCAATATCTCTATTATCCTCTTGACTCCCATTCAAATAATAGATACAACTGCTTGTCTCATCAGTTAACTTAAAGGGGAAAATGTATTAATATGATGCTTATTTGGCTTGATGTGAGAACATTAAGAGGACATATATCTTGCTATTTAATGTTTCTTATTTAGATTCTATTTTATGTCATATAATTAGTCTTTGGCTAAGTTATATTAACAATTAGGAATCCAAAGATAATTATTGAATCTTAGCGAGTCCACCCTATTGCCATGCTATATGTATGGTGTACTAAAAAGATGACTTCTATGAATTTTTTATGAAGTGAAATTGTAATTCATAGTAGATCTAGAATGCCCTAATCATCATGAATTTCCTAGTTTCTCAGTGGGTAGGGAGGGGAGTTTCTCTCATAGAAACCCTAAGGGTGTAGGAAGGTTTCCATATTATATATATGAGATGAAACATCAATTATAAGGATATTATAGGAGTTGAGACCTCAACTAGGGTGGGACATGCCCACTTACTCCACTAACATGGAGAGACATAGCTCCATTGTCATTTTCAATTTTACATTAATCTTGGGATCTAATGTTTATCCGCCTCTTGTACTTGATACTGTTCTGAGGAGCCCTTATTGAGTCCCTAGATAGCAAACTAGACATTTGTAGGTTACATTCCAATGATCTCCTTCATGACAGATGTGGAAAACTTGTGCAATATGGGGTAGTTATGGTAACCTTAGAGCACATAAAACCCTATGACCTGACATGGGCTAAATCCAACTAGTTGTAGCTTGTAGGGTTCAATCCAAGCTAATCATGGTATAAAATCAAGTAATTCATCCCAATAAGTGACCTTTATTTTTTCTATTATTTTATAGTTTACTTACAATGAACTAATCTAGTTTTAAATGATTATATTGTTACTTAACATGGAAATACTCATATAGGTATTACTTACAAATAGATAGTCATATTCATATATTGTGTTTTGTACTTTTAGAAGAAATTAAGTTAATCAATATGATTATTTAATTATGAATAATAGATTTTTTTATTCACCTTAATGTATTGAATCATCATTAACTCATGCAATCTATATAGTGTAGGAGTCTATCTGCTCAATGGGACTCTCCTAGTCTCACAATGGTTTATATATTGTTTTAGATACTGATTGGCTGGGTTGAGAAAGATGTAATAAGTAAAAAAGGTAATTCATGTCAAATTGTCCAAACTCTCTCACTTTCTGAGGTGGATTAATATATAACTCATTCCTTTACTTTCTTCTACATGTATATCTATGTAAATAAACAATGTATAAAAAATAACTTGAATCTCTTTTATAAAATTTGAATCCTAATTTTCTTATATAGTAAATGTTACCTAATCTTATATTGGTCAGCATGGTTTAGTTCATTATGGTTGGGCCAAAAAATGTAATTTGAACTTATCCTACAACTTGATGAACCAAACCAATGATATATGTGATGGTTTGTTTGAATATTGCATGGTAATAATGCACACTAATATTGTTGTTTTAGATTTATATAATCCCAATCATTACTAGCCTCGAATCGACTGAACCAACTACTATAATGTGATTTGCTTTTTTTGATATGAATAATTAGCTAACACTAGCACCAAACCAACCATATGATACTAAAAAATGGAGGGTTTTTTTGTAGAATTATAGAAAAAACATGTATTTAGATTAGGAACAACGTAACTTATCCTTAGATAAGCTTTTCCCTAAAATTCACTAAACTATCATTGGTCCCGTCCCCGAGCTCTTGTGATGCTAGGGTTCCTTGGCCGTGGAGGCGGCATTCGTGAGAGTTGTGGCTCCGGGCGAGGTGCCCCCCATGTTCCTCCATTCACCGACAACGTAGAGTCGTCCGCCGACCCTGGCCCTCCTCCATCGGGGGTCGCTGATGAGGATACCATGATGGACTCTGGTCCCTCACCACAGCAAGGCTCCAAGTCCTGCAAGGACGCGATGACCGGGCGTTTGACCAAGGTGCCCACATCCATGTTGTAGGTGTCCCCAGACCTATTGACTTCGACTGATATACGTATATAACTCAACGGATCGATCCCCTCCATCTCCATCAACCTTGCAACACTGCCACCATTGTTGGAGCCATGGCAGTTCACACTGATAATCAAGGTGATCGGAACCACAACCAGTTTCAATGCACTTATGAACATAATTCCTATCTTGTGACAACTCACAGATGAGTTCCGAGCAATCGATCTGGACAAAGGCTACTACATAATACAAATGGATAATAATAAAGACTTTGTCCACACCTTGACCGGAGGGCCGTGGATGATCTTTAACCACTACTTGTTGGTGCAGTCATGGTCAAAGGACTTTAGTCCATCTGTTCCGATTCCCCGCAAGTTGGTGGTCTGGGCAAGGGTCCCCGACCTGCCAATCTACCTTTTCCAAAATCAACTTCTCTCAAGTATTGGTGATTTGATTGGTAAGACCATCACAATTGACACTACAACTCAATTTGGGCATGAGGGGGAAGTTTGCTCGTATTGCTGTCGAAGTCGACACAGCGAAGCCTCTCCTGCCTGCAATCATACTCAATGGTGAGTGCTATAGATTGGAATACAAAAACCTTCTGACATTCTGCATGAAGTGTGGTCGCCTATGCCACAGTGAGGGTGATTGTAAATTCATCCCTAACTTCCCTAGCATTGACCTATCCTCCTCAACTAGCAAGTCACTGGCGATCTCTACATAGTACTTTGCTGAAATCCACGCTAAGATGCCAGAGAGAAGAGCCACGAATGGGAAGAAGCCCTCATCTCATCCAGATGCGAGCACAAAGGGTAACACAAAAGTGTTACATGTTGACAACCCTACACCACACCATGAGGTACCTGCTAGCCAGGCGGTGGATACCACTGAGGGAAAGTGAGAGACAACAACGTATTGTAAACAAAGTAAGAAGATTGTAAAGCAACATACAATGCTCGAGGCACATGGAAAAGGCCAGATGCCAATCATCCCACCGCGTGTCCCTACCGCTACTAATGTGGGTAGTGACAACACCGTGGTGACATTGATAGATGATGAAATCACCAAAGGTAGGAACAACACAACCATCACTGATTCATTCCGATTCCAAGCAATTGTGCTCAATACTCAGCCGTCTGCATCTACTGTCTTCTCACTGGGTGTGCATGGCATTGGTAGTGGAGTCATTCTCTGCAATAGAAAGGTGGTCTACCAAACAGTTATGTCTGGATGTGAGCGCAAGAAGGGGAAACTCACACAGCTCATGGGCAACATCAAATTTACTGCCAATGTAAAGAAGTCCCTTAATTTCAATACTGAAGACCCTGGCCTAGACGAGACTATGGAAGCGGTATATGATACTTCAAGCCTACTTGCTGCCATTAATTAGGCAGTCCTACTTGTTTTTACCTTCTATGTTATCTGAATGACTAACATCATATGCTGGAATTTCCAAGGAGCTGGTTCTAAGGATAAGATTACTCTTCTCAACAAACACAAAAGGAGATATAAACTCCATGTTCTAGTTATTATCGAGCCTCATTGCAGTGGCATTAAGGCCGACGACATCATCAAGAAGCTCAGGTACTCCTCCTCTCACAGAGTTGAAGCGCTCAATTTTTTTGGTGGAATCTGGATCCTCTGGGATAACTACAGGTGCACTATTAATATTCTGCAAAGTCATCGTCAATACATGCATTGCTGCATCAACAGTTCCTGGCTTCTCACATTTGTCTATGGAAGCCCCAACCCACAGAAGTGTGACCTACTGTGGAAAAGGCTAGCAAACCTTGCATCCCTCATCAATGGAGCTTGGGCTCTAGTAGGGGACTTAAATATCATTCTTGACATCTCTGAGAAGCAAGGCGGGCATGGTTTTGATTGACAATCTAGCCTCAATTAAAATTCATTCTTAATATCCTTTGGTCTTAAAGACATGCCATCTTTGGGTCACCGTTTCACTTTCAAGAAGGGTTGTTTACTTGAAAAGCTGGACAAAACCGTTGCTAATGAGGACTAGCTATCTATTGAAGGAGGTATGAATATTAATGTGCTACCACACCTTTATAGTGACCACAATCCTATTATGCTTTTGGGGCATCACCCACCAGTGAGAAGTCATCATTTCAAGATGAAGATGAGCTGGGATCATATTCCAGCATTCAAGTCTGAGCTACTTCCTGCCTAGGATGGCTCGCACCCCTCTTGGATGTGTTATCCACATTCAAGTTGGCTGCATCCAATTGGGAATCTAAGCATCTCAAGCAACAACATAAGCACAAATATATCCTTCTACGCAAGATTGATAGATGTCAGGTACAATCCCAATCTTCTCCATCCATTTCAAAACAATTACATTATATCGTTATCTAGGAATAGCTTAATACCATCCTTTTGATGGAGGAGGCGGACTGGCAACAACACTCCAACTTTAATTGGCTACAGTATGGAGATGGAAACAACAAGTTTTTCCATGCATACGTCAAGGCACGACGACACCATAACAAGATATCTAGGCTTTGCGACGACGATGGAGTCTGGATCACCTCTCTTGAGCACATCAAACAACACATGCGTGATTTCTTCAATAGGATCCTATGCACGTCGACCTCACCTCCTCTAGATCGGGCAGCCATTCGTAGTTACGTGGGTGAGTTTCGGGCCACCCCAAATGCTCACCTCCTTGGTCGAATTCTAGATGCTGAGGAGATCCAGAAAGTCCTCGTCCTTATGGTCCCATGCCCAAACGATATTCACAATGGGTTTGTTCAAAGTCATTGGGCACATGTGGGAGGGTCCTTCATCACTGTGTAAGAGAAGCCTTTCTTACTAGTACGGTGGACCCTCGCTTCACAGATTCCTTTCTAGTTCTCATTCCAAAAATAGTCAACCCTCATCACTGCTCTGAGCTACACCCCATTTCTCTCAACAATTGTTGCTTCAAGCTAATATCAAAAGTTATTGTGGAAAGACTAAAGCCATTCCTAAATGGCTGGATTTCTACAAACCAGTCGAGCTTCATCCCGGGTCGGCATATTAATGATAATATCCTCCTAGTCCAAGAGGTTGTTCATACTATGAAGACCAAGCATGGCAAAAAAAAATAGGCGACTATCAAGTTGTACCTCTCTAAGGCATTCAACCGAATGAGTTGGCCTTTCATTGAGTATACCCTTACAAAGACTGGTATTCTAGACAATCTCGTCAAGTTGATTATGCAGGTTATCTCTACTAGAAGTACCTCGATACTGTGGGAAGGCGCACCCATGAAGCCTATCAAATCCATCCAAGATGAAGCAGATTAAGCTTGTTAGATGACCGCCCCCAGATGTAGTGAATCTAAAGCTTAACATTACTACAGGATGCTCAAGCCCATACTATCAACAAGATCCTGAAGGAATTCTCCTTATTGTCCGGTCAAGTGCTGTCAAAGGAAAACTCATGCTGTTTTTTCTCGCCCAACACCACCATTTCTGAGCAGCGAGCTTTCTGTAGATGCATGGGCATATCTAGAACTACTGATCTGTGTTGCTATCTGGGTGTCCCTGTTCTACACCACAAGATAAATAAGCAAACATATTCTTATATCCTACGTTCTACTAGAAGCCGCATGGATAGTTGGTCTGCCCGCCACCTTTCTCTTGTGGGTCGTATCACTTTGGTGAAAAGCTCGCTGCAGACGATTCCATCTTATACTATACAAACTGTGAATCTCTCTCCTACACTTTGTGATTATATTAATAGATATATTTAGGACTTCATACGGTCTGGTGGTCGTGAGCAAAAGAAAATATCCATGGTCTTTTGGGAAAAGCTGACTAGAAGCAAGTCCCTTGGTGGACTTGGGATCAAGGACACTAGAGTCCAGAATGCAACGTTGATGATGAAGAACGCACAACAATTCCTCAACAACTCTCCGACCTAGTGGGTAGCTGTTATGAGAAACAAGTATATCAGACATGGGGCAATCTCCCTTGGTTCACACTGCTTATGAATGGCTCTCAGCAATAATTAATGTTTTAGCTAGTCAAAATTAGGTGTGTGTCAGATATACACATAGGAGGTTGACCAAGATCGCTATTGTTCTCTTGACTCCCACCAACAACAAGGTCCACAACCACATAGTCCTTCGTTACGATTCCTCTCTAGCTTGACTATGTAACCACAAGAAAAAGCAAATGAGCTTTCCATGGAATTGCCTCGTAATAAAAAAAAACATTGTACGACCTAGAAGTCACAAGTCATACCCCTGACAACCAACCAGATGGATGAATCTCCAATTAAAAAAAAATGAGGAACAACGCATATACTAAGTCATACGTGTGTGTGTCTGCCCATAACTAAACACCATCTTAACCATTTAATTACGTGGACCAAAACTGATGCATGCTACTGATGGCAAAGAAGCATGTATATTGGGCTCCGGTGTATTTGGCTATGCATCCTCAACTCTTGAGGAGGAAGTGAAGGGCATTATTCATGTAATGAATCTCTGTATACACATGAGATGGAACAACCCTATCATCTTTACTGACTCATCCTCGGCTATCGATGATATCCTACTGTACGAGGACCTGCCTGCTTGCAAGCTCCAGCCATTGAGAAGAAAGTACTGCCACACTCTCTCCTCTGTGCCAAACCTCCAGCTTATGAATGGCTCAAGGGTCAGCATTATGAGAAACAAGTATATCAGACATGGGGCAATCTCCCTTGGTTCACACGGCTTATGAATGGCTCAAGGGTCAGCATTCAACTACATCGACGGGCAACTGGAAGGCAATCTGGTCACTTCCAATACCACTCAAGCAAGGAATCTTCCTCTGGATTCTCAAGCACCGTGCCTTGCTTACGAACCCTGATAAGGTGTATTCCTTCACTCAGTGTAGCTTCACGCATGTTAAGCCGGATTGGCTATTTAAGTATACTGATATCCACTCATCTATGATTTGGCCGGTTATAGAGAACGGGATGCATAAAAACTAGTGTTAAAAAAAATTAGTGGCTATACTTTGGATCCCATTATCTCTACAGTGAATCATCAAATGCTCAAGCACTCTTTCAGATTGTCAAGTGAACCCCTCTTATACCAATCCATGGAGGAGTTTGGATTTGTAAACCTCAAGTTCAAGATGAAGCAAATTAAGCTTGTTAGATGACCGCCCCCAGATGTAGTGAATCTAAAGCTTAACATTACTACAGGATGTGTCATAGCTAATGACAGAACCATGACAAGGTGGATTACGTGGACAAGAAAGAAAGCAGCCTGTCAGAAACTAATGTTGTAACTAGTCAAAGTCACGTGGGTGTCAAACATGCACACAACTGCTTGACCAAGATCTCCGTCATCCACTTGACTCCCACCAACTACAAGGTCCACAACCTCATTTTCCTTCATTGCCTCGCAAGGTCGAGGAAATAGGGTCGGCAAAAAGGCAAGGCATACCAACCCACTGGTAGCGCAGTCCACCACAACGGTGGATGTTGAACCTTGACCGGGCATGCACTCCACCCACCACCACAAGCGACCAGGCAATGATTTGTTCACCTACCGCCTTCTCTCTCTTATATAAGCACGCCGTTGCGCTGCAGTTCACTTCAGGAGAATTCGAGCTCACACCCGAATTTCCTCTATCACCGGGGTCAAGACACTCACTCAGCTGGTATATACAGAAGTTGATCCATTCTTTCTCCGACCACCTTCAACAGCTACACCCAGCTCTTTGATCCTCTTGTCTGGTTCGAGCAGCTTCGTTCCGCCATCATATCAATATCAATGGAGTACTGCATAGCCGCGGCACAGGCTACCAGCTGCACGCATGACCCCCTGAAGTGGGAGGAGGCTGCGGAAGGCATGAAGGGTAGCCACCTGGAGGAGGTACGGCAGATGGTGGATGACTTCCGGACGCCCGTGGTACGTCTGAGGGGATCCGGTCTCAAGGTTGGGCAGGTGGCCGCGGTGGCAGCATCGGCGGAGCAGGGAGATGTGGCCGTTGAGCTAGACGAGGCGGCCAGGGAAGCTGTGAGGGCTAGCAGCGAGTGGGTGATGGAGAGCATGGGGAAAGGGACGGATAGCTACGGGGTCACTACGGGATTTGGAGCCACCTCGCACCGCAGGACTAAGCAAGGGGCTGCGCTGCAGAAGGAGCTTATCAGGTTCCTAAACGCTGGAATCTTTGACGCCGGCAAGGATTCCTCCAACACACTGCCGTCGTCGGTGTCACGTGCAGCCATGCTGGTCCGGGCTAACACTCTGCTTCAAGGCTACTCCGGCATCAGGTTTGAGATCCTGGAGGCAATTGCTGCGCTGCTTAACCATTCTGTTACCCCTTGCCTCCCACTTCGCGGCACTGTCACTGCTTCCGGCGACCTTGTCCCCCTATCCTACATCGCTGGCCTCCTCACTGGCCGTCCCAACGCCACTGCTGTGACTGCGGACGGCGCCCGGGTCAAGGCCGAGGAAGCCTTCAGACTGGCCGGCATCAATGGTGGGTTCTTTGAGCTCCAGCCCAAGGAGGGCCTAGCCTTGGTCAACGGCACAGCGGTAGGATCAGCTCTGGCTGCCATTGTCCTATATGACGCCAACGTGCTGGCCCTAGCGGCAGAGGTGATATCAGCAGTATTCTGCGAGGTGATGCAGGGAAAGCCGGAGTACACCGATCACCTCACCCACAAGCTCAAGCATCACCCCGGTCAAATAGAAGCGGCGGCCATTATGGAGCATGTCCTGGCCGGTAGCGAGTACATGGCTGCTGCCAAGAAGATCCACGAGCTCGACCCGTTGCAGAAGCCCAAGCAGGACCGCTACGCTCTGCGCACATCACCCCAATGGTTGGGTCCCCAGATTGAGGTCCTACGGGCTGCCACTAGTTCCATCGAGCGCGAGATCAACTCCGTCAATGACAACCCGCTCATTGATGTCTCCCGAGGCAAAGCTATCCATGGCGGTAACTTCCAAGGAACGCCCATCGGTGTATCCATGGACAATTCCCGCCTCGCAGTGGCTGCAATCGGGAAGCTCATGTTTGCTCAATTCTCCGAGCTTGTCAATGACTTCTACAACAATGGCCTCCCATCCAACCTCACCGCAAGTCGTGACCCTAGCCTTGACTATGGATTCAAGGGAGCTGAGATTGCCATGGCCTCCTACTGCTCAGAATTGCAATACCTTGCCAATCCTGTCACCACCCACGTCCAAAGTGCGGAGCAACACAACCAAGATGTCAACTCCCTAGGTCTCATCTCTGCTCGCAAGACCGCTGAGGCTGTGGAGATCCTTAAGCTCATGACAACCACCTTCCTTGTCGCCCTCTGTCAAGCTATCGACCTCCGACACCTCGAAGAAAACCTCCGAGCCGCTGTCAAGGCAGCGGTGGGGCAAGCTGCCAAGAGGGTACTCACCTTAGGCCCCAACGGTGAGCTTCACCCAGGACGATTCTGTGAGAAGGACCTTTTGAGGGTCATCGACCGTGAGCACGTCTTCGCATACGCCGATGATCCTTGCAGTGCCACCTACCCTTTGATGCAGAAGCTACGTGGGGTACTTGTGGAACACGCTCTTGCAAACGGTGACAGGGAGACAGAATCCACAACGTCTGTGTTTTCTAAAATAGCAGCTTTTGAGGAAGAGCTCAAGGCCATACTACCAAAGAGGGTGGAGGCTACTCGACAAGCTGTGGAGGCTGGAACTCCAATGGTGCCTAACATGATCAATAAGTGTCGCTCATACCCTCTCTACAGATTTGTGAGGAAAGAGCTTAACACTGAGCTGCTCACAGGAGAGAAGGTCACATCACCAGGTCAGGAGTTCGATAAGGTGTACGCTGCCATCAGTCGTGACGAACTTGTAGACCCACTGCTAGAATGTCTCGCGGGATGGAACGGAAAGCCACTGCCTCTATGCTAATTTGTTCCTTGAGTGATTCTTATCGTAGCCAACCACTTAGGTTAATAGGATAGAAAAGGGAATAATTTTTCTATTCTAATTTTTTCTTCAAAATTTTCTCTAGAAGGATAAAACTTTGTTTTACATTATATATTTTCTGCACATGTAGAATATAATCTATTCTTTTCAATAAGAAAAACTGATTTTCTCTCTCGTTCATTATCCATTCACATAGCTACTACATATTCATATTTGAGTTTGATTGAAAAAAAAGCATATGTTGTCTTTGTTGGCTGGGTTGACAATCTGCACAAAATGGGTGACAAAAACTGAACAAGTTTTTTTTACTGTAGAGTGAGAAAATAAGTTGGCGTCTCAGAAGAAGCCATGAAGCTACGACTCTTCTACTACTCCCTCACTGATAAGGCTAGGATGTGGTACAATTAACTCATTGATCAAAGTATCAGAACTTGGGAGGAAACTCAGAACAAGTTCCTAGAGAACTTCTTTCCACCCTCACTCACTTACTAGATCCGAGGGGAGATTACTCAGTTCAAGCAACTCCTAGGGGAAACTCCGTTCGACATTTGGGAATGATTCAAGGAGCTTCTCCAAAAATGCCCCCATCACAACATCCCCTCATTGCAACTAATCAAGCACATCCATTGGGGATCCGATGATGATGTCAAACAGTTTCTTAATGCTACTTTCTTTAGAAACTTCATGCAGAAAAGCTTTGACGATCCATGGAATGTTGCAAGCAGGGGAGCTAAGAACCAAGGTAATTGGAGCTCATCTTGCAAGGGAGGTGTTCTCAGTGTGGTTATGGTAGAGGACAAATCCAAGCTTAAGAATGTTGTTGAGTCCCTAAAAGCCCTATCCCTCAAGCAAGACAAGCTCGAATCTACCCTCGTGAGGAATGGACGGAGAGATCCATCCTCTTTTCAACCTAGGGTAGCTCAGGAGGTCTGCCAGGTTTGCTATGCAGAGGGGCACACAAGTAATTAACTTCCTATCAATAAAAACTTGCATCTTATAGTATCAATATTAAATGCTTAGTTTTATAATTAATTTTTAATGTGATATAGAATATGGATCGAAGTTGGATGTCTATCAAGAACCGTTGTAGTCCAGAGTTTGCCAAAGGTCTTGATGAATTTATCAGATTTGCTGAGGCACATAGGAAACTACCTACAGATAGGTTCTATTGTCCATGTAGAAATTGTGGTAATAATTTAAAAGTTGATACTGCTGAGGAAATTAAGGATCATATCATATGCAATGGGATCATACAAGGTTATAATGAATGGTATTGACATGGAGAGAAAATTAATAATGGATCAGAAAATATCGATACTAATAGTTGTGGCATAGAAGATATAGATAATGATGACAATTTCAATGATGAACCGATTCAGGATGACCTGATTCAGGATGATATGGTTGATGAGATGCTACGCAGTTGTCGGGACAATGTCATTGATCCACCTTCTTTATTTGCAAACATAGTCCATGATGCTGAAAAACCTTTATATAAGGGTTGTACTAAGTTCATGAGGTTGAGTGTTGTTATGCGATTGTATACTCTTAAAGCTCAAAACCGGTGGAGTGATAAGAGTTTCACTTCACTGTTGTCTTTGTTAAAGGAAATTCTTCCTGAAGGCAACGAGCTTCCAATTTCAACATATCAAGCAAAGGAAATAATGTGCCCAATGGGAATGGAGGCTAAGAAGATTCATGCATGTCCAAATGATTGTGTGTTATTTCAGAAGGACTATAGTAATTTAATAAATTGTCCAAAATGTGGTGCGTCAAGGTATAAGACCACAAATTCAGCTAAGGCTAAAAATGGCTCTCCTGCCAAGGTGATGTGGTATCTACCAATAATACAATGATTTCAACGCTTATTTGCTATACAGAAGATGCGCAAAATTTGTCTTGGCATGGGGATTTAAAGGCCAATGATGATGGCGTCCTACGACATGCATCTGATTCACCACAATAGAAGAAAATTGATTTATTATACCCTCAAATTGGTAAAGAACCAAGAAACTTAAGACTTGGACTCTGTACAGATGGAATGAATCCCTATGGTAAATTAAGCAGCCAACATAGCATGTGGCCTGTTATGATTGTTATATACAATCTTCCTCCTTGGTTGTGTATGAAAAATAAGTATGTCATGTTGTCAATATTGATATCAGGGCCCAAGCAACCTGGAAATGATATTGATGTTTACCTTCAACCTCTAATAGATGACCTAATGAAACTATGGGAAGAAGGTATTATGACATATGATGCTTCACATAAAGAGACCTTCAGTTTGCATGCTATGTTGTTTTGCACGATTAATGACTTTCCAGCTTATGGAAATTTGTTTGGATATAGCATAAAAGGTTACAAAGCATGTCCTATTTGTGAGGAAAATACTGATTCAATCAGACTGAAACATGGTGGTAAAATCGTATATCTTGGTCATCGGAGATTTCTCCCACTAGTGCATCCTTATCGAAGGCAACGCAAAACCTTTAATGGGTCAACGGAGGAACGAAGTGCTCCTAAACCTATAGCCGGAAATGTTGTATATGATAGGGTGAAACATATTGTTAATGAATTTGGAAAGAGGTCAAGTAGTCATACACTCGCATGTGACAAATCTCTATACAAGAAGAGGTCAATATTCTGGGATCTTCCTTATTGGAGATCTTTGGCAATTAGACACTACATTGACGTCATGCATGTTGATATTGAGGCTTAGATGATGATGATTAGATGATGATGATTGACGTCATGCATGTTGAAAAAAATATTTGTGATAGCATCATCGGTACGCTATTGAACATACCAGGAAAGACTAAAGATGGCATCAAATCTAGAAAAGATTTAGAATTAATGGGTATAAGAAAAGAATTATCAGTGGAGATCAGGGGTCGCCGCACATATTTGCCACCGGCTTGTTACACTTTGTCAAAGAAGGAGAAAAAGAATTTTGTGAGTGCTTGTATAATATTAAGGTTCCACAAGGATACTCTTCTAATATTTTTAGATTGGTATCAGTGAAGGATCTGAAACTGATAGGTCTCAAATCTCACGATTGTCACACCTTAATGCAACAAATTTTACCTGTGGCTATTCGATCTATATTGCCGAAGCATGTAAGGTTTGAAATCACAAGACTCTGTTTCTTCTTCAATGAAATATGCAACAAAGTGATACATCTTGATACTCTCGATAAATTACAGAAAGATGTTATTGTTACCATGTGTCAGCTTGAAATGTACTTTCCTCCTTCATTTTTTGATATCATGGTTCATCTTGTAGTACATATTACAAGGGAGGTGAAGATGTTGGGTCCAATTTTCTTACACTGGATGTATCCATTTGAACGCTACATGAGTGTTTTTAAAGGTGATGTTCGGAATCGTTATCGTCCTGAAGGGAGTATTGTTGAGGATTACGTGTCTAGGGAGGTGATGGACTTTTGTAATGATTTTTTGAATTGCAATAAAACTTGTAGCGATCAAATAAAAATTGGTCTGTCATTCTTCATGGAAAAAGACAGTTTACTGTAGATCCTATAAATGAAGAAGAATACTACGAAAAGTATCATGATTCCAGCCCATTCTCAGTTGGTTTGCCAAGTGTAAATGTTGAAGATAACACCGATGAATATTATAAATGTGAAGACCATGCTGAAGGATTTTTCCTTGACTAACAACTCAACCAATACTAGAGGCATGTATTCCTTGAATTATTTATTTTATTATCATTCAAGCTAGTATACCTTATCACTTATGCTTTTATTATCACTTATTTTTTTATCATGTATACTTGTAGGTTCTAAAATGGAGAGTGAAGATGAACATTCTGAGCATGAGCATGAGCACCATGAGGATGGTAGTAGTGATGCTAAGAAAAGTAGAGGTCCCACACTAATGCATAGGCTGTAGGAGCTCAGGGCTAAAGGGGAGAAATTGCCACTCCAGTTTGATATCACAGGAGCACCTGTTGAGGAACATGCTAGTGCTTTCAAGTATTACGTAGGGGCGACCACGTGCAGTAAGGTGCCAATAGATATAGAAAATTGGCACGATGTTCCTAATGCCAAAAAAGACCTCATATGGAAAGATATATCTGTGAGTGGAAGTGATATTATTTTAATATGTTTTTTTATCTATTGATTCTAATTTAGTTTGCTTGGAATTAATTTCTTTTCAAAACAACATTATTAATTGCTTCTTTTGTATGTATACGGTGTTTTTCATCTAAATGAAAAAGATCACAAGAAAAGAGTGCTACAACGTTGTGGTGTACGATGGAGGGGTTTTACAACATATCTCGCAAGGGAATTTATAGATAATCCTAAACAAAAGAAGAAAGCAACAGATGTATATATTTTTATAGATCCTGAGGTGTGGGAAAGATTTGTTGCAGCTAGGAGATCGGAAGAGTTTCAGGTAATAAAGATTGTGATGTATTTTATGAATATTTAAATTTATACAATTAAGGAGGTGAATCTTTTTATACATGTTTGCCAAGTCTAAATTGCAATACTTCATTTTAAATGATCAGGCTATCCACCAGGCTCAAAAGGAAAGACCGGCCAAAAATGTGCATGACCATCGCTTGGGGCCCGATGGTTATGCCTTCCGCCGCCAATTACAAGAGAAGCAATCCTCTTCTGGAGAAGAATCTAGTACAACTCAAGTTGAGCGTCCACCCCGACACTTGACATGGATTGATGCTAGAAAGAATCGAGCAGGTGAAATTGTAAACCCTGCAACTAAGGAGGTGGTACAAAATATGGTAGGTTTATCCCAACTAAGTAAAGAGTAACTCCCACAAAATTAGATTTATTTATATCTAATTGATATTATGTTTTAATATTTTTATTAACTATGAATAGATTGATCTCCATGAGCAAAGGAAGGAAGGAAAGTTCATCCCAACTGGCCACATGGATGAACTATCAGTTGCGCTTGGTACGAATGAGCATCCTGGCCGTGTTAGGGGATTAGAAGCTGGCATAGGATTCAAGTCTTATTTTGGCCCTTCACAATCTAAAAGAGGTCGTGCATGAGGTCTTACACAAGAGGAGGTTGAAGTATTAGTAGCGCAGAAAGTAAAAGAAATAATGTCTTCATATCATCCTACTCAACCTTCTCAACCTTCTCAACCTTATCATACTGTGTGTCTCTCAAGTGATGAGGTACAAGCCCATGCTCCAGTTGCAGAAGGTCATGGAAGCACTCCTGATGACCCACCACAACAATCTGCAGTGAGTTTTTGTTCTATATATTGTGTTATTAGTATGATATATGATAATATATATAGTTGTAACAGGTATCTGTTCTACTTCTTCTTATATAACCTATATTATTTCAATCTTGGTTGGTATGAACTGTAAACTTGCAGTGGAGGTTCCAAAATATAATGTTGTGGCAGCGGGCAAGGTGTACAACTTTGGTGGAACATTGTATTGCCAACAAATTACTGATGACATTTGCCGTGTGTCCATCCATCTTGTATATGACGGAATGGGGGACAAACCACTACCCATACCTAATCCTGAATATAGTACAGTTGAAGAAGTAGAGGGTGCTATGGTGGGTTGGCCTAGACACTTGGTTATCAATGACAAGGTATACTTGAATTCTACCATGTTTTTCATATTTGACTGCATATATGAACTCGTCTAATAGAAGTATGTAATTTAATTAACAGGTTTGCAAACCAAAAAGTAAAAAATCTACTAGTCGTCCTCCTATGCCCAAGACATCTATTATTCCAGAATCCACATTCGAAGAGTTGGGAAGTAGATGTAAATGTTTGTGTCGATACTTAGCCAACCAAAGCTCTGGACTACAAATGTTGATCAATTTAACAGAAGATGCAACTGGGAGGGACTTTGACAATTATATTTTTCTTGATGATATTATAGAGTTGTTCTGTTATGATTGGCTGAATACTTCGATATTAGAAGTATGGATAAGGAAAGGATCTATCAATATAGAAAATTCCAATACACATTTTTAGCTTATTTCTACATATGAAAATAATTACAAATGTTCAACAGCCATTTATATACCAAGACCACAAACTTTGATATAAAGAATGTTGGATTCTTAGTTCCTTCGGCCACTAGTCAGGTGGAGACACATATTGACGAAGTGAGTGATTACTTCTCTGATGCATTCAAATATTTTGCTACTGTGGGAAAGGAAATTATCCTAATTCTTTTTAACGTCGAGTAAGTATTATTATTCAATATAATTTTAATAATGAATAAATGTATTTTATTTTAATGTTTGTTTTATTCTTACTCATATCTAGATATTAGGAATTAGTAGTGATTGTCCCAAAATTGATGACTCTTTATTATATTGACCCAATGGGAAAAACAACAAGGGGTCACAAATTAAAATTGCTAGCTATGGCGTAAGCATAAATATAGTCAATGATTCAACATGATATTTCTGTTTAGAATTTCTATTTTACCAACTATCGTTTAATTTGATAGGGGTATAAAAGCTTTTCATGAAAGCGGAGGACAAATACCCACAAAATTAAAGACATTGACTTTGAAAAATGTCAAGGTAGCTACTTTGACAACTGCTTAGTCTTATATGTATTAATTTTCAACTCTTATATGTCAACTCTTATAGTCTTCTGTTTATAGTAGTTACTAACATTAAGTATAATTCGTTATTTGTAGTGTCCTATACAAAATATTGACTGTGCATGTGGTTACTATGTAATGAAATATATGCAAGGTATTGTCAAACAAGTATCAAATGACATTCAGACTATAGATCAGGTAATAAAGAATAACATCATAAATTTACAAATGAGTTGTAGTCATTTTATAAAATATTAGCATGTGCATTTTCTGTTTACAGATCTTTACAACTCAGCCTTACACACGTGAGGACTTAAATGAATTCTGAGAAGAGTGGTCAGATGCTTTTCTAAATGAAGTCAATATAGCATTGGAATAAACATGTCAGTTACGTTCCATTTATGTATGTGGTTTCCGTACTCTTTCATATTACTTTTGTATCTGACATTTTTAATAGATATCATCTCAGACTTGCAATCTATCATTTTGTAAATTATGATGTGACTATGTATACTCAACTCAATATATATGAATCATTTTTGTTATGAATGTGTGGTTTGGAATGGTGACAGTTGAACATCAATGCTCCCCTCTCCCATATCTTATATATTCTTGTTCTTCTATTTTATTCTGTTCAGATTCTGCAGAAATTAAAAAAAAAATCCGACCATATAGCGTCAGTTTTCTTAAAAAACCGACGCTATAGGTGTTTTGGCCATTCAGCGTAGAACGACCGTGATGCATAAAACGGATGGGTTGGGAGGAGGTAGAACGGCCGTGCTAGTGTGCATGGCTGTTCTACCTCTTACCAACACGACCGTTTTATGCAGCACGGTCGTTCTACGCTGAACAACCAAAACACCTATAGCGTCGGTTTTTTTTTAAGAAAACCGACGCTATAGGTCCTCTGTAAAGTCGGTTATTTATTGAAAAACCGACGTTATAGGGTTCAGGTACAGTTTCATTTCTCATTTGGGTTTAGTTTTTGAGAGCCTATAGGGTCGGTTGTTTACTATACAAGGTCGGTTTTTTGGGGTTAAAAAAATGGACGCTACAGAGCAATTACTGTAGCGACGACCACTTAGGCATCGGCTGAAAAGTGACGCTATAGGCTTAAAAAAAACTGACGCTATAGACCATTTCTGTACTAGTGGGTACAATTAACCCATTGATCAAAGTATCAGAACTTGGGAGGAAACTCAGAACAAGTTCCTAGAGAACTTCTTTCCACCCTCACTCACTTACTAGATCCGAGGGGAGATTACTCAGTTCAAGCAACTCCTAGGGGAAACTCTGCTCGAAGTTTGGGAATGATTCAAGGAGCTTCTCCTAAATGCCCCCATCACAACATCCCCTCATTGCAACTAATCAAGCACATCCATTGGGGATCCGATGATGATGTCAAACAGTTTCTTGATGCTACTTCCTTTAGAAACTTCATGCAGAAAAGCTTTGACGATCCATGGAATGTTGCAAGCAGGGGAGCTAAGAACCAAGGTAATAGGAGCTCATCTTGCAAGGGAGGTGTTTTCAGTGTGGCTATGGTAGAGGACAAATCCAAGCTGAAGAATGTTGTTGAGTCCCTAAAAGCCCTATCCCTCGAGCAAGACAAGCTTGAATCTACCCTCCTGAGGAATGGACGGAGAGATCCATCCTCTTTTCAACCTAGGGTAGCTTAGGAGGTCTACCAGGTTTGCTATGCAGAGGGGCACACAAGTTTATAGTGTAACCACATTTACCAAGCAACCTTGAATATGCACCAACCCTAGTTCTACATCATCCCAGTCATTGAAAAAGTCAACGTTGTCAACTTCATTCCAAGACACAGGTACTACAACCTCAACCGATCAAAAAACCATCCTAGAGTCCAATATGGAAATCCATATGGAGAAACATACGCACACCAGCTCGATCAGGGACCCAGCCAGAACCAAGTGCATGGTCCTCCTGGTTTTTAGAAAAATTAGAACTACTGACACAATAACTACAACACTATTCAGTACCACAATAATTTCAACTAGAGAAATAGTTACAATCCAGGATAGTAGCCCTACAACTAACAAGGACAACTTCTCCTTGGCAAGGCATCCAGTAGACTGATTTGCCTCTGATGACCAGAGTTACCTAGAAACCATTAAAAAGATTTTGGTGAGTCAAAATGCATACAACAAATACATGGAGGTGAACTTGCACAGATTGCTGATGTAATTCATCCTCCAGCTGGCTCATTTGTAGACCATGGCAACCCCAAGCATCAGGAGGAGTTACTAAAGGTAGTGGCCACATGGTCTAGATGTGTGCTTATAGAACCCCCATCATTCGAACCCCATATTGGTATCTTCTTTTTAAGATCATGTGTGATGCCAATGACTATGATGTAGGTGCAATTTTGGGGTAGCATGTCGATAAGAAAACCATGCTATCTACTACACCATGAAGATGCTTGATGAAGTGCAAAATAACTACGCAACTATTGAGATGGAGATCCTCACCATCGTGTACTCCTTTGATAAGTTTTCATATCTGATAGGCTAGCAAGGGACTATATACATTGATCATGATGCTATCGATGATTTGATGTCAAATAAGGATGTGAAGCCCATGTTGATCAGATGGATCCTACTATTACAAGAGTTTGATCTAATGATGATGAATGCATATTCATCATGTTTTCAAGTCGCCATCTTGGGCCCATTTGGACTCACTGCTTTCACTTTCATCTACAAAATCTTGCAAAATGCAAAATTGCTTAATTGGTTCATTTATCAAGATTATTAATTAATATATTAATTTTATACAGGTCATGATGAGATTAAACCATCAACTAGAACTCACCTTCGCTCAAAGATCCTCTCCTTGCCTTGGTATTGATCAATCGGTCTTAACCAAATGGTTTGCCTAATCGGTCTTGACAAATTGGTCTTGATCCATTTGGTTTCACTCTCATTCGGTCCTGGTTCCCCCTTCCAACCGATCGCCGATCAACGGTCCGCATTCATCCAACCAAATAATCTTGGCCTTGCACGGTCTCAAAACCACGAGCTCTCTTCACCACACAATCTTGATCCAATGATCCACCCTCCTTGCAGTTTGCCTCCAAACGGTCTCAAACTGCGTGAGGCCACACGGTCTCAAAACCGTGTGAAGCCTCACGGTCTCAAGACCGTGTAGCAACCCAAAGTCGCAAGACCGAAACGAACGCACACCCTCAAACCGCACGAAGCCCCTGCTGCCACCAACAACGTCCTCTTCCTTCCTCTCCATCAACCTGCAACCCTAGACCTGCAACCACCTCCATCGACTACCTGCTCAACTGCAGTAGTGACCACCTCCGCGCTGCCTTCATCCACAACACCTTCCTCCACAACACCTGCTCCCACCGCCTTCCTCTTCCTCTCACGATCCTCATCACCTCCACCTTGACCTTCAACTGATTGCAACGTCGACGCCACCATCGCCCATCACGATCTCCCTCCTCTCCTATCCACAACCCGACCTGCACCCTCACGACCAGGACCAGTTGCGGTCTCGAGACCACAAGGGCTGCGAACGGTCTCGAGACTGCACAAGCCCTAGCGGTCTGTAAGACTGTGAGGCGGCGCTCGGTCCTCAAGACCGTTAGGCCAGCAGACCACGAGACTGTTCAGACGGTCAAGACCGCGAGAGGCACGAGACCATTTGGATCCACTGAAGGCTGAAACCGTGAAGCAAGTGAACGTCGAAGACCAGTTGGATAGCAAAACCGTGAAGATCAGAGCGCAAGACTGCTCAAGCCTCAGCGGTCTTCAAGACCGCGTGAAGACCAGAGCATCCAAAACTGTATGGACACGAGAACCCTAAGACCGCGAGAATGGTCTTGCAAGACTGATTGGATAAAGACCCAAACCATTAAGAGCATCAAACCGTGAAGAACCCATCAATTTTCCCAAACCGTTAAAGCTAGACTGTGAATACTTATCAAGAGACCAAACCATTGAGAACTCAAAATGGTCCTCCAAAATCGTGTAAAGTGGATTAACACCAAAAACGTGAAGACCCCGACCAATGCCTATAAATAGGACTAGCAGGGTCCTCATTTGGGCATCAGACCCAGGTAGCCGACAGGCTGCCTGAACACAGGTTCGATCCCACACACATCCACGCCATCGTCACTTCGTTTGATGCTTCTCTTACTATGAACAAGGAGGTCAAGACGAGAAAGAAGGTGGAGAAGAAGATCTGCCCAGTCTGCCTTGGTGGTTCTTCCTCCTCATCCAGATTTGCTCTGACACGACATAGAAGACCGCATCATCTTCACCGAGCTGCGTTGTTGGTTGGGTTGACAATATGCACAAAATGGATGACAAAAACTAAACAAATTTTTTTACTGTTCTTATATTAGAAAATTAGAAACACATATTGTTGACTTAATTTTTGATTAAATGATTTCATATTCCCTAGAATTATGACTTTCACTTCAAGGAAAGGGAAGATGGGTCGTAACCCAATTCAAGAGATGAATTTATATTTACCCAAAATAGGTAATTGTTAAGGGATTCTTTTACAACGCCACGTGGAAGAAGGAGAAAGATGACAAAGATTGATAAGGATTAAATTTTATGAAACAAGGAGCTTAGATTTAGGTATCAAGAAGGAGTAATAATCAATAATGTACCCGAACGGAATAATTTTTCTATTCTAATTTTTTCTTCAAAATTTTCTCTAGAAGGATAAAACTTTGTTTTACATTATATATTTTCTGCACATGTAGAATATAATCTATTCTTTTCAATAAGAAAAACTGATTTTCTCTCTCGTTCATTATCCATTCACATAGCTACTACACATTCATATTTGAGTTTGATGGAAAAAACATATGTTGTCTTTGTTGGTTGGGCTGACAATCTGCACAAAATGGGTGACAAAAACTGAACAAGTTTTTTAACTGTTCTTATATTAGAAAATTAGAAACACATATTGTTGGTTTAATTTTTGATTAAATGATTTAATATTCCCTAAAATTATGACTTTCACTTCAAGGAAAGGGCAGATGGGTCGTAACCCAATTCAAGAGATGAATTTATATTTATCCAAAATAGGTAATTGTTAAGGGATTCTTTTACACCGCCACGTGAAAAAAGGAGAAAGATATGCTAGAAAGATGAGAAAGATTGATAAGGATTAAGTTTTATAAAACAACGAGCTTAGATTTAGGTATCAAGAAGGAGTAATAATTAATAGTGTACCTCAAATGACCAAACAAGGAGCTTAACTTTTATACACTTGTTATTCCAAAATTATCAAATTATAATAAAAATATATCTAATCCTACGGATGATTACCTAATGTGGAGTTTGACTTTCAAATATTAGAAATACCCATATATATGGTAAGGGATATGATTACCCATTATTACTATTTGTCAAATTACCGTTACTAAGAATATTCAACGTTCAATATGACATACCTTCACATAAATTAGTCATATACTCATATTTAGATCTCAATATGTATATGAATAAAAGTATATTCTATATGATTGTATAAGACAAAGTAGATTCATATATAGTCCAAAGTCACATGTCATCTAGTGTCAATTTTGTCAAAATATAAATACATCCATATGTATACGCTTAAAACATACGTTCTTGTATATGTTATATCTCTTTTATACCCGTTAATTCATGCATGAGATATATATATATATATATATATATATATATATATATATATAAATAATTCCTAATATCATTAAATCGATATGTGAATCTAGGGTTTTAGTTCATATACAACAAACACCGAAGCTATGAATCAACTAGGTCATATTATTATCATGCTTGCGGCTTACACCTAACATGTTATCATAGTTATTTGATCTTACATATTATATATGTGTGATAGTTAACACCCTTAAAATAAATTACAAACTTACCAATTATTACGACTAGAACACATTATGTATACAAACATGATGACTATTCGTGTAATCAATCAATAAGTCTATATTATTATTATAAAAACTTTTATATCATGAGCCTTGATTAACATCTAAACTGTACTATAAATATCACAATATCTCGTATAGACAAATGCTAATGCACTAACATGTTTATAAATATAAATGTATGTATTGTTGGATCAATGGGCTCTAGAGTGGTTGAATAAAGCTAAAGACACTTGCATAAAACTTGTTAGACCTTCAAGTTACATTGAAATTTGAGTGCAACTAAACAAGTATAACAAGAATGAGAGATATTGAGCAAGCACAATGAACACAATCAATTAAATTTGTTTCAACATCTAAACTTAGAGATGTAATTCACTACCTAGACAGGTCAAACTTTAGGATTCCTAGCTATGAGAATGACCTTATATTCCCTTATAAGAGATGCACCATTGAACACAATTTTCTAGACATAGGGCTAAACTAGCTTCCCATTTAAGCCAAGGAAACCAATAACCATAACCATGGAATTTCCTTTCCATACTACCTAGAACTATGACTTTCCATTCAAGAAAATGGCAAGTGCGGTCATAGCCCAATGTAAGAGACTAATTCATCTTTCATAAAAAATCCAATGGTTGTACATTTTTATGAAATAATGAACTTAGCTATAGGTATCAGGAAGGACTGAGAATTATGAAAGTATCTCATTGTATAGTTATATCTATGAAAAAAAATAGTGGGAATTGCACATACTTAACCTTTACGACTATCCCTATTATATATGGTTGAAACTCACAGTTCGTCCCCTTCTTGACCTAAAAGTGTTTTCTACACAGATTAATCCACTAAACGGAATCATAATATCAATTATCTAATCCCTGTGTTGGTTAATCTGGAGTTAGGGTTTTCAAATATTACAAATATCCATATATAGGGCAAGGGATATGATCACCTATTACTATTATTTTTATTATTATTTATCAAAATTTCATTGCTAGAAATATCCAACGTTCAATACGGCATGCCCTTATATAAAATTTTTATATACTCATACTTGGATCTCAATATGCATATGAATACAAGTATGTTCTATATGGTTGTATGAGATAAAGTAGATTTGTAAAAAGTAGATTAATGTTATTTTTGAGAGCAGGTTTTGTGGAGGATCTCAAGGCAATACTACCAAAGAAGGTGGGGGATGCTTGAGAAGTTGTAGAAGGTGGAAATACAATGGTGCCTAACATGTTAAATAAGTGTCGGTCATACCGATTACACAGATTTGTGGGGGAAGAACTTGGCACCGGGCTACTCACAAGAGAGAAGGTCACATTACTAGGCCTGGAGTTTGGTAAGGTGTATGCTGCCATCGGTCATGACAAACTTGTAGACATACTGCTAGAATGTATGAGGGATGGAACAAAAAGTCACCTCCTTATGTTACGTTGTTGCTTGAGTGATTCTTATCGTGGCCAACCACTTTGGTTAATCTGATGGAAAAAGGAAATATTCTTCCACTCTATTTTTTCTTCAAAATCTTCTCTATAGGGAAACAACTTTGTTTGTCATCATCTATTATGTGCACTTTTAGAATATAGTCTTTTCTTTCATAATAAATAATAATGGATATCCTTTCTTATTCATTATCCATGACAAAGCTCTTACACATTCATATTTTAATTTGAATGAAAAGACCTTGTTGTCTTTGTTGGTTGGGTTGACAATATGCATAAAATGCATGGTAAAAATACAACATGTATTATGTTATTATTCTTATATTAGCAAACTAGAAATACATATCATTGACGTGATTTTTGATTCAATAATTCTATACTCCCTAGAATTATGCCATTCCATTCAACATCTAGGGATGGGAGCCAATCAGGAGCACTTTGGATTCAACCAGGGCACCCTGTGTTTTTGTCAGAACTTCACAAAGTGTGGATTAATTTGACCTATAGAGGAATGAAAGGGTAATCGTCGAGCGAGAAGAGAAGGAACACCAACATGATGGAATCTGATCGAAGTATGTATGAAATAGCGGTAGAACCAGGCGACGACAGAACTCCTTTTCTGGTGGATGATGTACCAACAACGAATCAAAAAATGTTTAAATAGGCGATCACAGGCGGCGGCGGAGGAAAAGCCTCAAATCCCTACTTGACCGGCCTAAATCGCGCGTCTTGAAATTGGAGGCGGATTTGAGGTAGTCGAGCTTTTACATTTATAACCCAAAACCTTCTAGGCCCCGCAACTTTGTTTACGGGGTTGAAGTAGATATACGGGTTCGAACACAGGGACAAGGGTGGTAGTGTTGAGAACGCAGAATCGACAAGCTACACTCCGGCTAGGATAAAGAGATGATAAAATTCCCAAAAGGGAACAACAGAACAAGATCGATAAAACAAAAGAAAACCCTATCTCCAACTGGAGTTACAAGGAAAAGTTAGATTTTAAGCATTTATCAGTTTTTAGGGATTTTCATGCAACAGAAACAGAGAGATAATACTAAAGCCAAAGCAAGGTACGAAGGAGAAAACTTCGGTAAAACAAGCGGCAGCAGGAACATCATGTACCCCTCCTCTCAGCACGGGTACCTCTAACCAAGCATCAACACCACTCTCGAGATTGCTGGACTTAGGTTAGAGTGGAAAGGTTACTACAACAGCTCCGATTCCGGGCACTCTCGTACTCCAGAATCAGACCAAACACTAGAGCTGCAACACCTCTCTCAAGGCTGTTGCAACGGGAAAACATGATTCGGTAGCTAATCGAAACGCGATCTAACGTACAAGCTAGAGTTCAGATTTTAAACATAGCAATCATCCAACAAGGGTACCAAACATAAAGCAGCAGATAATTAAACTCTTCTATTTCCATAAACAAATAAGGTTCTGATTACATTGCAGAAGTAAAAGAATTAAATGACTGAAATAAAGATAGATGTCGCCTTCTTGATATAGAAGGACGACAGACTACAGTGGACCCTCCAGCCCGATACCGGGTAGGAGCCTAACCCGATACAACCGTGTCGGGCGGCACACCCTCTCAGGCGACACGCCGTGACAGGCAGATTGCATCGTGCGAGGACCCTTGCCCGATACGCTCATGTCAGGTGGCACCCTCTCGGGCGACACGCCGTGACGGGCGATGCGTATCGGCGTTCGGTATCGTGCCGGGCTAGAGTGATGCTCCTTGTATTGATCACTTATGTCGGGGATCCATGTTGGCCGATATCGGCCTGTAGTGTTGCCCGAGACGACCCTAAGTGAACCATTCACCTCCCTCTCGGGATGGGGAAGTGCTCACCTAGAATTGTCCGGCACAAGCACTGAGGCACGATACACTCGCTCTTTTGTAGCTATCCTGAGGTGACTTGCGCAGGGTTCTGACCTGTCTTTTCGGCTTCCTGTAGCTACTATTTATAGGTAGCGGTTGGGAGAAGTTATGGTGCTCAGGGCACCATGTGTCCTCCTTATCATTGCGGAGTCGGTGGACGGCCAATATCAGTATCGCCCGATACAAGGATGTCGGCTGTCGGTCACATGATGAGCGGCGCCTGCCAGTGGGTGGCTTGTATCACGTGACAAGCTTTAGTTGTCGTGGCGAGCTCGGCTCCCTGTCGGGTAAAAGACGTATCGCCCGCTAGTTCCTTCTTGCACGGCATCCTCATGTCGCACTTCGGTGTGTTGCGCTACCCTGTCAGACAGTGATCGTATCGGCCATCTGGAAGGCTGATGCAGGTGGAACTTGTTTGTGGGCCGGGACGGCCTTATTGATGATAAATGTATCAAAAACTGAGGAAAAACTCTGCAAAAGATGGAAATATTGAATTAAGAGCGTCGTTTGGCCAATTATTGCAAAAGCACATATAAAAGGAGACGAAAACAGTTAAAAGGGCAGTTTTGATAACAAAATAAGGGTCAAAAACATCACAAAAATTGGTGTTATCAACTCCCCCAAACTTAGCATCTTGATTGTCCTCAATCAATATTTAAATTTTATTTTGTGATGCTTCTTCTTGGTCAGTGTAGTTTTCAGTTCAAGAGGTAAAACAAGAATCACGATGCCTTTAGAGATAATGCTTCCCTACTTCGAACAAAAAACCTTGCATTTCCTACCTTATTATTTCAGTAAAATTTTTCTCTACAGCTTCAGCGAGACTTTGGTGCATGATTCCGAAGTTAGCTTTCACACCAAACATCTTTATTTTTGGGGAAGAAAGTTGTGTATAGGGTAGGCTAAGGCTTTTTGGGGTTTTTCTTGTTTCCCATCAGTCCATCCAGGTAAGGGTCCGTTAACGGGCAAGTGGTCCCTGCAGTCTAAGCCAGTTGGCTTTAGAGCAGTGATTTCACATCCTACGTACCACTACCCCGGATCTACCATGCTTAAAGATGGGTACTTTTGGAAAACAAGTGTGTATATTTTTTTTCTTTTCTTTTATTGGGCACAACTCTCATGCTTTTATTCACCCTCATAAGGCTGCTTTCTCTTTTTGGGATTTTTGTTGGGTAAGGGGAAACAAAAGGATTTTTACTATTTGGGCAGCTTTTTCCTTCTCCATACTCGTCTCTTAGCTGTTGCGAGATTATTATTTTTTTCGAAATTTTTGGCACGGAAAAACATAGTCTTTTGTTGTTTGAGGAAGCATTATCAGAAAGATATAACAAAACTTGCATCTCATTAGGCACATAGAAAACAAACTTGGCAAGAAGTCGCATCAGGTTTTTACTAATATAGCGACTTTGTACATATGTATGGAGATGATATAAACAAAAAATTTTCAAAACTTTGGTATGAACATATATATGTACACATGATATAGGAAAGAACAAAAGAATAAAGAATTTGAGACAAATGAATGAAGAATTTGAGTCAGAAAAATAAAAAAATTTTCAAAATTTTTATACCTCCCTCAGTGGTACATGGTACCCCCCAAACTTACTCCACACTCTGTCCCAGAGTTGTGAGGTAGATAAGGTGAGGTAATGTTACTCCAGTGAGGTTAGCTGGTGAGCGCGCCTGCGTCGGATAGAAGCTCCCACACATATTCTCCTCTTTTGCTGTGATAATCGATGTGGTGGAGCTGGTCAGGAGTTGCTTCATTTTCTATCCATTCCAGGACAAAGATGCCGCAGTCATTAGATAGGGGAAGCTGCTACGGACTGCGGTGGCAGAACTAGAGTTCATGCCATTTGCTTGCTTGCGTGTCCAGGAATGGTTGGATCATCTTTGACACCTCGTTGTAGTATTTTCGAACTAAGCGTTCGACGGATGACAACGGTTCTGATGTACATGACACTGGATGGTTTTTGTTACTATCTGAGTTGTTGTAGAAGATTCCCACTCATTGCCGAGTGTACATTGTCAGGAGCATCTAATGGTTATAATGCAGGATGGGCAGAAAAATTGTGCGTGGGACCCCGCTCTCCAATTCTGCCAGAAAAACTTGCTTTGCTCCTGTTTCATCGGCGAGGAAAATGTCGTTGAATAGCATAGGATGAGCTACATATGCATGTTCGATCCTTGGATGTATTGTTTGGATGTAAGCGGCCGCCACAGATACAACCAAGCATCCTCCTTCTTTTACCATGTCCCTCAAATCATCGACCGGGACTACGACATCGCCTGCCTCATATGCGACATCCCCCGGGGTAGAGTCGGCTAACTTCAGAAGGATTTCGTTGACCTGCTCCTGCGTGAGTGTAGCACACGAGAAGCGGTCGAAATTTCTGATCAGCCCTTCTGTAGTTTCTGGCGAAGCAGTGTCTTCAAATCCATGCACTTTCCGTAGGATCTCTAACTGCTTGCCTGCCCCGTAGGTGTCAATTGCCATCTCTGCTTCTTTCTCCGGAGAGCTGCTGTATTGTGAAGTCTCGTCTTCAAGGTCTCTGTCCAGAAGCTTCTCAGGTTCCCCTGCGTCTCAGAAATAGCGCTTGTCCTTGATCAGTAACAGTGCATAAGTGCTTCTGAGATGGTAGAAGCATGTGCCCCTAATGGGGCCCATATTTCCAAATACATTGAGCAGTTCTATTGCACGCAAGATGACAAAGGCGCTGTTTCTGCTTCCCTCTTCTGCCTGGACGGTGAAGTCTCGAATGGAAAAGAAGTTCCAAATGCCGCGGTGACGTTTGGCTCCTTGTTTGATAGCTCATAGAAGACGCAGCAATAGAAGCCTCAGATTTTTGTCCTCCGGGCGGCTGAAAACATTCCCGGAGCGTGGCACCTCATTGTGGCTGCAGCTGAATAGCTGGACATCATGGTTCCTGAGGTCTGCCACGCAGAGAAACCACACGTCGCGGTGCTTATACGGAGCCAACACGAAGTTTAGTTTATGCTTTTCGATGAATTGCAGCATGTTGGCCACCGCAATGGAGTCTGTTTCTCCCCACATCAGCCTTCTTGCCAAGGTTGGGGTGGCATTGTACATTATCTTCCGACCTGTCCTGCTGTCGAGATTCTCTATTATAGCACCTTCGAGGACCTTGGACAGCTTTTTGCCGACGACGGCTCGCGAGGGGAAAATGCTTCGGAGTGTTCCCCGTCGTACGGAGAAGTAGCCGTCGCTCTAGATGACGTCTTTTTCATCTACCTGCGACCTTAGGAACTTGTTCAACAACTGTTGGTCTCTGATCGACAGACAGCTGATGGCCCTTTTGTCGAAGTCGACCATCTCAAAGGAGGGTATCTCGGATGGCTCACGGAACCTATCCGCCATCGAGCGTATTCCTCTGGGGGGGTGTCTTTTGTTGGTGGCATAGATGTCCCCCCCTTCTCCTTCTGACTCATCAGAAGAGTCCTCCCCGACGCTGATGTTTTTGTTGTCATCTTCAGCTTCGTCCAGAGGGACTGAGGGATTTTCTTTTTCCAGGCCTAGGGAGCTCTCCCGTTCTGCTGGAGCTCCGTCGGCTGACCTTTGCGGCGTCCTCTCCTCGGGCGTTGTTGATTGTCCGCTGGAGGCGGAGGAGGATGCTGATCTCGAGGAGGCTGTAGACGAAGAAGGAGGAGAGCCACGACTAGGGGGCGATGGGGACCTTCTCGGTTGCCTTCGGAACGGATGGCCGTCCCTCCTATCCAGCCTCTCCTCGATCTTGTCGAGGCATTGGAGAACTTGCTGAAGCGTCGCAGTCAAAGTCTCTAGTCTGCCGGGAAGGCTAGCTAGAGTCAGCAGCTCTCGTTCTTGGCTATTCAACCTGTCTTGGAAAGATGCAAACTTGCGGGTTAAGGAAATAGAGGTAGCTGAGCTGTTATCCGTTACCTCCCACAAGTAGTCGAGCTCGTGCCCGAGCATCTTCCCGAGTGACGGAGGGGTTCCTGCGGGTCTCCCTTCCATCCTCGCGACACCCTGCTTGCGTGATGGTCTACCAAGCAAGGTAGAGTCTATCTCAATCGTTCACGATGCAGATGCCGCCGGGTGAGGTGACAATGCTCTTTCAGCCGTCACCGCCTTGCCTTCTCATCATGGTGGAGAAATCCGTGGTGTGGGCGGATGCTGCTCCACCTCTACTTTGTCGGCGATCCCCTCAGCCACCGCAACAGGAGACTCCGGCGGCAGTGTCAGCGTCAGCTGTGCACCTTCGAGCTCCATTCTTAGGGTCTCGTCGAACACCCCATTACTGGCGTCCGGCTGAGGTGCTTCTTCTGCCTCTATAGGCCTTTCGGGGATGTCGGGGGCTGCGGCTGTCTCTTCCACGGCAGCTCCCGCAGTTGTTGTCTCGGTGACCTCAACGATCACAAATTCTTCTTCATCCACCATAGTCGTTGTTGTGTTTGTGACTGGTATAGTAGGAGCGACGACAACTCTATTAGCAGCTGTCTTCGGTAGCTCTGGGATTGCCCTTTCCTGGACTCTGGTGGCGGCGGTGTAGGCTGCGTCTTCCGCCACAACTTCAATCTCCACAGCAGTGAAGACCAGCTTCTCTGCGTCGTAGGTGGTGCAGCGAGGGAGCGGGAGGAGTATGTTCGTTCTTGCAAATTTGTAGAAGTAGTCCCTTCCCTCCTTCTTTATGATGTTGGTCCTCATTAGGTATTTGATGTCGATCAGCTCATCGCCCTTCGTCCTCGAAAGGCTGCACGGCTCTTTCGGGTACCCGAGCCCTGCCGCAATCAAGTTGACGATGCCACCCATACAATATTCTTTGGTGGCATCCTTTATCGGGTGCAGTCTGTTCAGCAAGAACCGCCCGAGGTTGATCACTCGTCCCTCCATCATGTGCCACATGACATGGAGTTCTTCTGTGTAGATATTGCTGGACTCGTTCTTGCTGAACAGTAAGCAAGCCACCAGCTTGTGCACTATTCTCCAAAAGCAGGAGTGCACTGTTGCCACCTTGCTTCCCGGTTTAAATGACGATTCTCCGGTTAGCTTATTCCAGAGCTCCACGGGATTGAACCCGTCTCCTTCGGTTATTCTCTCACCGTTATCCATTAGATTCTTCTCCTCCTCGCTGGAAGAGAAGATCTTGTTCAACAGCTTCTCGGAGATGGCGTGCTCCGAGTTGTACAGCCGGGCTTGGAGTCTATCTGCTCCGCCGTATTCTTCTTTTTCTGCAGCAGAGTTCTTCTCTCGGCGGAGAGATGACATGAACTCTCTCGTGAGTCCGGTATAGGAGGAGGATTGGCTGAGGCAGATCTTCCTCAGCCCTACCGCAGCAAGGACGCCCTTCAGCCTCTCAAATATGCCCAGCTCAGCGAACGAAGCCCGGTGGCAGAACCTGCTCGGTCTGTAGACCTTGGTTGCCATCTTAGCATAACGGCGTGCGTGCTCATCGTCCCTTGGCACGAACCTTCCTGGCGTGTATTCTAGGGGTTCTACCGTTGCTGTTGGTGTTGGAGCCGCCACTTCTCCTACCCTCGTCCTCTTTTCCTGGTACCTTTCCCAGGCATCATGGAGATTCTCGTTGGGCATTTGCATAAAGGAGGTTATCTTTTTCCTATTCCTCACTGTCTTCTCAGTCGGATAGAATTTATTTACGAAAGCGTCTGTTAGTGCTCCCCATCTATTTAGAGATTGGTGAGGTAGTCCCAGATACCATCAGAGAGCTTTGTCTTCCAGAGAGAAGATGAAGCCCTTACAGTAAATGACTTCCTGGGGTACACCTCACATCTTAATCGTGTCGCAGATAGTCTTGAAGGCGTCCAGGTGATGATAAGGGTTATCATTCTTGGAGATCTCTCTAAAGCTATTATTTTGGATCATGGAGATTACAAACGACTTAAGATCAAAGTTGGAGGCGTTGAAACGCGGAATGATGACCAGGCACAGGGAATTGTTAGCCTTCGCGGAGGCTAAATCCCTCAAAGTTTTCTCCTCTTCGTCTGAATCTTCGTTATCGCTGGCTTCCGGACATTGTTCCTGATTATTGTTATTGCTCCTGTTCTTGTGGTGGCGACGCCTGTTACGACGAGGGTTTTCCTCGAACTGGTCCGTCTCTAGATCTTCAAGTTGATCATTTCCGTCGTATCGGTCGTTGGCCTCAGGAGGAGGCGAATCAGGCCTAACCCTCCCCGGGCGTTCTCCTTCAGAATGGGGCGGCTCAACGCGAGGTGGCATGAAGGATGGTGCTCAGTCGAATGGAATGTCCTTTCCTCTGAGTACCTGAAATAGCACGAGGAATCAATGTCAGAAGATCAGTTATTAATAATACGAGTTATTCATTTTAGGCAAAGAATAATGATAATAATAACAAAAGAAAAGAGTGATGTCAAGCTCATTTCTAAGCTTGAGGCACGGGAGTGTAGTTAGTGGATTCGGATTCGTCAACAATACCGTTTTGCCTTGTCCCTGGAAACGACGCCAAAAAGTTGACCGGCCTAAATCGCGCGTCCTGAAATTGGAGGCGGATTTGAGGTAGTCGAGCTTTTATATTTATAACCCGAAACCTTCTAGGCCCCCGCAACTTTGTTTATGGGGTCGAAGTAGATATACGGGGTCGAACATAGGGACAAGGGTGGTAGTGTTGAGAACGCAGAATCGACACGCTACACTCTGGCTAGGATAAAGAGATGATAAAATTCCCAAAAGGGAACAACTGAACAAGATCGATAAAACAAAAGAAAACCCTGTCTCCAACTGGAGTTACAAGGAAAACTTAGATTTTAAGCATTTATCAATTTTTAGGGATTTTCGCGCAACAGAAACAGAGAGATAATACTAAAGCCAAAGCAATGTACGAAGGAGAAAACTTCAGTAAAACAAGCGGCAGCAGGAACATCCTTTACCCCTCCTCTCAGAGCGGGTACCTCTAACCAAGCATCAACACCACTCTCGAGGTTGCTGGACTTAGGTTAGAGTGGAAAGGTTACTACAACAACTCCAATTCCGGGCACTCTCATACTCAAGAATCAGACCAAACACTAGAGATGCAACACCTCTCTCAAGGCTGTTGCAACGGGAAAACACGATTCGGTAGCTAATCGAAACACGATCCAACGTACAAGCCAGAGTTCATATATTAAACATAGCAATCATCCAACAAGGGTACCAAACATAAAGTAGCAGATAATTAAACTCTTCTATTTCCATAAACAAATAAGGTTCTGATTACATTGCAAAAGTAAAAGAATTAAATGACTGAAATAAAGATAGATGTCGCCTTCTTGATATAGAAGGACGACAGACTACAGTGGACCCTTCAGCCAGATACCAGGCAGGAGCCTAGCCCGATACAACTGTGTTGGGCGGAACACCCTCTCAGGTGACACGCTGTGACGGGCGGATTGCATCGTGCGAGGACCCTTGCTCGATACGCTCATGTCGGGCGGCACCCTCTCGGGCGACACGCTGTGACGGGCGATGCGTATCGGGGTTCGGTATCGTGCCGGGCTAGAGCGATGCTCCTAGTATCGGTCACTTATGTCGGGGATCCATGTCGGCCGATATCGGTCTGCAGTGTTGCCCGAGACTACCCTAAGTGAACCATTCACCTCCCTCTCAGAATGGGGAAGTGCTCACCTAGAATTGCCCGGCACAAGCACTGAGGCACGATACACTCACTCTTTGCAGCTTTCCTGAGGTGACTTGTGCAGGGTTCTGACCTGTCTTTTCAGCTTCCCGTAGCTGCTATTTATAGGCAGCGGTTGGGGGAAGTTATGGTGCTCAGGGCGCCACGTGTCCTCCTTATCATCGTGGAGTCAGTGGACGGCCGATATCGGTATCGCCCGACACAAGGATGTCGGCTGTCGGTCACGTGACGAGCGGCGCATGTCGGTGGGTGGCCTGCATCGCGCGACAAGCTTTAGTTGTCGTGGCGAGCTCGGCTCCCCGTCGGGTAAAAGACGTATCGCCCACTAGTTCCTTCTTGCGCGGCATCCTCATGTTGCGCGTCGGTGTGTTGCGCTACCCTGTCGGGCAGTGACCGTATTGGCCATCTGGAAGGCCGATGCAGGTGGAACTTGTTTGTGGGCCGAGACATCCTTATTGACGATAAATGTATCAAAAAATGAGGAAAAACTCTGCAAAATATGGAAATATTGAATTAAGAGCGTCGTTTGGCCAATTATTGCAAAAGTACATATAAAAGGAGAGGAAAACAGTTAAAAGGGAAATTTTGATAACAAAATAAGGGTAAAAAACATAACAAAAATTGGTGTTATCACTACTTCATAGAGGGTGAACTGGAGGAACGGGTAAACCCTAAGGATATCGAACTGATTTATGACAAAGGGTATCCTGAGATCTATATTACGCCTGAAGCGGAGGAGATCATAAGTAGACCATTCTGATATGAAGTGATAACCAAACTAATCGATCGATCTGTTGGGTTTCTCACCATGGTTGAGCACCTAAAGTTACTGTGGAGGCCGGTAGGGCATTTTGAACTTTATGAGTTATTTGATCAGTACTACGTCATCTAACTCCACAACAGAGGGGATTAGGAGAATGCGCTAACCAGGGGCCCTTGGTCATTATTGGGAAAATGGCTAATGGTTTTGGCCATGGAATGGTTATTTTGAACCATGTCAGGGTATTTGGCCATGGAATGGTTATTTTGAACCATGTCAGGGTATGCCATACCATATTGTTACTTGGATTCATGTGCTCGGCTTGCCCATACACTACTATAATAGAGAAATTTTTGGGAAGATAGGAGAAGCTGTTGGAAGATTAATACGAGTGGACAATCGCTCTACTCATCGTACCATGAGTCAGTTTGCCAAGCTTGCTGTCGAGATCGACACTACCAAGCCAATTCATCCAACTATTCTGATCAATGGATGAGAATATAAAATTGAGTATGAATCCCTTCCAAACCTATGTCTACAATGCGGCAATATGGGACATTCGACTACTGAATACATATGACCTAATGAAGAACCTGCAGAGGCGCATACAATGAATAAGGAAGAGGAAGCAGGGGTTAGATGTGTCAAGGAAGAGGAGAAGTGGCTGGTATACTATAGTAAGAACATGCTTACCCAAAGACCTCAGAGGAATAAGGAGACATCTTGCAAGAGTGATCCTAAGGCCAACCATGGCAATAATAGATATTAGGCATTGGAATAGAAAGTCACTACCTCTTTGCTGATTTGTTCCTTGAGTGCTTCTTATCATGGACAACCATTTAGTTTAATCTAGTGGAAATGGAAAGATTTTTTTTCATTCTAATTTATTCAAAATGTTCCCTATATGAAAATACATTTGTTTCATATGATCCATATAGTGCACTTGTAGACTATATTCTTTTCTTTGCATTGATGATTTCATATTCTTTATCCTTCATTATCCATTGACATAACTACTAAGCATTCATATTCTAATTTGTTGGAATATACCATTCCATTTATGGTTGTGGGGTTGATAATATGCATAAAATGGATGATAAAAATGCGACAAGTATTCTATTGGTGTTGTTATATTAGAAAATTACAAACACATATTGTTGACATAATTTTAGATTCAATGATTTCATATTCCTTATAAATATGACTTCCCATTAAAGTAAATAGGAGGTATTGTCATAACCCAATGAAAAATATTGATTCATAATTCAAGAGAGCTCAGATGATTATGATTATATATATGAATCTAGGAACTTATAATTAGGCATAAAGGAGGAGTTATTATCAAGAGAATAACTCACTGTAGGAAATTTGATTATAGTCATATGAATTGCAAACAAAAAAGGGGAATTACACATGCCTAGTGTTCATGACTATCCCTATTTCTATGTGAGAAATTCATAGTTCATCACCCTAAAGTATTTTGTAGACTCGTTAGTCCATGAATATTAAATCATAATGAAAAGTATATAGAAACCTAGTATTGGTCACCTACTGTGGAGTAAGGTTTATACAATCTTAGAAATACCAAATATACAAGGTGCGAGATGGGATTAGCTATTTTTGATCAAAATACCCTTACTAGGAATATCCATGGTTCCATATGAAATACCTTAATTTATGTAAGTAATATACTCATATATAGATATTAATATGAATATGAATACAACTATATTCTATATGGTTATATGAGTTAATATAGATTCATGTATGATTCAAACTCACATGTCATCTGATGTCAATTTTGTCAAAATATAAATTCATGCATATATATGATTATCAAAGTACACTCTTGTATATGTTCTTTCTCTTTTATAGCCTCTAACTCAGGTATGACGAGTACCGGTATAAATACTTTATAATACCATCAAATTGACATATGCATGACATACAATAATATGATGTATCAACAAGGTAGTATTACTATCATGTCAACATTTACACCTAACAAGTTATCTTTATTATTTATTTTGCCATATAATATATTTGTCATACTTGATTTTCTTAAATGATAAATTACATAATTATCAACTACTAGAACTTGCACAATATTATATGTACTAACATTATGAGTATTATGATAGTCGATCAAGAGGTCTAATATTATTATCATAAACATTTTTTATATCAAGAACCTTGATTAACATCTAAATTATACTCAATATATAGTTGTTCTATAAAAGTAACATAATATCATATAAACTAATGATAACACACTGACATGTTTATAGATGTATATGTATGTATAATGTTAAAAGTATGGAGTAATTCAACTAATTTTTGGTACTACTTATTAGGATTCTTATTATCAAGGTTGGTGTTCATTATGAACTATATTCTTATATATTAACAGTTAAATGAATTGAATTGTTAATTTGAAATGTAGGCTCTGAAAGTTCACGTATTAATCAATGTGGATTAAATTTTTTTTGCATGACCATCTCCATCTCGGATGGTTGGGCAAGGTTAGAATCCCATCCATGGCCATGGATCTAGCCGAAGATGATGCTTAAAAGGAGGCAACTCAAGGAGGTCCAACAAGTCTTAATTGACCATCGTTCAGGTGAATACAATTATCAATCTTCAATGGTCACGTTCTTGGTTTATTAGTGGCAAGGAAAGACTAATATACTACATCATCCCTCCATAGGATTAACTTATATGGGCCCAAAAACACTGTACACCAGGAGCTACACTTGCTTCTCCATTTTGTCTATAGGAATTGTCGTCAATTCACAAACACTGACAACACCAGAGTTGCACCTCTAATCACACTTGTAAAAAGTGAAATTAGGCATTTCATAAGGAGATTATTGGGTTCCTATCTACTAGAATGTTTGACTCCTATAAGGATTCCTCCAACACACTATCATCCTCAGTGTCATGTGCTGCCATGATCATTTGGGTCAACACTCTGCTTCCAGGCTACTTCCACATCAGGTTTGAGATCCCAATGACAAGTGATGTGTTTCTTAACTACTCTGTCACCCCTTGCCACCCCTTAATGGAATAGTCAATAATGTCGGAAACCTTTCCATATTGTCATACATTGTTAGCCCCCTCACTACCCGTCCTAAAGCCACCTATGACTTTATATGTAGCACCCCAAATGCAAACTGAAATATGAAATCATCAAAAACAAAATATAAAGATTGGAGTCAACAATAATGTCTCATGTATTTCATTCATCTAAACATATGTACAAGTAGGGTTAAACGTGAAGTTGATCATGTAGAATCTTAATCTATCGGTCATTGTAAACAAAAAGAATATAAATCCACCACTTGACAAAACCACTACTGCAATACCCTTTATTTACTTCCAATTCTACCAGATAGCTCAAACCAATCCTACATTAATACTTGCGAGATCCCAATCACAAGGGAAAACATCCTACTAATGTATTATCCCAAGGCGACGAATAGGATTAATTATATAACTATTATATGCAACTTTCAATCATAGTCAAATATTTAAGACAAGCAATGCATATTAATGAGTTCTACTATAAATGATGTTAATGGACAAAAAAAATATTTTCAATCAATTATTGAACTATCATTGTTAAACCCAAATATCCATGATTGTAGGCACTTGTGGCCCTTCAATCCAGATAGAGAAAGCCTGCCACATATACTGAACATTAATAAATATTCATTCAATCTATAGTTTATTGATGGGGTCCTTGTCCTTTCATATCAATCAATTGAGCTTGACCAAGTCTAGTTGGAGATCACTCCATAAAGCATTATGCCCCCTATTAAGAACCAATCAATCAATATCCATTAACCAGGGATGAAAAATCACGTAGTAGAGGTGAGGAATTGGAAATGGTAGGAGCATCATGCTGTTGGGGGTGACAAACAATAGAATTATCTTAACAATTAAGAGTTCATATGATTTTTTGTGAGTTTACCATCATTACTGTAATGACCCTGCCTCCCGGTAACCCCCAATTAAGGGAGACCGAAAGGTCGGTGCCGTTATCCAATTAACAGGATCAAAGGTTTGACAAATAATCAATAATAATTATGAAATTCTACTAACTAACTGGAATTTGGTATAAAATTAAAACTTTACTTACCTTTGAAAAACTTTGGAAGTCTATCTATCCAAAGCTTGAATCTACTCTATCTAATCCTCCTGGCACTTTATGTTCACAATGTGTCACTTTACCGTTTGTTCATTTCAGGGTTGTACCTAAAACGCCGAAAAACAAAACGTCGGTCAGTATATCGAAATATACTGGTATGTGGGGACAACCAAAAGTTTGCACATATGGATAACAATCTAATTATCACAATCAAGTTAATTAACCAGCCAATTTACATTTTTCCAGTATGACATTCTCCACCGCTTTTGCCCTAACCCCGACATACCCACCTTAGGGTTTCCTTTGCTAATGACTTAAGGCCACCTTCTCAATCCCAAGCTTGGTGCCTGGGGTCACCACTCATGGTGCCCTCTAGTCATGCAATATCATAGGCCACCTTCTCATTCCCGAGCTTGGTGCCTGGGGTCACCACTCAAGGTGTCCATTGGTCTACCCATCTGGGCCTGACCTTTGGCATCATCCATCAGGGTGGCATGTAGGTGCGAGAGTACATACTTCTATTATTAATGTGATAATCATAGTGACTTTATAGTTTGCAAGTATGAACATCCAACTGATAATTTGCATTCAATGAGATTAACCATCCGGAAAATCCTCGAGAAACTAAGGCGGTTATTCATAATTAACCACATACCTAATTTGTAGATTCAACAAGCTAATAACGATTCCAAGAAAGCAATTAATCCAAGAAGCATTTCAACAATCACAGAATTCCTGAAAAGCATACGTAACCTATTTACCACACTTTACCAAAAATATATCTATTTAATTGACTTGGATACACTTTCTAGGGTTTCTAATCCGAATTGGGGTTTTATTAGGGTTCTTTTGATCTTTTTTACAATTATCCTCATTTATACCCTAGAACAGCAGTCCTAAGTGCATAACCTTCACATATTCACATTAAAACCTTTTTATCATTTTAGGTTCCTTCCGGATTAACAACTCGTAGTTCATTATGATGTAATTCACCTACGAATTTCATTAATTCCAACTTTACCCATTAGAAAACCCTAATTATCAAATTAAGGGTATCTATCCATGATTAGGAACATTTATATTCAAAATATGACCGGCCTAAATCGCGCGTCCAAAAGTGGAGGCGGATTTAAGGTAGTCGAGCTTTTACATTTATAAACCCGAATCCTTCTAGGCCCCCACAACTTTGTTTACGGGGTCGAAGTAGTCATACTGGGTCAAACACAGGGACAAGGGGGTAGTGTTGAGAACCATGAATCGACACGCTACACTCAGGTAGGTATAAAGAGATATAAATTCCCAAAAGGGAACAACAAGATGTCACGAAATAAAACAAGAAAACTATCTCCAACTGGAGCTACTAGAGAGAGATTTAAGGTTTTAGTCATTTAGCAGTTTTTAGGGGTTTTCATGCAACAGAAGCAGAGAGATAAAGACTAGAGCTCAGGCAAGGTACGAAGGATAAGACTATAGTAAAACAAGCGGCAGCGGTAACACCCTGCACCCCTCCTCTTAGAGCGGGTACCTCTAACCTCTGCATCAACACCCCTCTCGAGGTTGCTGGGCTTTAGTTAGAGTGGAATGTCACAGAAACAACTCCGTTCTAGGCACTCTCGTACTCCAGAATCGGACCAAACACTAGAGCCGCAACACAACTCTCGAAGTTGTTGCGACGGGAAAACATGATTTGGTAGCTAAGTGAAACGCGATCCAAACATGCAAGCTAGAGTTCAGATATTAAACAGAGCCGTCATCCAACATTGTGCACCAAGCATAGAGCAACAAGTAATTAACCTTTCTATTTCCATAAACATTAAAGGTCTTAATACATTGCATTAATAAAGAATTAAATAACAGAATTAAAAGATAGGTGTCGCCTCCTTGATGTAGAAGGACGACAGGGTGCTGTAGCTCTCCTGCCTGATATCGGTCATAGGCCTAGCCCGATACAGAGGTGTCGGGCGGCACACCCTCTCGGGCGGCACACACCGAGTGTCGACCGTATCGCTCAAGGACCCTGGCCGATACGCTCATGTCGGGCGGCACGCTCGACAAGCTAAGCGTATCAGTTTGATATCATGTCGGGCAGAGGGCTACACATTATTGTTGTCGGGCACTTGTGTCGCTCATCTATGTTGGCCGATATCGGCCCGCAGTGTCGCCCGGGACGGTCCTAAGTGAACTGTCCCCTCCCTCTCGGGATGAGGAGAAGCTCACCTAGTGTCACCCGAGACAAGCATTGGGGCACGACACGTATGCTCTCGCAGTCTCCTCGGAAGATAGCTCAACTCCCAACTGTCTGAATTCTAAAACTCCGAACTCTCATTTCGGCTCCCTGTAGCTGCTATTTATAGTGAGCTGGCCGGGAGGAGTTATGGTGCTCGAAGTGCCACGTGGCCCCCTTAAGCGCCGGTCGATGGACGACCGATACAGGTATAGCTCGGCGCGGAGGTGTCTGCTATCGGTCACGTGACGGGCGGCGCGCCTGCCGGTGGGTGGCTGTGTTGCCCGACAAGCTGGGTTGTCGGGGCGAGCTGGGCTCCCTATCGGGTAGAAGGCGTGTCGTCCGTCAGCTTCTTCTCGCGCGATACCTCTTTGTCGAGCGTCTTTGTGTCGCCCAACCCCTATCGGGCAGGGGTTGTATCGGGCGTCAGGGAGGCCGAGACAGGCTTGGACTTATTCCTGGGCCAGAGCGGCCTTATTGCCCAAAAATGAGGAAAACTCTACAAAAGATAGGAAAATTGGAGTAAGAGCATTGCTTGGCCAATTGTTGCGAAAATGCTAATAAAATAGAGGAAAATAGCAGAAAAGGGCAGTTTTGATAACAAAATAAAGGGCAAAAACGTCACAAAAACTGATGTTATCAACTCCCCCAAACTTTGCGTTTTGATTGTCCTCAATCAATATTTAAACTTATATTTTTGTGATGCTTCTTTTTGCTCGGATAACTTTCAGGCCAAGAGGTAAAACAAGTATAGTAATGCCTTTAGAGATAATGTTGCTTCACTGCAAATAAAAGACTATGCATTTCCTTGCCTTATTATTTCAGTAAAATTTTTCTCTACAACTTCAGCGAGACTTTGTTGTATGATTCCGAAGTTAGCTTACACACCAAACAACTTTATTTTTGGGGCAGAAAATTGTGTATAGGGTAGGCTAAGACTTTTTGGGTTTTTTCATTCTTGTCTCCCATCAGTCCATCTAGGTAAGGGCCCGTTAACGGGCAAGTGGTCCCTGCAGTCCAAGCCAGTTGGCTTTAGAGCAGTGATTTCACATCCTACGTACCACTGCCCCGGATCTACCATGCCTAAAGATGGGTACTTTTGGAAAACAAGTGGTGTATATATATTTTTTGCTTTTTCTTTTATTGGGCAAAACTCTCATGCTTTTATTCACGCTCATAAGGATTCTCTCTCTTTTTGGGATTTTTTTTGGGTAAGGGGGAACAAAGAGATTCCTGCTGTTTGGGCAGCTTTTTCCTTCTCCATACTCCTCTCTTAACTGTTTGCGAGATTATTGTATTTTTCGAAATTTTTGGCATGACAAAACATATTCTTTTGTTTGTTTGAAGCAGCATTATCAAAAAGATATAACAGGACTTGCGTCACATTCAACACAAAGAAAATAAACTTTGCAAGCAGTTTGCATCAGGTTTTTACTAATATAGCGACTTTGTACATATGCATGGGAATAAAATAAGCAAAGGAAAGTTTTTTGAAAATTTTTATATGGCATACATGCGTACATTAGATATACAATAAGCCATAAGAACATACATAAGCACATCAGATATAAAGTAAGCCAGAAAGCGTGAAGAGCTTGAAGTGGAAAAGAATTTTATACCTCCCTCACTGGAACATGGGTACCCCCCCCCAAACTTACTCCACACTCTGTCCCAGATTGGTGAAGAAGACAGGGTAAGGTAATGTTTAGCCAGTGAGGGTTAGCTCGCTGATGTGCTGCAATATGCTCCTACGAAGTTGCATCATGCCATTGGGAGGTTGTCTAGCGGGTTCGCTCTGCGATCGAGAGGTTGATACAAGCGTGACCCTCAAAATTGTTTGCTTGGCCCTCTTTGCTCCTGATCCTCCATTGTGAACATGAACAAAAGGACTGATTATCAGTCCCAATTCAGTCCATCTGAGTCCGTTTTCGTCCCCAGGAGTGTGTAGTCAGAGGGCCCCCTCCCCTACGGGGATGGAACCGGAAAGTCCCGATTCCACCCGGAGGCCACCGGCGAAAGTACTCGTGCTGTCTCTGTAGATGATCTTAAACCACTGCAGAGACAGACTCTAATAACAAGGTGATCCTCCATTGGAGCTACCAAATCAAGAAAAATCTTCCCACATTCTATCTGTGGTAGTCGACGACTCGCTGCCTTGGGATTCCTACGTTTCTGCCCGACAGTTGTTGCTTCAGCTGCGGCCGCCATTTTCCTATAATCAAGTTTATTGACCATTTATATGTTAGATAGGAAAAGTAAAAGAAACTCGATAAGACTTATTACAAACTCTGGTATCGTCCATCAAAAGAAAACTCAAGTCGACACAACAATGGGCGATACAAGGAAGGCTGCTCGACACAACATACCTCCCGATACGGGTATATCGGGCGGTAAGGTCGCCAAAGAGCAACTGCCCGACAGGACGTCACAAAAGAAAAACGTGTCGCCCGATTATGGCGTATCGGGCAAACACCATCGGGTGTTATGTAACACTTAACTGCGTCGGGCGATACAAAATCTGCAAGGCACGTAAACCCGATAAGCAGCGTGCACTAAGAAAACTCATGCCGGACGACAAGGTTAACGGTCGATAAGCGTGTCGGGCGACAAACATGTCGGGCGATAAGCATGCTGGGCGACAAGCATGTCGGGCTATACCTTTGCTCATTGGAGCCATCGCCCGATACCAGGGTGAAGGCAAGATGGCCGACACGCGAGCAAAAGTGGGCTACTGCATGTGTTACAGGTGGCTAAAAAGAGAAAGTACGGTAGCCCGACACGATGACCCCCCCCTTTCATATATATACTGAGTTCAGCTGGGGGCAAATCGGTCAGATCTGGGCGCGTGCGTCGATCATTTAAGACAGGTCGTTCCCAAGACGACGGTCCCGTCAGCCAAATTAAGGGCATTTACTCCCCACGCACAAAACGGCTGTCGCTCGGGGATGCCAACTGTCGTGACACTTGCGGCGCCCAAGAAACTCTGGCCTGATAAAAGCGATTCTGCGTGCCAGCTGAGCTGCTGCCCGACACGACCTAAAATAGGCGGCCGAAATACTTAAAACAAAGCTGGAAAAAGCATTTGACGGGCAAAACATCATCGGTCAGGGCAGAGCCCTCCTCCCTCAGACAGAAATGCTCGTCAAAGCTTCGGAAAATTCAGCGATGACCCATAAAACAGAAGAGTCGGCACGCTCGGCGCGTGCTCTGACTCGGGCCTTATTACAATTCATAAAGTTTGTTTTTGCTGGTTATAAGAAAAATGCAACCTATTCTAAGAAAGAAAGAAAGAAGAACTCAGGCTACCTCCCGAGGAGCACTGGGGTTTGCGTCGCCAGCTCGACCGGTGTAGGATCATCTTGTTCAGCCCTCAACTGTACCCATATCTTGCAGACTGATCTCTGCCCTCCTGACAAATGCTTCGTCTTCATAGAACCTTTTCACCCTGTGCCCATTTACCTGAAAGGCCTTGGTCGGATCGTCTTTGTCGTAGAGCTCCATCATTCCTGATGGATATATCTTTGACACTGTGAACGGTCCAGACCACCTTGTTTGCAACTTCCCAGGGAAAAGACGAATAGAGGACTTGAATAACAAGACCTTATCTCCTTCGCTTACATCCTTTCTCCTGAGATGGGCATCATGCCACAACTTTGTCCTCTGTTTGTAGATTTTTGCATTTTCATAGGCAGTCATTCTCAGCTCTTCGAGCTCTTGGAGTTGCAAAAATCTCTTTTCTCCAGCTTTGTCAAGGTCCATATTTAGGAACTTGATCACCCAAAGGGCCTTGTGTTCCAATTTCAATGGCAAGTGGCAGGATTTTCCGTAGATGAGACAGTAGGGGGTGGTTCCAATGGGTGTTTTGTAAGCGGTGTGGTAGGCCCAAAGTACATCGTCAAGTTTCATAGACCAATCTTTCCTTGTTCGGTTGACAGTTTTCTCCAAGATCTGCTTGATTTGTCTGTTGGAAACCTCTACCTGTCCTGACGTCTGGGGATGGTAGGGTGTAGCGATCTTGTGCTTCACTCTGTACTTGCGTAGAAGGGCTTCAAACTGTCTTTCTCCAAAGTGTGATCCTCCATTGCTTATAACTGTGTGCGGGACGCCGAAATGAGGGAAGATGGTCTTCTCAAAAAGCTTGATAACCGACTTGGCATCACAGGTTTGGGTGGCTACCGCTTCCACCCACTTCGATACATAATCCACAGCCACGAGAATGTATTGATACCCCCGGGATGGGGGAAACGGTCCCATGTAATAGATCCCCCACACATCAAATATCTCTACTTCGATCCAGCTGGCCATATGCATTTCGTTCCTCCTCCCTATGTTCCCCGTAAACTAGCACTCTTTGCAAACCTTCACAAACTATGCGGCGTCTTTAAATAAGGAAGGCCAGTAGAATCCCGACTATAGCACCTTCGCAACTATTCTTTCACTGCCTAGGTGACCACCATAGGGGGAGGCATGGCATTGCTTCAGGATGTCCACGGTTTCTTCTTCTGGAATGCACCTCCTGTATAAGTTGTCGGCGCATCTTTTGAACAGGAGGGGATCATCCTAGTAGTAGTTTTTAACATCCATGAATAGTTTCTTCTTCTAATTTTACGTGATGTCAGGAGGTAGTTCACCGCAAGCAAGATAATTGCAGATGTCTACAAACCAGGGTAGGCTTTCTTCTTGGGCTTCAGCCAACATAAGAGCTTCATCGGCATAGTCGTCGTTGATGGGAGGCCCTCTCTCTTTCTCAGTCACGATCCTCGATAGGTGGTCTGCGACCACATTCTCTGTGCCCTTCTTGTCAATAATTTCGTGGTCGAAATCTTGGAGCAGTAAGGCCCACCTCAACAGTCTGGGCTTTGCGTCTTTCTTTTGCATCAAGTATTTTATAGCCCCGTGATCTGTGTATACCTTGACCTTGGCTCCAACGAGATATGACCTGAACTTATCAAATGCGAAGACGATCGCTAGCATCTCTTTCTCAGTTGTTGTATAGTTCACCTGAGCCTCATCCAACGTGCGACTCGTGTAGCAGATCACATGGTGCTTCTTATCTTTCTTTTGCCCCAGGACTGCCCCAACTGCGTAGTCTCTAGCGTCGCACATCATCTCAAAAGGTAAACCCCATTCTGGTGCTTGAAGGATTGGTGGTGATATTAAAGCGTTTTTCAGGGCCTGAAAAGCATTGAGACAATTGTTAGAGAAAACAAATTCAGCATCTTTTACCAGAAGATTGGACAGTGGTTTGGAGATCTTTGAAAAGTCCTTGATGAATGTTCGGTAATATCCCGCGTGCCCGAGGAAGCTTCGCACCCCCATCACGGATCTTGGTGGAGGAAGCTTGGATATTGCTTCAACCTTGCCTGCGTCCACCTTGATCCCACACTTTGAGATCTTATGCCCGAGAACGATGCCCTCCCACACCATGAAATGGCACTTCTCCCAGTTCAGAACTAGGCTTTTCTCCTCGCACCTTTGAAGGACCAATGACAGATTCTTCAGGCAGCTATCGAAGTCCTTCCCATAGATAGAGAAATCGTCCATGAAAACTTCTACGATGTCTTCTAGAAAATCTGAGAACATCGATATCACGCATTGTTGAAAGGTGGCGGGGGCGTTGCAGAGTCCGAAGGGCATCCTTCGGAAGGCATAAGTGCCGTAAAGGCAGGTGAACATTGTTTTCTCTTGATCGTCGAGCAGGATGGGTACCTGGTAAAAACCTCTTTCTTGACGACCTGCTTGAGCATCTGGTTCAGCTTCCTCTGGGGTTGGACCAAAGGCTTGGCAGATTCATCCAAGTTGATGCGATGCATGCACAAGGCGGGGCTAAGGCCTTTGATATCATCTACCAAGTACCCTATAGCCCCCCTGTGGAGTTTTAACTCTTCAAGGAGTCAGTCTAGCTGGCTGCTTGAAAGATCGACATTCACGATGACGGGGTTTCTGTGCTCTTCATCTAAAAACTCATACTTCAGGCCCTCTGGTAACACTTTTAACTATGGTCTTGGTCTGGGTGTCTTCTCCTGAGGCTCCTCCTTGAGAGAGACATACATCGCAGACTCCACTGCCATATCTTCTTCTTGCAAGTCTTCCCCAGAAAGGTTGAGAAGGTTGAGATGCTTCGCGACCTCAGGATCTTCGAGATCAGGATCTTGACAGTTTATAGCCCTCAAGAGGGGGTCTACTGTCCGGATGTCTTCCTCTATCTCCTCATAGAATTTATTGTAGCTATCTGCGAACCGAGCTGATTCAGAGAAAGACGGGCTCCTCATGATTTCTTTCAGCTTGAAGTCCATATGGTTGTTCCCGACCCTTAAAGTGATCATCCCCTCGGAGACATCAATCAGCGCTCTCCCTGTTGCCAAGAAGGGGCACCCAAACATGATCGGGCACCGGGGGTCTTCAGCTGTATCTATGACGACTATATCGCAAGGGATGAAGAAATCGCCAACCCTTATTGGCACATCTTCGACAATGCCAACGGGTCTCTTAAAGGTGTGGTCTGCCAGTTGAATCCGCATGTTGGTTCCAACCATGTCGGTCAAGCCCACCCTTCGTGCGAAACTTAGAGGCAGGAGGCTAATGCTTGCCCCCAAGTCCGCTAGACCCTTGCGCTCGACGTTGTCCCCGATGACGAAAGGTATTGTGAAAGCTCTGGGATCCCTTCTCTTATTTGGCATGTCGGGCTTCAGGAAGGCGGAGGAGGCGGAAGCTAGCTGCACTGTCTCTATCCTTCCTCCCCTTCTCTTCTTCGTGATGAGGTCCTTGAGGAACTTGGTGTACGTAGGCATCTCCTCCAATGCGTCAAGGAAGGGCACTTTGAGATGCAGCTTCCTGATCGACTCCATGAACTTCTCATGACGCTTCTTCAGATTCGCCTTTATTAGTTTATACGGGAACAAAATCCTAGGAGTGTAGGCATTCCTTCCGCCAGGTAGCTCCTCAGGGGACCCTTGCGCAGACTCTCGAACGTCTGCCTGTCTTTCTTCTCCTTCTGCTGGGTCTGCACCCTCAGGCCTTAGCTCGGGCTCAGACCTGGCTTCATCAGGGCGCTCCAGCGTACTTCCAGACCTCAGGACCGCCATTACGGCAGATTCAGGGTGTGGGAGTGCTTTTATTGCAGGATTCTCCATCAGAGAAGCCATCTGGGTCAGTCGCTGATCTACCTCACGCTGGCGCATCTGCAAGCTGGCCACCTGGCTTTGCATTGAATTCAGAGCCCCAGGGCTAGGGAGCGTGTTCTGCACCAGTCGGCTGATGATGGTATCCTGTCTCTTTATATAGGCAGAAAGCTGTCCAGCCAAGTTAGGCTGGCTCGACCCCTTGCCTTTGCCTTGACATTCACCCTCAGAAAGAGACTGCTCGTAGCGAGACATGGTAACAAAGCTCGGCGGGACAAGTCGCAGTTCTTCAGAGTTCCTGAAAAGGCGTAAATAAATCAAGTTTAGAAAATTGAATTTTTATTTTAAGGCAAAGAATAATGCTAAGAAAAGAAAGAAAAAGAAAAAAGAGTGCTGTCAAGCTCATTTCTAAGCTTGAGGCACTGGAGTGTAGTTAGTGGATTCAGGTTCGTCTTACAGTACCGCTATTGCCTTGTCCCTGGCAACGACGCCAAAAAGTTGACCGGCCTAAATCGCGCGTCCAAAAGTGGAGGCGGATTTGAGGTAGTCAAGCTTTTACATTTATAAACCCGAATCCTTCTAGGCCTCCACAACTTTGTTTACGGGGTCGAAGTAGTCATACGGGGTCGAACACAGGGACAAGGGGGTAGTGTTGAGAACCATGAATCGAAACGCTACACTCCGGTAGGTATAAAGAGATATAAATTCCCAAAAGGGAACAACAAGATGTCACGAAATAAAACAAGAAAACTATCTCCAACTGGAGCTACTAGAGAGAGATTTAAGGTTTTAGTCATTTAGCAGTTTTTAGGGGTTTTCATGCAACAGAAGCAGAAAGATAAAGACTAGAGCTCAGGCAAGGTACGAAGGATAAGACTATAGTAAAACAAGCGGCAGCGGTAACACCCTGCACCCCTCCTCTCAGAGCGGGTACCTCTAACCTCTGCATCAACACCCCTCTCGAGGTTGCTGGGCTTTAGTTAGAGTGGAATGTCACAGAAACAACTCCGTTCCAGGCACTCTCGTACTCCAGAATCGGACCAAACACTAGAGTCGCAACACAACTCTCGAAGTTGTTGCGACGGGAAAACATGATTCGGTAGCTAAGCGAAACGCGATCCAAACATGCAAGCTAGAGTTCAGATATTGAACAGAGCAGTCATCCAACATTGTGCACCAAGCATAGAGCAACAAGTAATTAAACCTTTCTATTTCCATAAACATTAAAGGTATTAATACATTGCATTAATAAAGAATTAAATAACAGAATTAAAAGATAGGTGTCGCCTCCTTGATGTAGAAGGACGACAGGGTGCTGTAGCTCTCCTACCCGATATCGGTCAGAGGCCTAGCCCGATACAGAGGTGTCGGGCGGCACACCCTCTCGGGTGGCACGCACTGACTGTCGATCGTATCTCTCAAGGACCCTGGCCGATACGCTCATGTCGGGCGGCACACCCTCTCGGGAGGCACGCTCGATAAGCTAAGCGTATCGGTTTGATATCGTGTCGGGCAGAGGGCTACGCATTATTGTTGTCAGGTACTTGTGTTGCTCATCTACGTTGGCCGATATCGGCCCGCAGTGTCGCCCGGGACGGTCCTAAGTGAACTGTCCCCTCCCTCTCGGGATGAGGAGAAGCTCACCTAGTGTCACCCGAGACAAGCATTGGGGCACGACACATATGCTCTCGCAGTCTCCTCAGAAGATTGCTCAACTCCCAACTGTCCGAATTCTAAAACTCCGAACTCTCTTTTCGGCTCCCTGTAGCTGCTATTTATAGTCAGCTGGCCGGGAGGAGTTATGGTGCTCGAAGCGCCACGTGGCCCCCTTAAGCGCCAGTTGATGGACGACTGATACAGGTATAGCTCGGCGCGGAGGTGTCTGCTATCGATCACGTGACGGGCGGCGCGCCTACCGGTGGGTGGCTGTGTCGCCCGACAAGCTGAGTTGTCGGGGTGAGCCGGGCTCCCTGTCGGGTAGAAGGCGTGTCGTCTGTCAGCTTCTTCTCACGCGGCACCTCTTTGTCGAGCGTCTTTGTGTCGCCCAACCCCTGTCGGGCAGGGGTTGTATCGGGTGTCAGGGAGGCCGAGACAGGCTTGGACTTATTCCTGGGCCAGAGCGGCCTTATTGCCCAAAAATGAGGAAAACTCTGCAAAAGATAGGAAAATTGGAGTGAGAGCATTGCTTGGCCAATTATTGCGAAAATGCTAATAAAATAGAGGAAAATAGCAGAAAAGGACAGTTTTGATAACAAAATAAAGGGCAAAAACGTCACAAAAACTGATGTTATCAAAATATCTTAGAACCCTCATTTAACATCATATTATCATATTTTTCGAATTAAATATGATCTTATCCTCCTTTACCCTAAATTAGGGTTTCTAAGTGCTTATTCATCCATAATTGGTGTAAAACCCTAAATCATGCAATAAATCGTCTAGATCATGTTCAAGTTCATCATTAACATTTCAATAGGTTACTATTACTTAATTTCACCAATTAAACATCATGAACCTAGCCATTAATTACAATTATGGTTTCTAAACATAATTTCAAAGTACTTTTCATTAACTTAGCACACTTTTGCAAATAGGTACGAAATCAGGTTCTCAAACTAATTTTAATGTGTTCCTCATATTTTTCTAAGCAACTTTCATGTATAAACTTTTTCCATCAGATATTCCTAGCTAATTCTATTAATTTTGCAAAGAAAAGCTATTTTCTGTAATTGATCAGAGAGGGAGAAATACCGAAAATTGCCAATCGTTTGATCGGTGTGCCATTGCTCCATCGATCAGATCTAACACCCCGTGTCGATTCCACCCACTTACTCAGTTGCGCGCCCTACCCTTTTAGCAGATCCGTTGGATCGTGCTTGAGTCTACGATGGTCCCAAATCTGAGGGCTACTTCTCGTCTCCTTCTTCTTTATTTGCTCTTCATATCACGGCGGCACCGCGGCAGAAACTTCACCTGAGAGAGTTCGATCAAGAGAACGACAGAAAACTGAGACCTAATAGGTGGCCGCTCGCGTTTGCTAGGGTGTTAGGAGTTGATTGATGGTCTATATATAGGACTAGGGGCGGTTCTTTTAGGGTTTCTATCCTTGCTTCCACCCTTGCTTCTGGCACGATTGGGCGTTTCCTCCATACACAATGTAAGGGGTCCAAACTATGGTCGAGAAACTTCGATTCCCTCTCGCGGACCCAAAGGACAAGTTTTCATGCTCGCGCAAGCAATGAATCAAATGGAAAACAAAGGGGAAAGTTCCCCTATTTCACGGATAGAGTTTGAGTCCTGCTGGGAGTCAGACGATGAGTGGCGCCCGTTGGATTAAGATCCAACGGCCCACATCACGCCCGTTCTATAAAAAAGGTAACTATTTTCCTAATTTCCAAGATAAATCACAAATTGAAGGATAACGTGTAAAAGAAATAACTCCCAAACCAAGTATCCAATAAATCCCAAATTTGGAGGGGAAGTCCATAATGACTTAATCTACCTCTCGACCAAAATTGGGCTAATTATCTCAAATAAAGCGTTCCTTTTCTTCAAGTGCAAGATATCTCTTAATTATATATACTTTTCACCTATTTTCTCTTTCCTTTGCTGTTAAATTATTATTTTGAGTTCCTTGAACCTCAAGGAACCTTAATGGCTCGAAATCCCCTCTTGGGAATATTTTGTTAGCCTCTTTCCTTATCTTTCATCCCTTTTCTTATTATATTACTTTTTCTTTATTAAAATATCTCTTTTTGAGTATTTCTCTTTATCTCTCTTTGATTTTCCTTATTTAGAGTTCCTTTTAACATTAGGAATCCTTTGGATATGAAAATCCACCAAGATAACTCAATTATACATTTTTCCACATGTTTTCTACATTTTATCATTATTTTCAATTTCTTTCTTAACAAGGAGATACTTAATTGATCTTTTATTTTCTTATTGCATTTTCTATGCAACTTTGGACTCCTTGGAACCCAAGGAACCCATGTGGCACGAAATCCACTTTTTGGATAAAGTTGTTTTGCCTTCTAGAGGTTTCCACACCTTTCTTTTCTCAAAAACTCCATTATTCATTTACTAATTGAAATTCCTTGTTATTGGGCTCAATAGCCAATAAAGCCCACAACACAATCATCAAGGCTATTGTGAACGAAATTCATGCATTCAATCAAAAGACATCATTATTTGTTCATTTATCTTTATTATGAGAAATTACATTTCTCACCAAAGGAACCCAAAATTTGGGGTTGTAACATCCTTCCCCTCTTATGAGAATTTTGCCCTCAAAATTCCATCAAGCAAGCAAACAAGCAGGATAAGTCTTCTTATGTCTATCAGGGCTCCCATGTAGCTTCACCCTTTCCATGGTGTTTCCCAAGAACCTTCATTATCTCATTTTCTTCCATCTGAGTTCTTTCTTACCTTGGTATATCGTACCCTCATAGGTGACTCAGGACTTTTCAGCCTTTCAAATACTGAATAGGTTCAGGGTACAACACCTGGCTTAGGTACCCCACATAGTGCTCTAGATCGGACTCATGCAACACATCATTTTATCCTGAGGGGTAAGGTTAAACACAACCATCTCCACCAATCCATCTCAAATGGACCCATATATCGGGGACTCAGCTTTCTCAGTTGTAGCTTAGAGGGGTCGGATTTTCACATCACATATTCTCCCACAGTGAACTGCATGTCAGTCTTCTTTGCATTATCTCGTGACTCATGTCCCACTGGGATCCCTCTCGGCCATTGCACGATCAAAGCGACTTCATCTACACACACTATGGTCCGTTTCTGACCCTTGTGAGGCCTCCTTCACCAACATCATCTTAATGAAGTGGTGACCGACACAACCTCTCTATAAGACTTCTTGCATCCTGATAAAGGCTATGGTGGTTAACATCACATCTTAAGAATTGTCTCTATGTATCACCCTAAATGAGCACACATGCTCTCATCAGACCCTCTAGTCTGGATTATATTGTCCTTTAGTATGGGGTGATAAAATGTACTATCATCAAGTTCTTCATGTATCCACTTCCACCTCATGGAAGTGAACCTTGGTCATACCCAAGAACTTTTGAACTCGCATCATGATGTGGTTGAACCATCTTTCTCTCTTAAGTAGTTCAAATGAATTTGTCCCTTGACAGTACTCCTTTCTTTCTCATGTCATCTAGGTAAGGCGATCTACCATAACTCATACTACATCTTGATCTTTCTTGTTCAGGGGAGACTTACCACAACACCCATAGTGGTGAACTCCCATTCCCTCTCGGGGACTCTTTATCCTCTATGTCAAAGCACTGGGTTACCTCTATCATGCATGGCCACAAGCTACATGCATCTTCATCTTAAGCTTACAAAGTGCTACTATCACTGACTAGCGGTATATCATAACTTCCTGTATTGTTATGATTCCTCAAGCTTGATACCTCGGAAACCCTAAACCACTTTCAAAAGGGTCTTATTACCTTCCTATCCAAAGAAGTGTATCTGAGGTTCTATCACCATCCGACTAAACTGGCTAACCAAACAACCATTAACTTGCTCAACATATCTTATTACATCAGTGTGTTAGCCAAAACACATCCTCTTTCCAAACATAGGGTTAGTCGAACAACCTCAACTTCTTCTAGCTTCCAGCAACTATATCTCAACCAGAGCATTCATTATCACTTCTTAACCTTAGGTGTTAAGTAATGTTGAAGACATACAACTCCATGTATTCCATTTATCATCTCATCTCAAACTCTAAGTCTATCTCTGAGCTCATCCTCTTAGTTATCAGGCTCCACCTTGTGATTCCTTGTAACACTTGCAAAAATCCACCTAGTTCAAGATAAAACATCCTCACAAGATGATTTCCTTAATACTCTTAGTTTTTGTAAACCATCCATGCATCATTCACTCCACAGGGGTATGTTATCATCTCTGTCCTCATTCCTTGGAGCAACGTTCCAACTCGCATCATCTTTTATCCTCGGTGTATGGCATGCATACTGTCCCATCTCTCCCTCCCATAACAAGAGGAAATAAGCATTTGGCGGCCGTCCAAACACAAAGTTCTCCCTGTTCCAAGAGTAGAGATGATACATCCCACATCGCATGTACACTTTCAATTCTAAGTTGAAACGTGTAACTTATGTCTCTACATCACAAGCATCATGATATCAAAGTTACTTCCATGGAAAACTGGTCTCGAATCTACTTGGATTTACACACAATCCTTGGTCATCTCTTCTAGGTCTATAGGGTGCCGACACTTTTGGGTGTCATCCCTCTTCCCTTATGCATTTAGAGAGTGCCCTACCCATCCTCCCTTTGGGTCCCATGAGTTCATGAAGGTGATCACTCTCCTAACCCATGGCCCTCGGACAATGATAACTGTTACCTCCCGACCCTATGGTCATGTGCAACTAGGGAATTAGGCAACTCCTTCTTCCATCAGTCTTATCCCTACTTGACCCTAGGATAGACTTAGGATTCTACTATAGAGCATGTCCAACTTCAAGCCTTCATCATATCCCTTTGCATTCATGGGATGTCTTTCATCCTTTCATAAGGGTCATGGTGACCCGCCTACCTTGGTCAGGCCCCATACCGGTTACCTCCACGGTAACACATCCACATGCATTTAGAGATGGTTATCTATGGGTCTACAGGTTCATTCTCATACCATGTACCTTTCACTTAGCTTCTCAAGATCCTATGAAACCTCTTTAGGTTACCTCAAAACCAACAAAATAGGTATACACCCTACCAAAGGGTCCCTCTCCCCAGATGGGAGGAAACTACAACTCTTGACAACAAGGTCACAAACATCCTTAGGGTTTATATTCGCACGAGCATGCTTAACCCAGCAGCTACTAGGGCACAAGCGTACCTACTAAACCATGCTAGGTCACACTTGTTCTCATCCTCAACATTAAACCAACTTAGTTGTGAGGGGTTCATCAAACATACCCTTAACTTAAGGGGTTTCCTTTACCTCTACACATGAGGAGTACCATGCTCAAAACTATAGAGACTCAAATCTCATCATGAGCATCGGATACACTGCTTCCCCTCTTAGGCCTAGGAAACCTAGGTTCACTATATGCTCAACCTCTTAATCACGAATCAAGCATGTCCAAGGTATGTCATCCTTTCATTCGAGCAACACCTCAGAGTTGAGTCCTCCTCAAGGACATTCAACTAGGTATAAAACCTCACAACAGGTTACTTAAACCTCCTCAGGGTCTAAGGCACTCTTTATCTCATCCAGCAGGTAGTTACTTATACCATAGGTACTACAAGCATCATCCTATCTACAGGGTTCGGTTCCTCTACAAGCTACTAAGATATCAACAGCCTCCAGGGATCAAGCATAAGGTAGCCACTATCATCCACTTAGGTCGCATAATCCTCAACTCCCCAATGTTCCTCATATCTCAGGGTTTTAGGCTTCCAACCTCCTTGTTGGGTTCTTGATTTCTCTCTCTAGAGCTAACTCCACATCCAGCCATACTACTAGAGGTCCTCTCTCCATGTAGGCTCATGCTCACAAGAATGCCCCTATGTGGGTGAAGACTATGCTCAACTCATGTTTGGCTCAAGATTATCCATATCTCTTTGTGCTTATCTCATAAGCCATCCATCGTTCCCTTCTGGCTAGGGTTTCAACCTAATATCGTACCACTGACGTATTCTGGGTGCATTCTATCCCCTACTTGCATAAGCTCATAGGGTTTCTATAGGTCCCTCACTAACCTCATCAATGAAGGAGATATCCTTCACTCTAACATGCACGACCCTTACCAGGTTTGGGTCGTCAAAGGTACTAGGTCATCTGACCTCTCATGGCTCGTATGGCATCCCAAGGTGTGTCCATCCAAACACTCGGTCAACCATGACATCTAACTCACCATGTCATCTCTCTTTCTAACCTCCACTTAGGGTTAGGGTTAACATCATCCTCAGAGGATGTGCTAGGTCTCTACTTTTAATGGAGGTCTCTACCTCCAAGACTAACTCTCTCTACCCATCCTCCTACCATGGAGGTCTATCCTTAGGTCTCTCCTGAGGGCAAAGGCAACTCGTGTCATACTTAAGCATGTATCTATTCTTTTACGCTTACTCTATTAAGCTTATGTCCATGACATCTTATTTATATGCTTTTTATTAGTTTGGTGGAGGATTCCTTAATCCTTATCAACCTTACCCGTACCTCAAGAGGGTGAGAAAAAGAGAGAACACCCTAATTCTTAAGGTCCTTAACAGAATTTGAGTTGAGAAGGGATGAACAAGGTGAGAGAGTCCTAAAGGTATCTTATTTCAAATCATACCCTAAGACTTTGGCCAGGTAGTCACACGGATCCGGGAGTCCTCATATTCCGACTAGCGGTGCGGAGGAAAATATTGCCAGCCCCCGGTCGTGATCCTTTTCTAGACACCTTTGTCTTTCGGATAATCCTCTAATAACTCCCTTGGGTTCTACAGAATTTGTAAAATTTAATAATTATTAAAGATTAAGTGAGGAACCTACGCTCTGATACCAATTATAACGACCCCGCCTCCCGATAACCCCCAATTAAGGGAGACTGAAAGGTCGGTGCCGTTATCCAATTAACAGGATCAAAGGTTCGACAAATAATCAATAATAATAATGAAATTCTACTAACTAACTGGAATTTGGTATAAAATTAAAACTTTACTTACCTTTGAAAAACTTTGGAAGTCTATCTATCTAGAGCTTGAATCTACTCTATCTAATCCTCCTGACACTTTATGTTTTATTTTCACAATGTGTCACTTTACCGTTTGTTCATTTCTGGGTTGTACCTAAAACGCTGACAAACAAAACGTCGATCAATATATCGAAATATACTGGTATGTGAGGACAACCAAAAGTTTGCAGATATGGATAACAATCTAATTATCACAATCAAGTTAATTAACCAGCCAATTTACATTTTTCCAGTATGACATTCTCCACCGCTTTTTCCCTAACCTTGGCATACCCACCTTAGGGTTTCCTTTGCTAATGACTTAAGGCCACCTTCTCAATCCCGAGCTTGGTGCCTGGGGTCACCACTCATGGTGCCCTCTAGTCATGCAATATCACAGGCCACCTTCTCATTCCCGAGCTTGGTGCCTGGGGTCACCACTCAAGGTGTCCATTGGTCTACCCATCTGGGCCTGACCTTTGGCATCATCCATCAGGGTGGCATGTAGGTGCGAGAGTACATACTTCTATTATTAATGTGATAATCATAGTGACTTTATAGTTTGCAAGTATGAACATCCAACTGATAATTTGCATTCAATGCGATTAACCATCTGGAAAATCCTCAAGAAACTAAGGCAGTTATTCATAATTAACCACATGCCTGATTTGTAGATTCAACAAGCTAATAACGATTCCAAGCAAGCAATTAATCCAAGAAACATTTCAACAATCACAGAATTCCTGAAAAGCATACATAACCCATTTACCACACTTCACCAAGAATATATCTATTTAATTGACTTGGATACACTTTCTAGGGTTTCTAATCCAAATTGGGGTTTTATTAGGGTTCTTTTGATCTTTTTTTACAATTATATTCATTTATACCCTAGAACAGCAGTCCTAAGTGCATAACCTTTACATGTTCACATTAGAACCTTTTTATCATTTTAGGTTCCTTCCGGAATAACAACTCGTAGTTCATTATGATCTAATTCACCTACGAACTTCATTAATTCCAACTTTACCTGTTAGAAAACCCTAATTATCAAATTAAGGGTATCTATCCATGATTAGGAACTTTTATATTCAAAATATCTTAGAACCATCATTTAACATCATATTATCATATTTTTCGAATTAAATATGATCTTATCCTCTTCTACCCTAAATTAGGGTTTCTAAGTGCTTATTCATCCATAATTGGTGTAAAACCCTAAATCATGCAATAAATCATCTAGATCATGTTCAAGTTCATCATTAACATTTCAACAGGTTACTATTACTTAATTTCGCCAATTAAACATCATGAACCTAGCCATTAATTACAATTATGGTTTCTAAACATAATTTCAAAGTACTTTTCATTAACTTAGCACACTTTTGCAAATAGGTACGAAATCAGGTTCTCCACTAATTTTAATGTGTTCCTCATATTTTTCTAAGCAACTTTCATGTATAAACTTTTTCCATCAGATATTCCTAGCTAATTCTATTAATTTTGCAAAGAAAAGCTATTTTCTGTAATTGATCAGAGAGGGAGAAATATCAAAAATTTCCGATCGTTTGATCAGTGTGCCATTGGTCCATCGATCAGATCTAACGCCCCACGTTGATTCCACCCACTTACTCAGTTGCACGCCCTGCCCTTTCAGCATATCTGTTGGATCGTGCTTGAGTCTACGCTGGTCCCAAATCTGAGGGCTACTGCTCGTCTCCTTCTTCTTCTTTCACTCTTCATATCGCGGTGGCGCCGGCGCGGAAACTTCGCCTGAGAGAGTTCGATCGAGAGAGAGACAGAAAACTAAGACCTAATAGGTGGCCGCTCGAGTTTGCTAGGGTGTTAGGAGTCGAGCGATGGTCTATATATAGGACTAGGGGCGGTTATTTTAGGGTTTCTATCCTTGCCGCCGCCCTTGCTTCTGGCCTGATTGGGCGTTTCCTCCATACGCAATGAAAGGGGTCCAAACTATGGTCGAGAAACTTCGATTCCCTCTCGCGGACCCAAAGAACATGTTTTCATGCTCGTGCAAGCATTGAATCAAACGGAAAACAAAGGGGAAAGTTCCCCTGTTTCACGGCTAGAGTTTGAATCCTGCTGGGAGTCAGACGATGAGTGGCGCCCGTTGGATTAAGATCCAACGGCCCACATCATGCCCGTTCTATAAAAAAGGAAACTATTTTCCTAATTTCCAAGATAAATCACAAATTGATGGATAACTTGTAAAAGCAATAACTCCCAAACCAAGTATCCAATAAATCCCAAATTTGGAGGGGAAGTCCATAATGACTTAATCTACCTCTCAACCAAAATTGGGCTCATTATCTCAAATAAAACGTTCCTTTTCTTCAAGTGCAATATATCTCTTAATTATATATACTTTTCACCTATTTTCTCTTTCCTTTGCTGTTAAATTATTATTTTGAGTTCCTTGAACCTCAAGGAACCTTAATGGCTCGAAATCCCCTCTTGGGAATATTTTGTTAGCCTCTTTCCTTATCTTTCGTCCCTTTTATTATTATTTTACTTTTTCTTTATTAAAATATCTCTTTTTGAGTATTTCTCTTTATCTCTCTTTTATTTTCCTTATTTAGAGTTCCTTTTAACATTAGGAATCATTTGGATAAGAAAATCCACCAAGATAACTCAATTATACCTTTTTCTTAATGTTTTCTACATTTTATCATTATTTTCAATTTCTTTTTTAACAAGGAGATACTTAATTGATCTTTTATTTTCTTTTTGCATTTTCTATGCAACTTTGGACTCCTTGGAACCCAAGGAACCCATGTGGCACGAAATCCACTTTTTGGATCAAGTTGTTTTGCCTTCTAGAGGTTTCCACACCTTTCTTTTCTCAAAAACTCCATTATTCATTTACTAATTGAAATTCCTTGTTATTGGGCCCAATAGCCAATAAAGCCCACAACACAATCATCAAGGCTATTGTGAACGAAATTCATGCATTCAATCAAAATACATCATTATTTGTTCATTTATCTTTATTATGAGAAATTACATTTCTCACCAAAGGAACCCAAAATTTGGGGTTGTAACAATTACCATGATAGATTTGTAGCATGAAAACTTGATATTCATTACCCAATCAAGAGATGTTTTCAATAATTCTTACTAATGAAAGGAGGAATCATACGAGTCACGATTAAAGTATGTCTGAAACAAATAATGGCAAAGAGTATCAAACTATGAGGTATCAAGTGTAGGTAGTCAATCATCAATCTCATGTCATCATTCGTATTAAAAGGGTCAAAGTGAGTAATGTGTTTGATTAATATGTTTAAGATGTGTAGTTCCTTAGCCATGTAACCTAGATCTATGTTATATTAAACATAGTTATTGGATATAATATGATTATGGATACTATGACAATAATTATGTATTATATGCAATATATAAGGTAATACCAATGAAATAACAATTTCTATCACCCCTTCTAATAGTGGGATCTGGTCTATATACCTATCTTGGGGAGGGATTAAGTGCACATATCCTAGAACAAAGTCTCCTAGAATTACACACCATTGTCACTCTAAAGTTTGAATCCGTCTCACTTCTTCCCTGAATAAGCCTGATCCCTATGCGATTGTTGCCTTCACCCAAAACTATAGTGTGAATGAGTAATATTAGGTCTCATATAACTAGGGTAAATACACAATGGGATTAGTAAGGAGGGGTGGAGAAGAGTTAATAGGTTAATACAAATGTTGTGGAGAAGTAGGAAAGTGTATTCCAAAGGAACTATGAGGAGAGTGGTTTGCCTCCTAGTAAGGATCATGGATGTGGTTGACCTACCTTTTACCGTTTTCGGGAAAAAGGGAAGGGGGTTGAGGAAGGAAGGAAAGAGGGGGGAAAGAGGGAAGGAAACACTTATTTCTCAAGAAGTCTCAAAAGTGATGATGTCTCTATCATTTTGTGATAACTTCCCCTATCATTTAGAATCCCTGGTGTTGGTATACATTCTTAATCCCTAAAAAGGACTTTCACCCTCAAATTTTGAAGACTTACCAAACAATTGAAAATAGCTCTTTACGCATCTTTACCTCCATATCCCAAGTTTTATCATACTTGTGACAATATTTCAAGCAAGTATTACCATAGGAATGATTCTTCTCCTCAACTAATGTGCACAAGATTCTAGAATCTTGAGTGGTCTGTACTGGAATGACAAGTTTGGTTGCACATTAGGCATGTCATTCTATAGGATATGGGACAACCTGTGCACATTATCCTTTAGCCTAGAATCATGAAACACAATGTGTAAGTTGGATACACTTGGTAGAAAATCTATCCTATATCCATATGCAAATGCATTACAAAATCTCAAACAGACCTACGATATTACTTGTCACCCTCTATTAAGCTATCATCCCCTGCCACCTCAAAGAGAACCTCTAAGCTTCTGTCAAGCAGTAGTAGGAAAAGATGCCAAGAGGGTCCTCACCGTAGGCCCCAATAGAGAGATTCACCCAAAATGTTGCTTTGAGAAAATCCATTTGAGGCTCATCAAATGTGAGCATGATTTGCATAAGTTGATGATCCTTGTAGTGCCACCTACATGCTGATGCATAAGCTCTTGGGGTATTCGCGGAGCATGTCATGGAAAATGGTCATATGGAGCATCATATGTGTCCTCTAGAACATCTTTTTTCAAGAGGAGCTCAAGGTGATACTACCAAAGAATGTGGAGAATTCTTGAGAAGCTATGGAGGATGGCACTCCAATGGTGTCTAACATGATCAATAAGTCTCAGTTATACCCACTATACATATTTTTGAGGTAAGAACTTAGCATTGATCTACTCACAGGAGAGAAGGTCAAATTACCCAAGAGTTTGATAAGGTGTATACAAATATTAGTGATGACAAACTTGTAGATCCATTATTGGAGTGTGTCAATGGATTGAATGGAAAACCACTGTCTCTATGCTAATTTATTTCTTGAGTAATTATTGACATGGTCAATCACTTAGGTTAATCCATTGGAGTGGAAGCATTTCTTCCATTCTATTTTATTCAAAACTACTTTGTTTCATATCATCCACACTATGCGCCTATAGAATATAGTCCTTTCTTTTCTCAATAAACACAATTGATATTCTATCTCCTTCATTCATTGACATAGCTGCTACACATTTATAATTTTATTTGATGGAAAAGGCCATGTTGTCTTTATTGGTTGGGTTAATTATTTTCATAAAATGGATAAGAAAACACACCAAGTATTTCTTTTTTGTTATATTAGCATATTAGAAACTCATATTTTTGGGATTAACAAAGTTCATTACTTTTTGGAATCCATATTTCCTAGAAATATGAATCTGAATTGACTTATAATGTCCATGTTTAGGACCCAAATAAAATAACAATCTAGCATCTCAGACTTTTTAAAAATACATAATATGTACCTATCTATTATAGTTTAGCCACAAATAAAGTCTCTTAGATTCATTAATCCTTATAATCATATTAAATATGATTTTTCAATTTCTGATATGTTCAATGTAACTTTGTCCTAGTCTTTTCATAACACCAAAATTATCGATTTGATTACATTTGTCATTCTTTTCAACATATAAAAACATAACGAGGTTTATAAGACAAGGAAGTGAAATATTGGTTTTGGGATAACTTTCAATGAATCTCATACTAAACAATATGGCATCACAAAACACAAGAATGTAAGTTGTCATTGTTTTGATTTTTACATTTACTAATAAAACATTATGTGGATTGTTCTTTCCATATAACCTAAAATATATACATCAACCATACTAAAATCATGTTTTACTATGGTGCTTAGAAAGTAGAACCTATCCATTAAACTCAAAGATATTTGACAGTGATTTCCTATTTTAAAAATATAATATCAAGTGAAGAACTATTAATATGGCTGATCGTGAACTTTTTTTGAAGAATATGTAATATCCTAAGCATAGTTCACCTACTCCACCACACTATCATAAATTTCAATTCTACTTCTTTTTAATACTAGTATATGTTTTCATCTTAGCCTCCCTACACATTAAGAATCTTTTAATTATTAGGGAAGAAATGAGTCCCTTTTACCAATATCCCATTCTACCATCACAGAAATCTTGCATGGATTCTATATAATTCATGAAGATGTTGCAGAGATCCCTGGATGTAAGATGCATATGATAAGTAATAAAAAATATGTATCCACATTCCCATAGCAGATCTTGTCAACAACAATGTATCAGCAAGGAATGAATGTGAGACATGTTTACCTAAGAGTTGTACATTGTCCATATTTTGAGAATGACTTAACCATTCCATTCATATATATCTAATATGTCTACTTCGGATTGATTTTAGACATTAGGTACATGAAAAGGATCATTTCAATCAAACCCTAGCTCGATGAGGTTCAAGTCAAAAGAAATGGACTTTGCACTTTTGTGGAAAACACCCTAAAACTCTAATGATGATTTTTCTAATCATTTGTATTGGTGTAATGACTTGTAACTAAGATGAGAAAAAACTAGGATCCCTAAATTCAAACGTTTAATTTCCCAAATGACATTATCTAAAATTCATTACAGGGAATTATCCAGTCGAGTTTCTCCTAAGACAAACTCGACCGATCCTCTTGATGGTTTTTGAGAATCTCTAGGTTCAATTGAGTTTACCTTACACAAAACTCGACCAATCCCTACATTGGACAAAATTAAATTTAAGCGATCATACGAGTTTCATCTAGGATAAATTCGACTAATGCTTCAAATTTGCTTTTTCACATACTGTAATCGGTCGAGTTACATTTATTGAAACTCGACCAAATGCACTGTACGAAGAATGCATAAAAACTGATTCTAACTTGAAGTGTTGCAAAACTCAAAATTATGCCCGTTCCAACACCCCAAATGGCTAGAAAATGTTCCTTAGTGCTCCTACCCTCTAGTAGACACCCCAACTATCAATAGGTTCTCTTGGAGTTCATTCTATGGTTTCTCCTTCATGTTGTTCAAGCTCTTAGCTATATTTGAGTGCATCTAGTCCACTTAAGGCCCTTTCTCTCTCTTGTTTGTAAATCAAAATGTCCATATGAGTGAGATAGGATCTATGTGAGAGAGCTACTTCATTGTATACTTGTAATGCTCTCAAATCTTCCCTTTACCCAACCCCTTTCTTCAAGATCAAGTTGGTTAAAGCTTCTCCAAGTGAAGGAGAAGGTGCAAGCTTCTTCAAGCTGTAGAAGAAGGTGTAAAAGCTTCTTCAAGGTGAAAGAGAAGGTCAAGGATGAAGATCTAGGAGTAGAAGTGGGTAAATACTTCAAGGAAAAAGACTCAATACAAGAAGGAGATCTCCTTGGTGAAGTTGTCCAACTATTTGCAAGATTCGACAAGACCTTGTAGAGGTAGAAGACTCTAGCTCCTTTAGATAGGTAAGACCTTAGTTGATTATTTGCTCCCTTATCCTCAAAGGGAAGGCTGAGTATCCTTGACCCTAAAAAGCAAGGTCATCTTGTATGTCTTATAATGGAATATAAGTATACATGGATTGAAAAATCTTAGGGCTTGACCTCTCTAGGTTGCAAACTCACTATCTCCTAGTTTGAAGATTAGAACCAATCTAAATCACTTGTGTTCTTGAATTTTTCAATCTCTCTCATCCTTGCTATGTATGTTTAGTTGCACTACACATTCAATATTTGCAATTCCATCATTTAGTAACTTGAACGTGTAACAAATTTTATGCAAGTGTTTTTGAATTGTTCACCCCCCTCTAGTGACAATTTGATCCAACAATATATACCTTTGTCATGGAGTAGATCTGGTGATAGTGCTCACTAGAATATAGACAAAGAGGAAAGTTGATGAAATTCTCCAAACATAGTTGCAAAGGTGTCTATCTACATCTCAAATTCATCCACACAGATGAGCGAAACTCCACATTGCCTCCAAGATCTGATGGGGAAAGAGAAGCTTTCTCATTTGCAATGTGCTAGTTTTGCACAATCTCACCTTCTCTCTCTCTTTCTCTCTATCTCCTTGTCGGTTGACAACTAGTGTAAAGGTGGAACAAAAGTGTAGCCAAACCTTGGTTTTCATGCCCCTACTTATAGAAAAGGTAAGAAAGTAGGATTTCTAATAATTTTGGGAAATGAGAAGATAATGGTCACCTTTTAGCAGCCCATCCGTGAATAGCCAGTCAATCGTCCAAACTTAGTATAGTCTATTGACTAGTGTGGGTGGATTGCTTTACATCAACCTACCAGGGACATCAATTCAAGTGAATGACCAGTGCAGTCGATTGAATGGACTGGGTCAGAACCTACTAGATCTGATTGTCTGATCCAATCTAGTCAAGCAACTAAAATACCCAGTCGATGGATTGGCTGATCTTGTCCATTCGATTGACTGAGACATCTAGTCAATCGATTGGTTGGATCTCAGCATGGTCAATCAACTCGACCTTCTAGTTGATTGACTGACATGTCTAGTCAGATGATTGAACTTTCCAATCAACCAACTAGGCTTCCCGTTAGTCCATTAATGATTCAATTAATTTTCTAAACCTTTTAGTAACCAGTTAATCATGTGTCCTTTGTTATACTCCTCTTAAAATTTATGCATCCTATGTGTGTGACCGAATAGGCTAAAAATAACATTGGTAGCAATATTTATAATAATATGATTTCATAGACAATGATTGGTGATATCATGACTTCATTTCCATCCAAGTAATTGGAAGGTTGAATCAAAACTTCAACCTAATATCATGAACAATGTTAAAATTACACACAACCTCCTTCAAGATTGAATTTAGCTTGCCTTGAGGCTCTATGGAGGGTTTCTAGTTGTCGATCATGCTTATTTTATGCATGTAGAGAGTTTTATAACCCTATTAGGTAAGTCATCTTATTTCCTGAACCCTTATGCATCTTCCTTAGCCGAGTCAATAGCTTGTTTTTTTGTTTAGCAGGAAGATCTTCATTGATGATGACTATGCAACTTCTTTCTCATTTAGGAAGACATATTTTAGCCCCTCAAGTAGAGGCTTCATCGCTGGTGCTGTCAGTTCCTTGTCTTCTTCTTAAAAATGTTGATATACATTAGATCTTCAAACTCAACCTTGGGGTCTTCCTCGATAGAGTCTAAGTGGAGAAGAAATTGCTCGATTTGTTCATCATTCAGGTCATGAACTAAGGGCTGATGAAGGTGGTTTCTAGAGGGTCTTCAAAAGTAGGATCCTCCTATTTTAACGGTTCCATTTTGTCAATGCAATCAATCAGAAAGCATTGCTCCTAGAAAAAGGGTCCCTTGGGACTCTCAAAGACCTTGACATCAATCATGTCTATTACTAGCCTAAGCTTCATGATTCTATCCTCAATGTTAGTGAATGCATGAGAAGTTGCAAGGAAAGGAAAAACAAAGATGAGAAGGTATCGTAGGTTTTCCTTGATCTCCATGATCACAAATTCACATGAGCAATATGATTTAGGACCCACTATCACAAGGATATCCTCTATGATACCCATAGGGGCAGTCATTGAAGAGTCAAGAAGTTGAACTATAATGCCGGTCAAAAGGATGGTGGTGGTGAAGCCTAGTCATCTTCACAAGCTATGGGATATGATAGAAATACTTTCCCCAAGGTCAGCTAGTCCTTTCATGCATGTAGAGTCCCCAACAAATCATAATATGCCAAAGATCCAGGCTCTTTGAGTTTTTTTAGGCATCTTTCTTTGGACAATGTATGGTTCCATCCATGCTAGTTTGACGATCTTAACTTCCACTATTAAGTACTTGTGATTAAGGAGAGTCTTAAAGAACTTGGTCCATCAGGGATTCCATCTAGAGCATCAAGGGAGTTAATACTAACATGTAATTTGTTCATCACTTCCTCGAACTTCATAAATCTTGAGTCTAGATGTGTTTGAGCTATACGACTCTAGTAAGGGACACATGGTTTGTAGACTAGAACCACTAGGATGGGAAAAGAGGTCGGCACAACTTTGGCTACCTTCTCGGGTTTATGCAAAGTGTTTGTTGCTGGAGATCCAACCACTGGTTCTGTTGGTATAGCTATTGATATAGAAATTGGAGTGACTTCTTCATCATCATTGTCATCAAGAACTAGTATATTGTTTTTGATGGTTGGGTTGGAGGGTATGGTATCACACACCTAGAATGTGTCATCACATCCTTCAACTACTCCTAATGCTTGGATCTGCATTCCGATTGACCTTCAAATGAGCATACTGGAGGATGATTGGCCACAACAATATGCACAAGTTGAGCCTTCATAGATTTATTGTAAGCTTGTTGTCTTGCTAATATCTTCTCCCTGGTATCCAGGAGATTTTGGTCATTAGAGGCATATGTGTTCTGCTGATTGCCCCGCCCTAAGATAAGTTGACCTTGCTGATTGTAGGGTTTATGTCCTTGATTGTAACTATTGTGATATTGTCTAATATTGTATTTTCAATGATGATGGTTTTGTTACTTTGGAAAACTAGGAGAATCCCAAACTTGATTTTGATTATGGTCATGCTTGAGCTAGTGGGCATTTATAGCTTCTTCTGGGTTTCCATACTAGAAGCTGGATGGCTTTGTGCCCTATTAGGGTCGTAATACACCTATCCTAGAATAGATTTGACAAAATTAATTTCTTCATTGACTGGAATGCTATCAAATTAAGGCCAGTGCATGTTCAAGGTGGCTTGGGATAGGTGGTTGTACTATAGATTAGCATGTCCTTCTGTACTACAGGCCTAGCTGACTTTTAGGGATAACCTAGCTTAGAAAGTGGACTGACCTCTTTGCCCATATCTTAGGAGAGTTAACTCAAGGTTGTATTGCTTGAGAGAGAGCATATTTAGAGATTTAATGATTGCCTTCAATTTAGATGTGTCCTTTACTATAACAACCTCGTGGACTCCTCTCTTGTGTGACAAACACCAATTGGGTTGGCTCTCTTCTCCCATGCTAACCACCTTCAATGCATCATTAAAGCTTTGGTGCATGAAGTTTCCATTAGAGGTGGCCTCTAGAAACTATGTTACATCATCATTGACTCCCCTATAGAAGGTTTTAACAAGTTGTACATAGGGATGTCATGATGATGGTAATTGTGCAACAACTCCTTGGTTTGTTCCCATGCTTCAAAGAGGGTTTCACCTGGGAGTTTTTTTGAATCAAGTGATTTTCCCTCAGATTTGGTACGTGAGTGAGGAAGGAAATAACTTTTTGAGGAACTAAATTTGGAGTTGTTCCTAGGTTCTAATGCTGCAATTATTTATAGAATTATACCACACCCTAGCCTTGATGTCGAGGGAGTATTATAATAGCTGCAACTGAATTCATTCATTGTACACATTGGCTTGCTTTCTTAACCCACATAGATCTATGAACTTTGGTAGATGATCGGGTGCGTCTTTCTAGATCTCCTTGCAAAACTATTGTTTTGCATCATTATCACCCATTGCATTTTTATCTCAAAATTAGGCAACACAATATCTAGTTAAATGATTAAGTTATGGACATCAATGGCCTTAGGGGTAGAGAACTGTCATAGTTCTCTATGTTTTCTACTTCTATCGCTAGTCCTAACTACACTTGCACTACAACACTGGCTTCAACCATGATTCTATCATCTTGGTACTTCCAGTGCTGCTTCAACTCACAAGTTGATTTCCTCTTCTCCATTTTAGCCTTTTGTTATCTAATGAGCCCACAATAGGTCCTGTCAATCTCAGGGTCGAAGTTTAAGTTGGATTCGATGCTAGAGGAGTGTCACATGCATGTCAAATATCACCTAAGAAGTGCAAACAACCAAAATCAAATGATTGAGAAAGAGTTGTATTCAAGATAATTTTCAATAGTATCAATTTGAAAAACAAAAGTCATAACTAATCCTATTAGTTAAATCAATTAGAAAATTTGTTATCCTCAACAACACCACCAAAATTTGATGTGTGATTTATTGTACAAGAAAATTCACAAAGGATGAAATCCCTAGATTTTTCCTTAACTAAGTGTATGGCAATCCCACGCACAAGCAGATGGATCTTATCATAGTATAGTTAGGATCAAACATAAAGGACAACACATTTAAGAATAGAGTGATGAAACTAATTGCACACGAACTAGTATTTTGAATGAAGGGTTGATTATTGATTATACTAATGATGCAAATAATAAAGAGTTGTATTTAAGTATAGATTTAGTGATGGATGTGAACACTAGGGTGAAATGGGTTTTACTACTTCTACCTATGAATTTCTCTCTCAATGTATTATATTAAGCATAGGAATATATATGTTGAGGCCAGGAAAATCCCACTTTTAGTGTTAGGACTAATACCCGAACATAAATCACTTTAAGTTTGTCACCCTGTTACCTAGAGATCACTCGTTTATCACCTTAGAATACACCTTATCTGAAATTCTCATCAATGGTTTCAAAGGTATTAGTCAATATCCTAGATCCTAGCTTCAAAGTTCTCTACACCCAACATCTGATAAACATAAAGTTGATGATTAGGAAAGAATATAAGCATAAGAGGTTCAAATATATAATCATTCATACAATAATAGATACAATAAAGAGAACAAAATTGGGTAGCAGGGCTACTCCCCACACCCTAGTGAGGGGACTAGAAGCTTATGGAAGAAAATACAAATATAACAGAGAAATATGGAGAGAAGTCCATTGTCACTGTAGAAGAAGATGAAATTGCAACCATGGTGTGTGGGGCACATATTCAAACTTGGGGACAAAGGTTTCCAGTAAGAAACAAGGATGACTCCTACATGTTCATCAAGGGGAACTGTTGGGTTGTCAATCTCCCTTTTCTCTGGTTCCTGGATTTGTTGTTTGTTGACCTAAGTATTACACATTGTCCATATTTTGATAATGACTTAACCATTCCATTCATATGTATCTAATATGTCTACTTGAGACTAATTTTAGGAATCAGTTACATCAAAAGGATCAAATCTATCAAGCCCTAGATTGTAGATCAAGTCAAAAGCAATGCAAATGCACTTTTGTGGGAAACACTTCAAATCACCTTATATAATTTTTGAGATCATTTATATTGATGATATGACTTGTTACTAAGATGAGAAAACCCTTAATTCAAACATTTGATCACTCAAAAGGATTTTTTCAAAATTCATTACAGGCTGTTTATCGGTCAAAATTCAAACTTGACCAATCCCTTGATGGATTTTGAGAATTCCTTGGTTCAATCCAGTTATCCACTCATATAACTCAACTGATCCCTACACTCAGCAAAACTAATTTCAAGTGATCGGTCGAATTGCAAACAGGAAAAACTTGACCGATGCTATAAATTAGCTTTGTCGTTGCATAGTGCAATCGGTCGAGTTACCTTTATGAAAACTCGACCGATTGCACTATACGAAAAATAGAGAAAAGGTCATTCTAACCATTGGGAGTGTTGTAGAACTCAAAATTATATCTATTGTAACACCCCAAGCAGCTATAAACATTCCTAAGTGTTCTCACCCTCTAGTGGACAACCTCAACTATAAATAGGACCTCTTGGAGTTCATTCCAAGGTTGCTCCTTCATGCTATTCAAGCTCCTTGCTATACTTGAGTGCATCCAGTCCACTTGAGCCCCTTTCTCTCTCTTGATTACACTTCAATTCTCCATTATGAGTGAGATAGGATATGTGTCAGTGTTCATTGTATACTTGTAAATCTCTTAAAGCTTCTCTCTTCGCAACCCCTTTCTTCACGATCAAGTTGGTGAAAGATTCTCCAAGTGGAGGAGAAGGTGCAAGATTCTTCAAGCTATAGAAAAAGGTCCAAAAAGCTTCTCTGAGTGAAGGAGGAGGACAAGGCTGAAGATCTAAGAGTAGAGTGGGTAAATCCTTCAAGGAAAAAGATTCATTGCAAAGAGGGGATATCCTTGGAGAAGGTGTCTAGATGCTTGCAAGAGTGGGTAAGACCTTTTTGAGGTAGAAGACTCTAGCTTCGGATAGGTAAGACCTTGCTTGTAAGGTTATTGGCTCCCTTGACCTCAAAGGGAAGCTAGATCTTGTCCTAGAAAAGGATGATCAATTGTATGTCTTATAATGGAGTATAAGTATGCATAGGTTGCAAAATCCTAGGGCTTGATCACTCTAGGTAGTGGACTGACTCTCTCCTAGGTTGAAGAGTGGAACCACTCTAAACAACTTGTTCAAGTGCTTCTTTCAATCTCTCTCATCCTTTCTATGCATGTTTAGATTGCCAACAAATTTACTATTTGAATTTGTGTCTAGTTGAGTAACTTGAAGGTCTAATGGTTTTTGTAAAAGTGTTTTTAGCTCTATTCACCCCCAGGGGCCTTTGATCCAACATGTGGTATTAGATCCACAATCTTCTTCGACACATCTCCTAAGAGATGAGAAGATGGGTGACTTACTTGGGTCCCTCAACTCAGAGGGAGGATTCTCCATGAGAGCCCCAGTCTTTGATGACACAAATTTCCTCTATTAGAGATGGAAGATGTAGTTATACCTTCAGGGGATGAACTACAACATGTGGAAGGTGATTATTATTTCCTACAAGGATCCAACGGGTGATGTTGCTACTTGGGATGAAGCTACACATAAGAAGTCTCAACTGAATGCCAAGGGATAAGCATCATCTATTCTTCCCTCACTCCCTCCGAGTTCAACCGAATCTCAACTTGGGACACATCCCATGAGATTTTGAACAAGTTGTGAATTAACTATGAAGGCACACAACAAGTCAAAGATCTACATGCTCAATGGACTGCTTGAAAACTTCAAGATGGGCAAGAAGGAAAGAGTGGCCGAGATGTACACAAGGATCTACACCATCATAAATGAGCTTGCTGCTTTGGGCCACACCTTGGATAGAGGAACTATCAACTCCAAAATCCTAAGGTATTTTCCCAAGAGATGGGAACCCAAGGTGACTTCCATTAAATAAGTTAGAAGTCTTAGTGACTTAGCCACCGAGGAGCTCATTGGTAACCTTCAAGCTCATGAGCTAAGGCTAGATAGGCAAAAAGAAGATGTAAAGTAAGAGGAGAAGGAATCAAAGAAGATCAAAGACAATGGCTTCAAAGCTCAAGTGGAGGAAATGATTCTCTAACAAAAACTTGCTTGCCGGTCCTCTCCACCCTCCTCAATTGAAGATGATGGCCCTAGTGATCATGAAGCAAACTAATCTAAGGGAAAGCACTTCAAGGGAAAGTCTTCCTCATCTTCTACTCCTAGATGCTACATGAGTGGTCAAAGGGGAACTACAAGAATGAATACATCAAGGAAAAGAAGGCCTACCATAAGAGAATTCACAAGAAGAGGGATGAGTACAAGAAGGATAACAAGTACAAGAAAAAGAACAAGAATGGCAAAAGGAGAAAGGATGCAACTCATGCATCTTGGGAGAAATCCTCCTCTAGTGGTGTAAGCTTTGATGAAGGTGAATGCCATCTTCCACCATAGCCTCTACAAGTGAAGACATTGTTGAGGTAAAAGGAAAATGGATTTTTGATAGTGGCTGTTCAAAGCATATGATATGTGAAATCAGCCACTTCAACCAATTCACAAAGAAGAAAGGAGGATCAATGGCATCTGGTGACAACAACAAGGGTAAGGTGATAGGTGAGGGTGATGTAGGTGATTCACTATGCATTAAGAATGTACTTCTTGTGGATGGCCTACATCATAATGCAATAAGTGTTAGTCAACTTTGTGATAATGGTTATCTTATTCTTTTTACCTCACTTGAATGTTTGGTTCTAGATTCCCTCTCCTATAATGTTATATATAAGGGAACTAGAAATGGTAATCTCTATATTATTGTTCTTGAATCTATTAAGCCTATTGTTGGTAGACGTCTTGTTGCCAAATTCAATGATATTTATTTATGGAACCATAGGCTTGATCATGTAAATATGCATCAAATGAAGAAGTTGAGCAAAAAGGATTTGGTAAAGGGACTTTCTAAATTGAATTTTGAAAAAGGATGAGGAATGCTAACCTTGTACCCAAGAAAAACAAACCAAATCCTCCTTCAAATCTAAAGAAGTCCTTAGCACCAAAAGAGTTCTTGAGATTCTTCACATTGATCTATTTGGACAAATGCGTACACAATCGCTTCGAGGTAGCAAGTATTGTCTTGTAATTGCTGATGATTTTTCTCACTATACTTGGACTTTCTTCCTTGTTTCAAAAAGCAATGATCTTGATGTTTTCTCAACTTTTTGCAAATGAGTTGAAAATGAAGCTTCTTGCCGAATCATCTCTATCCGCAGTGATCACGGGGGAGAATTTGAAAATGACTTGTTTGAATGGTTTTGTGAGGAATTTTGATACGCACATAAATTTTCTTCACCTTGAACACGTCAACAAAATGGGGTTGTCGAGAGAAAGAATAGGTCACTACAGGAAATGTCTAGGACCATGCTTCTAGAGTATGAGACTCCAAGGAAGTTTTGGGCTGAAGCTGTTAGTATTTCATATTTTGTGCAAAATTGGGTTGTTACTTGTCCATCTTTGAAGAAAACCCCCTATGACCTATGTCGTGGTAGAAAGACTTTCATTGATTTATTTCATGTTTTTGGTTTTCCTTGTTTTATTTTGAACACCAAGGATTCCCTCGACAAGTTTGATCTGAAGTCTTACAAGACTTTCTTTATTGGTTGTAGCACTACTAGCAAGGCTTATAGAGTATTTAACATTGAATTATGTAAAGTAGAAGAATCTATCAGTGTTAGATTTGTTAAAACTAGCCCCTCTATTTCTAAGAATATTGTTAATGATAATGTCACAGATGAGGTGATCCCTCACTTGAAAGAGCTTAACATTGTTGATGAAGCAAAAGAGGTGTTGGTTGATGAAGAAGAGAAATAAGTAGAAAAGAAGGATCCTACTCCCCACTTTGCAAAGTATCATCCTAAAGAGCTCATCATAGGTAATCCTTTCAAAAGGGTGAAGACGTGGGTTACCTACAACAAGTAACAAGAAGACACCTTCATCTCTCAACTTGAGCCAAAAGATTTCAAAGAAGCTCTCAAGGATGATGAATTGATCCTAGCCATGCAAGAAGAGTTGGAATAGTTTGGGAAGAACTGAGTGTGGAATCTTGTGCCAAGACCAAGTGATAGAAATATCATTGGCACCAAGTGTGTCTACCGCAACAAGCTTGATGAAATTGAAAAATGGTAAGAAATAAATCAAGGTTAGTTACTCAAGGCTCAAATAGTAGAAATGTATTGATTATGCACCTGTAGCTAAACTTGAGTCAATTAGAATGTTTCTTGCTTTTGGTAGTCATAAGAATTTTCTGTTTTATCAAATGGATGTTTAAAGTGTGTTTCTGAATGATATAATTGAGGAGGAAGTATATGTTGCTTAACCTCTCATCTTTGAACATGATAAATTGACTAACCATGTTTATTTGTTACAAAAAGCTTTCTATGGACTGAAACAAGCATCTCGAGCTTGGTATGAGAAATTAAAGAACTTTTTCTAAAAAATGGCTATATCATGTTCAAAGTCAATTCTACCTTATTTCTAAAACAAACTTCTAGAAATTTCTTAATTATTGAAATTTATGTTGATGATATCATCTTTGGCGGAACTCACCATGATCTTTGTAAGGAGTTTAGTTCTCTTATGCATAGTGAGTTTGAGATGAGCATGATGGGGGGGATCTTACCTTCTTCCTTGGCTTTCAAATCAAACAAACCAAAGATGGAAGCTTCATCAACCAAGACAAATACACTAGTGAACTACTTAAGTGCTTTGGAATGGAGAACACCAAGACAATCGACACCCCCATGTCAAGCACCGCCAAGCTTGACAGAGATGAACAAGGAGAAAAGGTAGATGAGAAGATCTATAAAGGTACGATTGAAAGTTTACTTTGTTTTCCTACCTCTATACCTGATATAATATTTAGTATTGGCTTATGTTCTCACTTTCAATCAAGTCCAAGAAAATCACATATCATAGCGCTTAAGAGGATTTTGAGGTATCTAGCCAAAACTCAAAATTTTGGACTGTGGTATCCCAAGTCAAGGGACTTTACTCGTACTGCCTATTGTGATGTTGATTATGTAGGTTGTTTGATAGATAGAAAGTGCACAAGTGGCACTTGCTTCTTCCTAGGACCATGCCTAGTTTCTTGGTTCTCTAAGAAACAAAGCACTGTGGCTCTTTCAACTACAAAGGCTGAATATATTGCGGTTGGGAGTTATTACGCCCAAGTCCTATGGATGAAGCAAATACTGCAAGACTTTAGCATTCATTTTGATGCTTCTATTGTGATAATACTAGTGCAATTAACCTGCCTTACAATCCTATATTGCATAGTAGAGCTAAACATATAAAGGTCTATCATCACTTTCTTCATGACCACATATCCAAGAAGGATATTTATATCATGCATGTGGACACAAAGAATCAGCTTGTAGACATTTTCACTAAACCTCCATCTAGAGAGAAGTTTGCTTTTATTAGATGAAAACTACTTATAACTGATCATAATGATACTAACATGCCTTCTAGCTGGTTGTTCTCTTACCTATATGTTTTCTCATGTCTTGCTCACCTTACGCTTGCGATATGGTAATTTTCATTGTTTTCATGCCTTGTTTCACTTGTTTATGGATATTTTTTGCAAACAAATATTTTATCACAAAATAGTACCCTATGATGAGTTAAATGGGCCTCAATATGTCTAAAATACATGATAGAATACAAAACTACATTTATGTAGCACCCTAGAGGCTTGGAATTAAATTTTCTAAGGTTTGGACTAGTTGACCATTAGGTCGAGTTTGTCCTGCTAACAAGTCGACAGATTGACATCTAAGAACTTAGGTGAACTTCCCGTTTGATTGAGTTTCTAACCCGATAGAACTTGACCGATTGCACAAGTGGACCAAATTAAAATAGGGTATTGGTCGGCTTTTCTCCCTCTCAACTAGAGAAAAATTGACTGATCCCAAGCTCCAGTGCTCTAGTTCTCAAACCCTAGGTTTGACCTTCCTCTCTTAGCCCCAGTTTGGCATTCCTTGCCTCTTCCTACCTCAACCTAGATAGCTAGATGGCCTATTTATGGTGGTTTCTTTCTCCTTCGGGGATCTTTTCTTCTCCATCCACTAGGGCTGTAAATGGGTACAGGTAGACCCATAGACCCGCAAATCTGGACCCTTAAAAAACCCATCACAAGTTTAATTTTTTATACCCGCATACCCTTGGACCTGTATACCCTTGGACCCGCATATAAGCGGGTCCAATAATGGGTATTCTTGGACCCATACCCGCTAGACCCGTGTACCCATTATACATAAGTAACTACTAAAATAATATGTTATACCTATCATAATTTACTAGTGTAACCAATATAATTATTGAGATTATATCCTACTCTAACCACAATAAGGTTGAGACTAGTCATATAATTAAGAATTAACTATTCTAGTTACAATAATGAACATCATATGTAAACTTAAAATCAAAATGTCTACTAATTTACATTACTTTCTACATAAATTAAACGTTATGATCATGACTATAAATATGTAAAAAATTACTCAATTAGTGTTATTGTATAAAATATAACACATTGTCTAATATAACTATCACATGTTAATATACTATATGGTAACAATATCTTGTTGTGTTAAATATATATAACATAGTTATTTCTCTTACATAAACAACATGGTGTTTTATAGAACTTCTTACCCGCATACCCGCACCGGATACCCGCTATTATTGCGGGTATGGGTATGGTGTGGGTCCAAGTTTTGAATTATGTGGGTCGAAAACTGGAACCGGACCCGCTAAATTAGATGGGTATGGGTATGGGTATGGCCAAACCTGCACCATACCCGCACTGTTTACACCCCTACCATCCACCTTCATGGCCTCAAACTAAAGTAAAAGAGTTGTCCCTATAGGAGCACCATGTTCTTCCTCTTCTCCTCACCCCTTAACCTATGATTCCACCTCCTTCTTATCCTATCAAGCTCTAAATCTCTATAAGGAACTCCTTCCTAGGAATCATACGCTTATGAATATCTCGAGTTAGTTTTCCGAGGTTTTTCCGAAGTTTTCATCGATGACATGAAGTAACTGATTGGATGAATTTAGTTCATGCAATTATAAGTATTGGGATGGGTGACCTGTCGGGAAGTTGATCCTGGCATGCGCGTGAGTGAGGAAAAAGTGCGCAGTTAAGGCTAGTGGTGGTCTGTGGGGACATTCGTCATTCCTGAAACTCTACTAGAGCTTTGGGCAGTGGGCCCGGGCGTTACAAATGGTATCAGAGCCAATTACCCTCCAGTAGGTGGGGCCCAAATGGGCATGTGGCATACTAGTCTTGAGCCATGCGGTCCAGGCAAGTTGGAAAGGGCTATCCGTAGAGACGAGATGGAGCCGCCCTTGCGCTGGCAGCCGTGAATGGGAGTTGGGTGTCCATGGGCCATTCTGGGTCTGCACTGAAATGGGGAAGAGATTGTGAGGCCATATAGTTGAGACTTGACGAGGACGTCAAGAGTCTAAGTGGGGGAGATTGTAACATCCCAGGATTTGAGGCCTCAGATAAGTTGATCTTAAAAGGAATGATTGGACTACCCATATCACCAAGGTGCACCTCCTTTTCTGGGAGCCCATCACTAAGAACTCCATAGTTAAGCGTGCTCAGCTTGGAGTAGTATTAAGATGGGTGACCTGTCGGGAAGTTGATCCTGGCATGCATGTGAGTGAGGAAAAAGCACGCAGTTAAGGCTAGTGGTGGTCTGTGGGGACAATCGTCATTCCTGAAACTCTACTAGAGCCTTGGGCAGTGGGCCCGGGCGTTACAATACCCGTAATGTTTACACCCCTACCATCCACCTTCATGGCCTCAAACTAAAGTAAAAGAGTTGTCCCTATAGGAGCACCATGTTCTTCCTCTTCTCCTCACACCTTAACCTATGATTCCACCTCCTTCTTATCCTATCAAGCTCTAAATCTCTATAAGGAACTCCTTCCTAGGAATCCCTTCCCCTTTTAAGCTTTATATGGACCTCGTTTCACCATGATTGAGTTTATTAAGGAGATTTCTGAGGTGTTTTCGACCCATCACCTTAGCGCAATGTGTGTAGAATGCCTATGCTACTCAAACTATATCACTAGCACTAAGGCACTCCATGAGTTTTATGAAAATCTCTAATGGAACTACACTACAAATGTGTCACCACCCGTTACTCAAGTAGTTTTGACTTCTATGATAGCTGCTACCAAATTTACTATCTCTGAAGATTCCTCAAATATCTATTTTAATGGTACTGAGGTTACATGATCATGGAGGTCCGACTACCCTGACTATTATGAGTTGCTTAACCCTGAGGCTTTCTATAAAAGCAATGATCTTACCCATACTGACATTCATAAGTTTTTG